>ML791027.1:350120-366559 GCA_009831015.1 Picea engelmannii | reverse complement strand
CCTGGGAATAATATTTTAATATTATCCCCAAAAGACATGTGCATTTTATGTTTATCCTAAGTTTTGGTAAGGGAGGACGTACAAGGGTGATGCGTGCTGGTGGAACGCATGCAGTTCCATGGGTGACAAGTGTCAACCCTGACACATGCGAATAAACCGGCCAGGGTGAGCCATGAGAAGGGTTCCTCCCCCATTCTACCCGATCGTCTGACCGCATACGGAGCCCGGGATAGTACTACCAACCCGACTCATGTAGAGAACCTTCTTGCGTCCCTGTGATTTGAAAAGCCTATGTCTGGCTGTGAGAAAACCTGCATGTACATTCCCTGAATGAGAAGCCCGTGTTGATTTTGGGAGAGAGTCTATGTTTGTTCTGAAAAGATGGTACACCCCTTCTCTGTTCTAAACCGTGGAGTCTGAATCGACCCCTGTGTGGACGACTCGTCACACATCCCTAAGAATCCAGAGTGTGAGTCTATCCCATGTTGCCAAATTGAGGAAAACAGAAGTGTCTTGTCCCTGTTAAGCCTGGATATACTGTTGCACCTGTCTGGAGCTACCCCGGGGTGTTCGTGTCTGGATTCTGTGGATTGTGGTGGACATGTATTGTTTGATCCTGTGTGGCTTGTTGGCCAGTTTGTACAACACTCTCTCCAGGCGAGAGAGGTGGTTGAAGATTGGAAGAATAGGTTGTTGGACCTGTGAGTGACTCCCTCCAGGTGAGAGAGTGCACAGAGGAAGGAGAGAACTCCTGGAAGGAACCCTGTAGCTGCCACAGAGCCCGGAGACTTCCGGTCCGTCCTATTCCTGTAACCCAAGGCAAGGGATATTAGCAGTCAAAGGACTATCCAAGTGACAGAGAAGGTGTATAATCCTGGGGTGGAACAGGCATGTGGGGAAAGAGGGTCTGTGGGCAATGAGCATGGGAGCTTCCTTGGAGGGAATTCCTTCCTTGTGGTTGTGTGTTGTTTCCCTGTAACCTCAGCCTAGCCTAGATTTCCTTGCCTTGGGGTGGAGCTTAGTCCCAGCTCAGGGGTGACCCATTTCTGAGCTGATGAGCAGTGCGGTCTAAGGCTGGGAGGTTCGTGGAAGGCCTACACTTGGTTGGTGGAATTTACCACTGTTAAAAGATAAGTATCTGATTATGTTTTAATAATGTTTTTTATGACTCTACTGCTTATGATATCATGATTTCCGCTGTGTATATGAATTAGTATGAAATGCTATGGACTGTTAATTATGGCAGTAACTCATATGAATACTCTGTGTAGAATGTGTTTATTTGTTTAAATGCATGAGATTTATAATACCTGTATGAGTTATGTGCAAAGTGGTGTTATAAGTCTTCTTTTAAGAGCGATTAAACCTTGGTATCCAATAAAAGGTGTGCTACAGTTTGGTATCAGAGTGATTAAACAAAGTAGCAGAAAAGGTGTGCTACATGATTAGTGGAGCAGAGGGGCCTAGAAAACAAATCATGGTCCACTGGAACATTGGAGAGTTTTGTTTCTGTTCTTTTTTTTGGTTTTTTAGATATTAAGTACTGCCTTTGATGGGATATTTGGTTTTGATGCATAGTAAATCAGCTTATATATTACTTCATATTCCAGTTTGAATCTCAGTTGGCGAGAACTGTTCTTTGTTATGAACTTTGTATTGGAACTTTTTTCCATTTGGGAATCTTTTGGAAAATATGATGTAGAAGGAATCTCCTTTTTGAAGAGATTCGAGAAGAAAAAAAAGTATATGTTTAATATAATTGGGCAAATTTTTTCCTGGAAAAAGTTTTATGCATGTATGGGATCGATGGTATGAAGTTATCAGTAATACATGTTTTTTATTCCAATAATCTTATTGATGATTGGATAGAGATATTAGGTATTTAGTGGAGATTGTTTACTATTGAATTTGTTTTTTTGGTTTTGGAATATGATCTTAAATTATTTATGATTGGTTAGGAGTTTATTTTCCTCGGATGTAAGAAGATATGTTAATAGCCAATACCCAAAGGTATATGGTAGGAATATAAATCTACCTCTATACAGACCACCAATGGTGACCAAATTTTATTTACACAATAATGTAACTGAATATTGAGGTCTTGAAATTATATCAATAAAGGTTAAGTTGGTAGCCCTTAGTTTTGTAAGCTTTTCCTTACTTTAAAGTTCCCAAAAAATAAGAGGACATCAAAACAATATAGTAAAATGCATATCTAACCTAATCTAATAACCATTAATTCCCCATATATAAAAAGAACAATACAGTAAAATGCATCCGTGTCATTTGAGGAGCCTTTCCCAATTTATTTTTCTCTACTTCTAAATGATTCGATGTTTACTTTCTTGATCATTTTTTCATATCAAAATCTGGTTCCATCTCATTGATGTATGCATGTTGTGTATTGCATAACTTTTTTAGTGGGCATGCTAAGGTATCATGAATACCTAGAAGTAGATTTAGCTTGACACATTAGGTTTTACATTCTCATCCTAGAATGTACAAGTCATGTACTTTTGCAAGGTTTGAACCTACTTCAATGCTTTGGAAAGCTTAGTATTTGTCTCTTCCACATCAATCTTTGTTTGGTGGTTAGGCGTATTCATCGTTGTATGATTATGTTATTGATTTTTAGATGTTAAGCCTTATAAATAGTTGATATTTGGTTTAGTTGCATTTTGTAGTTCTGAGAATAAGTGACAACACAATGAGACATGGTAAGTTCACTATATGGAACACTTTCAAGAAGAGGTGCAAGGCCATCATAATTTCAGTTAATTTCATGATACTTTTCACCATATGTGTTGCAAGTGGAATCTTAATGGCATGCCTGATCTAGGTGGATATTGTTGGCCAACCACCTGTTCCAACTGGCTCCTCTTAACAATTTTTAGTTGGGCACATTTTTCTTTAATTCTTTGTAATTATGGGTTCTACACTTTTGGAGCTATCTGAAGCACTACACATCTTTCAGATGGAGATTGGTGGCTGCTCACCTTATCCAACTGGCTAATTTTGGGAGTTTTTATGTTAGTACATCTTTTTGTACTTCTAGGGTCGTTTTGGGGCCCTAAAAAGTGTTTTTTTGCTTGCCATAGTCAAACTATATACAAAGTCAGAGTTTGACAACATAATGTTTAGTTCTCGAAAAGAACTTTCCAACGGGCTATCATGCGCCTAAAATGAAGGTCGTATGCAGAAGTTACGACCCCGAGAAGTTGAGGTACCAACTTAGCCATCAGGGCCCACTTAACTTTTGGTGTTTCATCTCCTAGGGTTAGGTTTTTGGATGTCTAAGGTTTTTGAATTCATGAGTAATGTTAAAAATTCCTTTGGAGCCTCATTGTAATCATTCTGCTTAGACGAATGTGCATAGCAACCACATCTCTTCTTAGAGATAGCTACCACCATTCGAGCAAGTTGTTTTCAATTATGCAGTTTTACAGTTTCAGTTTATTTTATTTATTCAATAGAATTTATTATTCAATGGAGATTTGTTGTTGTTGTTTGCATCTTTGTGTTATTGTATTCAGTCTGTTATTCATTTCGTTCCTCTCATAAATACAGATTAGTGGTATTAGAGTGGTATGTTCTTCGTTTATTTTTCTTTATGCATGTCCCCAACAAGATTTGGGTACAAGAAGTTGGGACTTGAATCAATCGATCATTTTCAAAATAAATCATGTTGAGCCTGACAACAACCCAAGGGGGGATGAAAAGAAAGATGATGGAGCAAGAGATCCTTTTAAACTGTTGCTCAAGGAAGCCCTTGCGTGACAAAGGAATGAAATGATGGACAACTTTGCACAGATCCTTCGGCGGTTGCCCACAGGAGACGCATCTTCATCAAACGGCCATGCAACCCCCTTCAAGCTATAGGTAAATTTTGATATTCCATTATTTAAAGGATTGACAGATGCAGATGTTGTAGAAAAATGGATGAATCTGCTCGAAAGGTATTTTTCGATCCACAATTTTTCCAATGGGGAAAAGATTACTTTTGCACTCCTCAAGGTTGTCCCGCATGTTAATGACTAGTGGGATTCTTACTCTTAGCAAAGGGCCATAGAGTAATCTACAATATTCGCGTTCGGCCCCACATGGGATTCCTTCAGGGATGCCATTAAAGAACAATACTACCCAGTTGGAAGCTACGAGGACTAGTACAAAAGATGGACCACCCTGCGTCGGGAAAGGGACTAGACAATGCCATATTTCACCAATATTTTCCATCCCCTGTGCACCAAATTGGGTATCAAAAACTCATAACGACATCTGGTGCTCAATACCACGATTGTTTTCATAGATACATTCAAACATAAATGTAGTTTCTGGACATCGCATCATTGGGTACAACTTATAGGTATGTTGTCAAGATCGAGCATAAATTTAAGCAGAAGAGGTGAGAGTTTGGATCTGCAAACTCCTCACAGCTGAAGCAAGGCAAAGGCGGCCCCAACCCACAAAACAAGGTACATAGCAAAGATGGCCACTCTCAGGACAACCAGTCCAAGCTGCAACACAAGAAGGGTAATGAGAAGTCGAAGAAGGACATGGGAAAATGGTGTGAATACCATAAAATCCCTTGGCACAACACTGAAAAATGTCGATCCAAGTAGTCATTGGTGGCCGAGCTGAAAACTTCCGAGTAAGAGGCAGATTCTAACTTCGAATCAAAATAGAAAGGAGGGAAGAGGATTATCGATGTCGAACCCAGTGCCACTATTGCTACCACCAAAGTCTAGCCAAGTGAACTAGAGGAACTAGTGGAAGGGGAACACCTCTTTCACTCACAGATGTGGGTAAAGGGGGCTCCACTTCATTTCGTTGTCGATAGCAGCAGTCAGAAGAACCTGATCTCAGCAGAGGTCCTCAAGCAGTTGGATCTGCTGACGACACAACACCCACAACCCTACACCATCGGTTGGCTTCACCAAGGAAGAGATATCTGCCTCAGCCAACAGTGTCATCTTCCCTATGACATCAAGTCTTTCAAAGACGAGGTATTATGTGATATTGCTCACCTTGAATTTTGTGATGTTCTTTTAATACAACCATATTTGTGGAAGCGACCTGTTGTGTATGAGTCTATACCCCGCAGTGTTATTATTACTTTGGGTAGACAATTGTATAAGATACTATAGGTAGTGCCACCTACTGTTATTTATTTAATCTATGCTAAGAAATGCAGTAAGTTCATTTCACAGATTGGGAAGTTCATCTTCTTTGTGATCCATTATCACAGTAAGCAGAAGGTTGTTGCCACAACCATTGCCTCTACACAGAGCCTCTCTTTGCAGCAGAAGCAAGTGGACGGGATCGTGGAAGAGTACAGAGACATCTTCTCCTCACCCATGGAGGTACGGACGCACTGCCAAGTCAAGCATTCAATTGATCTAATCCCTAGTGCATGAAAGATACCAAATATAATAAATACGCAGAACATAAATAAAATGCTAGAAATGGCAGAATAACAATGATATAACCAACATAATCTCCACAATAACACATAAATAATATGAGAACAACAACTGAAATAGCACTTTGATTCATAAAGCAATGTTCATAGGCATCTTCGAGGGGGAAACCTCCAGTCGAGCAGTGCTCTGTTACAATAATCTTCAAGCTAGGGTTTGCATACCCTCGACCCTTATTTATACTAAATATGTCTATTAAGAGAAGCATCTAGAAGAAGAAGCTTCTATTAGGTCTTCTTACATCCACCTTATTCTATTTTATTGAAAGGCCTTATTAATATTGACCTTTATTACATCCAAATACATTGATCTACCTATGTGTGGGTTAGGACCTTAACATGTCCACCCCCTTAAAAGCAACCTTGTCCTCAAGGCTTGAGATGTGGAAACTGCTACAGAATGGTAGCTGGTTCCCAAGTGGCATCTGCTAGAGTCATATCTTTCCACTGTACTAACACTTCCTTGATGGTTCTCTGACGCAGGCGATGCTCACGCTGGTCCAAAACTGCTTATGGATGTAGCCAAATGGATCCTTCTTCAGCTAACTCTGGAAGGTTGGTTTGAATTTGGCACCTGGTTCCAATCACCTTCTTCAAGCATGAAACATGAAAAACAAGATGTAGCTTCAACTGACTAGGCAGAGCTAACTGATATGCGACTTGTCCCACATGCTTGAGAACTGTGTAAGCACCATAAAATTTGGGTGCTAGCTTCTGAAAATGCTTGGCCTTGAGGGTAGTTTGCTTATATGGTTGTAGTCGCAGAAACACTTGATCCCCTTCTGCAAATTGACGTTCAGAGCGACCTTGATCTGCTTGCTGCTTCATGCAATTATGTGCCATGACCAAGTTCTCTTTAAGGGTACGAAGAATATCCTCTCGTATTGTAAGTGTTTGGTCAACCACTTGGACCTTCGAGGTACCGGATAAGTATGAGAGAACTGAAGGTGGCTTTTGTCCATATACTGCTTCAAAAGGAGTCATGCGAGTGGTTGTATGGTATGTAGTGTTGTACCACCATTCGGCTAGGGGTAACCATTGAGCCCACTGGTGTTGTTTTTCAGAGGCAAAGCACCTCAAATATGTTTCCAAACAATTGTTGACAACTTCCGTTTGACCATCCGTCTGGGGATGATAAGCTGAGCTGAGATGAAATTGTGTGCCTTGTAGCTTAAACAGTTTTTGCCAAAAATTGCTTGTGAAAGTTGGGTCATGATCAAAAACAATAGAGTGCAGCATGTCATGAAGCTTGAAGACCTGGTCCATGAAAATTTGAGCCATCGTGGATGCAGTAAATGGGTGGTGAAGAGTGCAAAAATGAGCATACTTGGAAAGACGATCCACCACCACCATTATGACTGATTTATTCCCTGATTTGGGTAAGCCTGTAATAAAGTCCATAGAGATATCCTTCCAAATAGCAGGGGGAATCGAAAGTGGTTGGAGGGTGCCCAGAGATTTGACTGTTTCTCCCTTGTTGCATTGACACACCTCACATTTAGCGACAAACTTATGGATGTCCTGTTTCATACCATCGCAGAAAAAAGAACGTTTGACCCTGTCATATGTTTTGGTGAACCCTGAGTGCCCTGTTGTGGGTGTAGCATGAAGCTCAGAAAGTACCATGGATTTGAGCTTGGATTGTTTACTTAAATACAAGCAGCCTTTGTATCGAAGCTCATCCTGGAGCTAGGAGTACCCTGGGGGAGCCAGAGCCTTGGTCTGCAATTGCTAGATTAGATGCGAAATTTTGAGATCTTGAAGCCATTCCTGATGCATATCTTGGAGCCAATCGGGTACAATGAAGGAAAGAGAAAAAAGGGATCCTTCATCTTCATATTTCTGGGATAGTGCATTCGCCATGACATTGTCTTTTCCCTTCTTGTAAATGATCTCATAATCATATCCAAAGAGCTTAGTCACCCATTTTTGTTGCTCCTGGGAGGAAATGCATTGTTCCAGAAAGTACTTGAGGCTTTGATGGTTGGTCTTAATTTGCAAGCGTTGCCCTAAGAGATAAGGACGCCACAACTCAATAGCATGCAAAATTGCCAACATTTCCTTTTCATAAATGGGTTTGTCCAGATTCCTTTCAGAAAGTTTCTTGCTGGTGAAGGCCAAAGGTCGACCCTCTTGCATAAGGACAACGCCGATTCCTTTCCCTGAGGCATCACATTCCAACACAAAGGTCTTTGTGAAATTGGGAAGGGCCAGAACTAGAGTGGTGCACATGGTCGTCTTCAAGGTTTGAAAATCTTGAGCAGCTGCTGGAGTCCAAGTGAAAGAGTTCTTTTTGATGAGATCCGTGAGAGGTGCTGCAATCTTTCTATAGTTCTTAACAAACTTGCGATAATACCCTGTTAGGCCCAAAAATCCACGCAAACTTTTGAGATTCTTTGGGTGCGGCCAGTCTTTCATAGCTTCAATCTTTTTCGGGTCCACCCTGACACCATCCTTTCCCACCAGATGACCCAAGTATTCTACTTCTGAGGCACCAAAAGCACATTTAGACTGTTTCAAAAAAAGTTGGTGCTTAGAGAGTAGGCAGAGAACTTGATCCACATGAGTAAGATGGTCTATCCAGGTTTTTCTATAGATGAGGATATCATCAAACAAAACTAAGACAAAATGATGGAGAAAAGGGAGGAAGACATGGTTCATGAGGCTCTAGAAGGTGGAGGGGGCCTTACACAAGCCAAAGGGCATGACCAAAAAATCATAGTGGCCCTCATGAGTGTGAAAGGTTGTCTTAGGAATGTCTGCCTCTTTCATATGTACTTGGTGATAGCCCTAGCGAAGATCAAGTTTGGTAAAGAATTGGGTGCCACTCAATTCATCCAGGAGGTCATCAATGGAAGGAATGGGAAATTTGTCTTTGATGGTCAGTTTGTTGAGAGCACGGAAGTCAAGACACATTCTCCAAGAACCTTCTTTCTTTAGTACCATGACGACCAGAGACAAGTAAGGGCTTGTACTAGGACTGATGACGCCTGCAGTAAGGAGTTCCTGGACCATTTTCTCAATTTCAATTTTTTTGTGCAAAGGGGTGGCGATATGGATAGATATTGGGGGGAAGGCTTCCTGGGACAAGGGGATTGGAATGATCATGAACACCATGGGAAGGAGGGAGTCCTTGGGGAGTTGAAAATACTATTTGATGTTTAGAAAGGAGGGCTTGGAGGTCTTGGGGCACTGGGGGTGTCTCTGTGGCTTGTATGGCATGGAGTTGGGCAATGACACCATAATGACCTTTTTTGAGCAGCTTTTCCATGCGATGGGAACTGATGACCTCAGGTGAACCAGCATTGATGCCTTGGAATTTATATTGGTGGCCGTCTTGGTCGAATTGCATGGTTAAGTTCTTAAAACCCATGAGAATGGGACCCAAAGTCCTTAGCTAGTCTGCACCCAACACAATGTCGCAACTGCCCATGTCAATAGCAAACATATGGGATTTTAGGTAGTAGTCATCAATTTGGAGACGCACATTTTCACAACGCCTGCCACATTTCATAGAACCACCATTGGAAATCATGATTTGGAAATTTTTGATAGCATGGATGTAGCAATGGGTTTCTTAGGCAATGCGACGACGAATAAAATTGTGGGTGTTGCCACTATCAACCAGAATGATGACCTTTCGGTGCTTGATGTAACTGATTAACTTGAGGGTTTGGGGGGTAGAGAATCCAGTGAGAGCATTGAGGGAAATGATCGGTTCCACTTCGGGAGGGTCGGAGGGAGGGTTTATGTCAATGATTTTTGGTGACTCAGGCACAAGGGGAGTTTCAACATCCTCTTCTAGAATATCCTCAGAGATGTCCATAAAAGGATTTTGTTCCTTACATTTGTGGCCCGAGAAATATTTGTCATCACAATTATAACAGAGGCCTTTGAGTTGGCATTCAACCATTTCAGCCCTGGTCAATTTTTGGATCTTTAATGGGGTGGAGGGAGTAGTGGGGTTTATTGGTTTAGGGCGAGGGATAAAGGAAGGCTTACAGTTTTGAGAGGAAACAATTTGTTTTGCTTCTTTAGCTTTTTTAGTAGCCTCCACCCAACTTGCAGGTCGAGCCATGAGGACATGGGCCTGAATCTCCTCCACGAGGCCACTGATAAAACACTCTCAAAAGAAAGCATCAGTCATGACCTCTATTCGAAAATCCAGGCGCTCAAATGCAGCTATGAAGTCTTCTATTTTTCCTGATTGTTTCAATTTTGTCAAATGACCCAAATGGTTGGTGTCAGTGTCAAAGCATTCATAAAGCTCAGTCACAAATTGGGTCCAAGCAATATACCCTTGATGGGAAGTTTTTCTCCATTTCCACCATTGCCAGCGTTCTTGATCTAGATAGAGAACACCATACCTGAGTTTGGCCAAGTCATCTGTAATGTTGTAGAGAGAGAAATAATGTTCCATTTGGGTGACCCAACCAGTGGGGTCTGAGCCATCAAATTTGGTTACATCCACCCGCAGAAGGCATATGTCCCGTTGAAAGTGATGGGGCTGAAAGGTATGGGAATGGGAAGAAGTTTCACCTTCAGTCTTTGTATGTGCATCAGGAAAAGGGTCATTGGTAGGGATCTTGAGTTTGGTGCAGAGTGATGCAAAGATAGATTCAAGTTGGGTGGTCAGTTCTTGTTCGACTTCCTCCATTTCAGACTACACAGATGCATTTATGGTGGTATTGATGGATGTATCACGGGAGGCAATAGTAGCATTGAGTTGTTGCACTTCTTTTTGGGTCTAGAGGAAACTAGATTGCAAGGTGTTGAAGTGAGACTCCAGTTCTTGGCTACGGGTATGGGCCATGAGGATGGGTGAACTGAAAAGGGAGCGGGCGGGGTTAGAAATTTTTGTAGAAAAATGATATGGATGAATGTGATAAGGGAGAAGAGATGAATCTAATGGGATAGGTCTCAAATAATGGTGAAAAAATTTCCAAACTTTTTTTTATTTTTTTAACAGCTGCAGGGTTATACATCAGTCTGAAGAATGTTGTAGTGCTGAAATCCCCAAATTCTTAACCATAAAGAAATGTGTATTTACTTGGCAACCCAAACACAGTTGCACGATAATAGATCTGGCCATTTTAATTTGTGTATGTTTATGTTCCCCAAGGGTTAGGTATTCAAGGGTTCTACAGACAAGGGTTTGCCCTATGCTATAGCTCTCTGATATATGTGCGGGGTCCAACAGTAGTACTCAACCCAATATCTCAGGGCACTAACTAAGGAGGATAGACTGTACCCTTAGCCATACTACCTGACTACCTAGGCACTAGAGAGTATCTTCCCGAGTGTTGTTCTCGGTGACACTATAGCAGTCCGGTGGCCGATAGGTTTATCTAAAGAGGGCTTCAGGAAATCTAGGTTGATCCGTACACATGTGCTGTTTGATGCGATACCACTCGAAGGGGTACCAACAAGGGTTACAAGGGTGGCCAACAGATGTGCGCTTAAGAACCACTTGTATTTCCTGCATGTATGAATCCCTCAATCGCGGTTTTATGTGCGTAATGACAGATCTCTGTGGCTTAAAGATGCCAGAATACGTCTCTACCCTGGAAAAAAAATACCCACAATTTCTGCCAAGGAAAGTGCTCTGATACCACTTGCAAGATACCAGATATAATAAATACGCAGAACATAAATAAAATGCTAGAAATGGCAGAATAACAGTAATATAACCAGTATAATCTCCACAATAACACAGAAATAATATGAGAACAACAACTGAAATAGCACTTTGATTTAGAAAGCAATGTTCACAGGCCTCTTCAAGGAGGCAACCTCCAGTCGAGCAACACTCTGTTACAATAATCTCCAAGCTAGGGTTTTCATACCCTCGACCCTTATTTATACTAAATATGTCTATTAAGAGAAGCATCTAGAGGAAGATCCTTCTAGAAGCGGAAGCTTCTATTAGGTCTTCTTACATCCGCCTTATTCTATTTTATAAAGGCCTTATTAATATTGACCTTTATTACATCCGAATACATTGATCTACCTATGTGCGGGTTAGGACCTTAACAGTGCATGTCTTACTAATGGACCAGTCTGTTGTTGCCCGTTGATGGAAAATGATGAAATCAAGCATCAAATCCAAGAGTAGCTTCAAAGGGACCACATCATACCCATCTTCTCCCCTTGCAGAAGCATGATTGTACTAGTGCAGAAGAAAGATGAGATCTGGCGACTCTACATTGATTACAGAGGATTAAACAAAATCACAGTCAGGAAGTGGTACCCAATTCCCTGAATTGATGACCTTCTTGACCTTCTTGTCTTCTATGTATTAGAAGACAATGATGTGAATAATAACAAGGGGTTTCTGATATCTTAATTAAAAAATAAATTATACATTTATAAAATTATGATAATTTTTATAAAAATGTATTGAGATTATTTTTAGGTAAACAATTATTTTGTAATTGGGTTGCAATGTTTCAAGTTTTATGTATGCATGGAATCGATGGTAAGAAGTTATCGATAATACATGGATTTTTTTTCTAATAATCATATTGATGATTGGATAGAGATATTAGTTATTTAGTGGACATTGCTCAGTGTTGAAATTGTTTTTTGGTCTTGGAATATGACCTTAAATTACTTATGATTGGTTAAGAGTTCATTTTCCTCGGATGTAAGAAGATAGGTTAATAGCTCGATACTCAAAGGTATATGGTAGGAATATAAATCTACCCCTATACAGACCACCAACGGATTATCATCAATTACCAAATTTTATTTACACAATAATGTGACTAAATATTGAGTTCTTGAAATTATATCAATAAAGGTTAAGTTGGCAGCCCTCAATTTTGTAAGCTTTACTTACTTTAAAGTTCCCCAAAAATAAAAGGACATCAAAACAATATGTAAAATGCATATATAACCTAATCTGATAACCATTAATTCCCCATATATAAAAAGAACAATACGGTAAAATGCATCCTTGTCATTTGAGGAGTCTTTCCCAATTACTTTTTCTCTACTTCTAAATGAATCGTTGTTTATTTTCTTGATCATTTTTTCATATCAAAATTTGGTTCCATCTCTTTGATGTATGTATGTTGTGTATTGCATAACTTTTGCAGTAGGCATGTTAAGGTATCATGAATACCTAGAAGTCGATTTAGCTTGACACATTAGGTTTTACATTCTCATCCTAGAATGTACAAGTCATGTGCTTTTGCAAGGTTTGAACATGCTTCAATGCTTTGGCAAGCTTATTATTTGTCTCTTCCACATCAATCTTTGTTCAGTGGTTACGCGTATTAATCGTTGTATGATTACATTATTTATTTTTAGATTTTAAGCCTCATAAATACTTGATATTTGGTTTAGTTTCATTTTGTAGTTGTGACAATAAGTGACAACATAATGAGGCATTGTAAGTTCACTATATGGAACACTTTCAAGAAGAGGTGCAAGGCCATCATAATTTGAGTTAATTTCATGATACTTTTCACCATATGTGTTGCAAGTGGAATCTCAATGGCATGCCTGATCTAGGTGCATATTGGTGGCCAACCACCTATTCCAACTGGCTCCTCTTGACAATTTCTAGTTCGACACGTTCTTCTGTAATTCTTTGTAATTGTGGGTTCTACACTTTCAGGGCTATCTAAATCCCTACATAGATTTTAGGTGGAGATTGGTGTCCACCCACCTAATCCAAGTGGCTTATTTTAGAAGTTTTCATGTCAGTACATCTTTCTGTACTTCCAAGGCCGTTTTGGGGCCCTAAACAGTGTTTTTTTGGCTTGTCACAGTCAAACTGTAGACAAAGTCAAAGTTTTATGACAGAATGTGTATCTCTCAAAATGACCTTTCCAACAGGATATTACACATCTAAAACAGAGGTCGTATGAAAAAGTTACGACCACGGGAAATTGAGGTACAAACTTACCCATCAAGGCCCACATAACTTTTGGTGTTTCATCTCCTAGGGTTTGGTTTTTGGATGTCTAGGGTTTTGGAATTCATGAGTAATTTAAAAGAGACCTCTGGAGCCTCATTGTAATCATTATGCTCAGACGGATGTGCATAGCAGCCACATCTCTTCTCAGAGATAACTATCACCATTTGAGCAAGTTGTTTTCAGTTCTGCAGTTTTACAATTTCAACCTATTTTATTTATTCAATAGAAGTTGTTGTTCACTAGAGATCTGTTGTTGTTCTCCATATCTCCATGTTATTGTATTCAATTTGTTATTCATTTCGTTTTGCTCATAAATATAGATCAATGGTATCAGAGCAATCTTCTCTTCATTTATTTTTCTTCGTGCATGTCCCTGACAAGATCTGGGTACAAGACGTTGGGACTCGAACCAATTGAGTCTTTGCAAGATTGATCACACTGAGTCTGACAACGACCCATGAGGGATGAAAAGAAAGATGATGGATCAAGAGATATTTTTAAAATGTTGCTCGAGGAAGCTCTTACGCGACAAAGGAACAAAATGATGGACAACTTTGCACAGATGCTTCGACGACTGTCTACAGGAGATAGATCTTCATCAAGCGGTCATGAAACCCCCTTCAAGGTATAGGTAAATTTTGATATTCCATTATTTGAATGACTAATAGATGCAGATGTTGTTGACAAATGGTTGAATCTGCTTGAAGGGTATTTTTCGGTCCACAATTTTTTCGATAGGGAAAAGATTACTTTTGCACTCCTCAAGGTCATCCCCCATGTTAAGGACTGGTGGGATACTTACTCTAAGAAAAGGGCCATAGAGGAATATTCAATATTTTTGGTTGCCCCCATGTTGCACTCCTTCAGGGATGCCATTAAAGAACAATTATACCATGTTGGAAGCTATGAGGGCCAGTACACAAGATGGACCACCCTGTGTCAGGAAAGGGACCAAATAATACTAGCTTTCACCAATATTTTCTATACCCTACGCACCAAATTGGGTATCAAATACTTTGAACGACATTTGGTGATCAAATACTGCGATTATCTGCATAGACACATTCAAACAAAAATGGAGTTTCTAGACATCACATCATTGGGTACACGGATTATAGATATGTTGTCAAGATCAAGAAGAAATTTAAGCATAAGAGGCAAGAGTCTGGATCTGCAAAATCCTCACAATTGAAGAATGACAAAGGTAACCGCAACCCACAAAACAAGGGACAGATAAAAATTGGCCACTCTCAGGAAAACCAGTCCAAGCCGCAACACAAGAAGGGTGTTAAGCCCTAAATAGTGGCTCATTACCCCTTAATTGGGGCATATAACATTAGTAATGTTATTTTATTTATGTTGTCTTTAGTCCATTAGTTGTAATTATACCTCCTAGTCTCCTATATATACCATGGAGACATTTTCATTTGGAATCATCTTGTATTTGAACATTTATGTGGGCATAAAAAGGTTGCCCCCTTGAAGAGGCGTATTATCTGAATTTATCTCTTTTTCAAGGTGTCGAGTACTTATTCCAAGGTTTTTCTAGGCTATATTGATATTTGGTTCCCAACATATGGTGTTAGAGCTCAAGGTCTTGGGGTTTCGCTGCTACATCTGAGACACATTGGAATTTTCATTATAACTTTTTTTCTACAACGATTCAGAAGGAACGGCTTGGAGGATATTTAGTAGACGAATCAAGGTACGTTGGGTTAAAATTTCAACTCCTGAGGCCTTATAATTTCAGAGATACAACTTTTCTAAGATAGGGTTATGGAATCATCTTGAATTGAGTCATTGCAAAATTTTCGCTATAATTTTTTTTCTGTAACGTTTCAGACCCTGAACTCCAAAGGATATTCAAATAAGTTATTAAGGTATGTGTGGTAACAATTTGATCTTTTGGGTCATCTTACATTTGTAGATACACCCCGTGGAAGAGAGGGTATCTGACTAGTCCTATTGACTAGTCTCAAGCAGGTGTTCTGGGTAAAACAATCATAACTTCTTCCTAGAGTATCCAAATTGAGTTAGACTAGTTTCATTGGATAGTGGACAGCCCATAGTAGTTCTGGTATGATTTTCATAATTTTATATCAATTATTTTGTGCGGGGAACGCTATACAAGTGAGATCTCCTAGAAAGGAAAAAAAAATCAACAAGTTGTGGGGAAGTTACCGTAAATTCCACTTGGAACATCCAATTTTGATCAGACCTGTGGCATTGTAGAGAATAAATATTAGAGACCTACAAAAAAGAAAATTTCATACTCAAAAGGGCCAAAATTTTGGAGATACAATAAAAGGAAGATTGTCTAGCATAACCACCTCAAAATCAAGGTTTAAAGTGATACTTGGCCAACATGACACCAAAAAAGGGAACTTCTACACCAAATAAGCCTCCAGACAATCCTACTTAGACTCTTCATGAAGGTGAAGAAATGTGTAGGAAAATAAATGATTTACAAAATAAGATAGTAACAAAATATGAACTACAAGAGATGGAAGCTAAGTTGGAGGCAATAAATACTAAGATGGATGGTTTAAAAGGGGAGATCATGGAAGGTTTGAAAAGTTTCCTAATAGAGAGGACACCTGAAAGTGAAAATGTATCCCATGAAATTCATGATGAGGACACAAGGAAGGTGGATCAAGAAGGGAGAAACTCCAACTTTGGGTTGAAGACCAACCACATTCCTAAGATTGATATGAGGAAGTTTGATGGCAAGGACCCTATCACATGGATACTACAAATGGAGCAATTCTTTGATCTACATAATGTGCCACATACACAAAAGGTACGAATTGCTTCTTTATATTTAGAACCCAATCAATTTGTATGGTATTGATGGCTTTGTTCTCGCAAATCACTCATCACTTGTACAATTTTAACGGAAGAAATGATAGCACACTATGAGGATACAAGGAGCAATACCTTCTTTAGCCAATTGATAAATCTCAAGAAAAAGGGTTCAGTTACAGAGCACATTGAGAACTTCCAAAGATTGAATATAAAGGTAACAAATATTCCAGA
>ML791027.1:288524-339261 GCA_009831015.1 Picea engelmannii | reverse complement strand
TGATGGTAGGACTGAGTACAATTTTTGAGGTAATTTTTTATGAATTAATTGCAGGGAGCAGGTGCGGAAACTGAGACGAGATTTCTTAAGGGCCTGGGAGTGCCAGAGTTGGATTGAGGCGTGGAGACAACCATTTTTGGGTAATTCGACACCACGAATTCAATGGTGTTGTCTATTTTCTGATCTGAGCAAATATTATGTAGCTTAATTCCAGAATGAGGTATACTTATGTATTTTTCCAAATTCTTTTGTTGAGTTAATAAAAAAGGCCTACCCATTTGAGAGCAGGACTTAGAGATGTAGTCCACTAGGGACAAACTCCGTTATCAAGTTTTCGTGTTTAGATTTGATGCTTATGTCTCTTCATTATTGATATTTTCCTTCTTTAATGGTGTACTTTAATTTATTCTCATTTAATACAATTATTTATAAGTCGCTTCGATGAAAAGATCCCGGATCATGTTGGTATTAGAGCAGTCATCTTTGATGTGAATTATTAAGTGTGAATGATTACTAGGGCTAATCATAAGCAAGGTGAAGGAACCCTTAATAATTTCAATCCTGAAGTTGTTCGTGCATCCCAAAGGAAGAAAATGGCAGAAGAGGACAAGTGTGATGAATAGGAGAAAAACTTCCATATGGTCTTTTATCGCATGTCAGAAATGGTCGAACGAATGTATGGAGACTACGAGAAGAGGATGAAGAAGAAAGGGAATAAAAAGGAAGCACACGTTGATGATTATTCTTTGGTAAATCAAGGGGCTGGAGGAGACCCTCTTGAGCCTCTATATTCACCATCAAGTTCTAGTTCTTCTTCCTCTGAGCATTCTCATCATTCTCATCATTCTAGCTATAAAACTTCTTTTGAGAAACCATTATTAAACTTTGATGTAAAATTTTATTTACCTATGTTTAATGGAGATGTTAATCCTGAAAAGATAGATAATTGGATCCGAGAGGTTGAAGTATATTGCCATGTTCAATAGATTGATGAAGAGGAAGTTAAAGTGCAACTGACTTCTCTTCGGTTGGAAGGCACCGCTCTTGTATGGTGGGAGAGAAAACTTCAGGACATAAGTAAGTGTGGTAATCTTCTTTCTTCATGGTCGGAATTTAAATCAGCGATAAGAAATAAATTTTATCCATTGGGTTATTTACATAAAGAAATGATGGAATGGAAAACTTTAAGACAAAGTAAAGGTCAAGTTGTACAAATTTTCACAGAATAATTTAGGAAGAAATCTCTTGCATTAAACATTCCTTTGAATTCTTATGAAACTTTAATGAAGTATATTGGCGCACTTCACAGTTATATTCATCATACTTTGCTATTGTTTAACCCGACCAGTCTTGATGAAGTTTGTGTGCAAGCCACCACCTTGAGAATAGGGGAAAACATGTTCAAGAAGATCCCACAAAGAAACCTTCCAATCTCCCACATAATCCATTTAA
Organism: Picea engelmannii; assembly: GCA_009831015.1. NCBI lineage: Eukaryota > Viridiplantae > Streptophyta > Pinopsida > Pinales > Pinaceae > Picea > Picea engelmannii. The sequence continues at coordinate 337,809 of ML791027.1, read as the reverse complement.
GAAGTTTAAAAGGAATGACAAGAAGACCACCATCGTAAAGAGAAAAGAAGGAAATCCATCGTGCACTCATTGCAAGAAAAGTGGTCACGATGATGAACACTATTGGAAACTACATCTAGAGAAGAGATCGAAACAGTTCGGTGGAAAGGGGAAGACAAAAGCCATTGCTGCAGTGAAAGAAGATCTTGGTTTCGATTAAGGAGGCGAAGGAAAGATCACATCGGTTGGAGTACAAGGTAAATATTCCCTTCATGCTAGTTCAAATTCCAATAATGAGTCTCATGACGATGAATAGAGGAGGAATGAATTATTTCATATCAGAGTTGTATCTAAACACACTAAGATAGATACATTATTTGATCTGGGTTCCCAAGTAAACTTGATATCTGAAGAACTTGTCAAAAATATGGGTCTTGAAACGAAACCACATCCAAAGCCTTATCCTCTTGGTCAAGTATGTGATAAAGAAAAAATTAATGTCACCAAACAATGTAGGGTCATATTTTATATTGCTTCAAAGTTGATTTATGAAGTTGATTTGGATGTTGTATCACTTGATATATGTGGCATACTATTGGGGAGTCCTTATCTTTATGATAGAAAATAAGTCTTCTTTCATCATGAGAAAAAATACCACCTTACTAAGGGGGGAGTGGAATATATTGTTAGAGCTCAAAACATGAGGGTAAACACAACACTTGTTAGTGCAAGACAAATGAAGAGACTTATAAACACTAATAAGAGATATGTACTCATGTTCGTAAGGGATAAATATGTCGAAACATCCAACGCTTTCCAAGGATGTGATCCTTCTCATAAGAAATAATTAATTGATATTGTTTCTAAGTGTGATGATATTTTCTAGGAATCAGATGGATTACCTCTTAAGAGGGAAATCCAACATGAAATACATCTTCAATAGGATTCTCCTCTCCTAATGTGGGCATGTACAGGATGTCAGTTGTAGAGATGACAGAGATCAAGAAGCAGGTGCAAGGCTTGTTAGATCAAGGGGTCATCATGCTCAACTCATCTCCTTGCAGTTCTTCGATCGTGATGGTGCCAAAGAAAGATGGCATATGGAGAATGTGTGTCGATTACCAGGCCTTAAATAAAATCACGGTGAAAAATAGATAACCTCTTCCTTGTATAGATGATTTACTTGATCAGTTAAAGAATGTTGTTTATTTCACTAAGTTGGATTTGCGCAGTGGATACCATCAGACCAGGGTTGCAGAACATATGCATGGAAGATTTCCTTTGAAACCAAACAAGGATTGTTTGAGTGGTTAGTTATGCCGTTTGGGATTCTTAATGCTCCGACAACCTTCATGTATGTGGTGAATGATGTATTCAAGCCTTTTTTAGATGATTTTGTGATTGTATATTTATATGACATTCTTATATTTAGCGGGACTTGGGATGAACATGTGAGGCATGTAAAGCAAGTATTGGATACTTTGCAAAGGGAAAAGTTGTATGTAAAATTGTCAAAATGTGAATTTGGTAAGATTGCACTTGTGTACTTAGGTCATATTGTAGGAGGAGGACAATTAAAAATTGATCCTTCTAAGATTGATGTAATTGTAAATTGTACTGAGCCAAAAAGTGTAACTGAGATACAAAGATTCTTAGGTGCAGTCTAGTATTGGAGGAGGTTCATTTCAAACTTATACTTTATAGCAGCTCCTTTGCATGCCTTAACCAGTGTGAAGAACACTTTTCAGTGGGGAGGAAAGCAACAAAAATCTTTCGACACTTTGAAGGAAAAGATCAGTACCACACCAATATTAGCATTGTTGAATCTTCATTAGCCCTTCGAGATCGAGACAGATTCCAGTAGATACGCCATGGGTGAAATATTGATGCAATATCATAAGCCTATCTGTTACCACTCTGAAAATTTTAACCAAGATGTTATTAACTATCCTACATATGATAAAGAGTTGTATGCATTAGTTCAAAGCATAAATAAATGGAAGAACTACTTGTTAGGGAAGGAAACAATCATACATATAGATCATCAACCCTTATAGTATCTCCAAGCACAAACCAAACTGCAACAATCTCAACATTAAAGATGGATGGGTTTCCTACAATAATTTTATTTGGTACTTAAGTACAAAAATGGTACAAGTAACAAGGTAGCTTACAGTCTTTCTAGATCTTCTATTGTTGCTTCTATTGTTGCTTCTATTATTGTGAAGAATGCTTCTTTATCTCATGATAGCTATGTGGAACAATATGCCATTGATGAATATTTTAAAGAAGTATATGAGAAGCTAACCCATGGTGCACAGGTAGAGAACTATTGTTTGCAGGGAAAACTACTCTACTAATTTCGAAAGCTATGTATTCCTACAAGTGAATGATTCCATGTAATACGAGATGCCCACACTTCTCTTGTGTCTAGGCACTTTGGGTTAGGAAAAACTATGGCTCATTTGTAGAAGTTTTGTTACTAGCCTCAAATGAAAGAAATTGTAACTAAATATGTAAATGGGTGTGTGATGTGTTCTAATTGTAAGCCCACTAACAGAAAATTGGGGCTATACTCACCACTACCCGTTCCATCCCATCCATGGGAAAGTATCTCCATGGATTTTGTAGGGGGTTTACCAATGTTGAAAAGGGGTCATGAATATTTATATGTTGTAGTGGATAGGTTCAACAATATGTGTATCTTAATGCCATGTAAAAAGCAGATCATTGTTGAGAAAATTGCTAATCTCTTCTTTCAATATGTTTGGGTTCACTTTGGGTTACCCACATCCATTATATTGGATCAAGATACTCGATTCCTTGGGGATTTTTGGACAAGCTTGTGGAGAATGATGGACACCAAGTTGAATAGGAGCACTTCTTTCCATCCAAATACCGATGTACAAACATAGGTTGTTAACCGAACAATGGTACTTTTTCTTCAAGGCTACTGCAACAAGCATCCCAAATTATGGGATGAACAGATACCCTATGTACAACATGTTTACAACCGAGCCTTACATTCCTCGACTTAGTGTTATCCTTTTGAGACATGTTTTGGGTACCTACCTAAAGTTCCTTTGAACTTGATGTATGGGAGAGATGTCAATTCAAATGAAGAAACAACTGAAGACAAAGCCCGCAAGTTCATCCATAGGATCCAATAGGTACACCAAGTAGTTAGGGAACAATTGGAGAAAACTCAAGAACAATATAAAGCTCGACATGAAAAACACAAGGTTGATCATCAATTCTAGGTTGGAGACCAGGTATGGCTTCACATTAGCAAGGAAAGGTTGAAGGGTGAAGGCAAGAAACTCAAACCCATTCGTTATGGACCCTTCACTATTTTATAGAAAAGTGGTACCAATGCTTTTCGTCTAGATCTTCCACCTTATATGCAGATCTACTCAGTTGTAAATGTAGAGAACTTGAAACTTTTTTAGCCTCCCATGATCATGGATCAGGATGAGGAAGTTTCAATACCTTAAGTTGATGAGTTTTCTCCTGAGTACTTGGATGAGTTAAAGAAAGATATCATCCTGGACAGAAGGATGAGGACTTCACGCAAGGGTGATGTTGATTATCTTCGAATAGGTTTAAAGGGCACACATCCAAGAAAGGAAAAGTGGATTGAGAAGGATAAGGTGAGGGAACTCTTCCTTCACTTATCTCTTGATTGATGAAAGCTTTTGGTGGTCCAAAAAGCTCTCAATTGGAAGGCGTGATCCAAAAGGGATCCAGAGAAGACTAAGGACAACTCAAAATTTGCAGAAGCAACTTAAGAAGCCCAGAATGGCCTTAGTAGATAGAGAAAGGGAAAAAATTCAAAGTCCTCACAACTAAGTGAAAGTGGCATCATCACTAATAGCACGTTGCAATATTTCCAATGACGTAAACGAATCATCAAGCAGAGTTACAGATCAAAAGATATTTGCGGTCAAAGTTTGGTTAACCTAGCACAATCAACATGGGATGAGTCACCATTAGTACTGTTGACATCAACATCAGTATGGATGATGTCATCATTCATACAGTGTACGTGGAACATGCAAGAGGTGAAACATGTCATGCTAACATCAGCATGATGCCAACATGGTGATGTGGCAGCACCGGAGGCTGCCACATGTCACTCGTTTTTGGATTTTTTGGGTCAATCCATGGACCAATGAAAAAGAACCACGTGGCAATCCGTACAACCATGTGGTAGACCATACGATGAAGTGGTAGGATGACATGGAAAATGATGTGGCAGGGTGACTATGCAAGAAGATGACGTGGGCGAATAAATGGCGATCATGTGGCAGTGGGAAAATGCTCAATGAGGTCCAACAACTGAAAATCCAATATATATATATATATATATATATATATATATATGAAGTTTGCCAAATCTGGTGGTGGTTCCACCAGATTTGGTGGAATATCCCACCGAGCAATCAACGAACCACCATATTTAAACTTGCACCCCGCCAAAATGTTAACTGGTTCGCCAAAGATAATGGTACCTCCAAACTAGTGGCATATTCCTTGTTATAAAAACAGTCCGCCAGTGTTAACGCGCCATATTTTGTAATAGTTACAATAGAGGATCCCAAAAGGGGAGGCCCACGGGTTTGTCCCTGAGACCTCCCCCAACAACCAAGCCTTAAATCACCTTCTCAAACCGTTGGGCCAAACAACCCCATTGTTTATATCACCCACAGTTATTATTTAAATTTTGAAATTTGCCAATGCATGGGGGGAAGGAGAAAGATTTGCGATGGTACGATCGGGCATAGTTTTCGAGGCAATTTTTATGATTTAATTGTAGGGAGCAGGCACAAAAACTGAGATGATATTTCTCAAGGGCCTGGGAGTGCCATAGTCAGATTGAGGTGTGGAGACAGTCATTTTTGGGTAATTCGACGCCACGAATTCAATGGTGTTATTTGTTTTATGATCTAAGCAAAGCTTCTGCAAATTAATTCCAGAATGAGGTATACTTATGTATTTTTCCAAATTATTTTGCTGAGTTAATAAAAAAGGCTTACCAATTTGAGAGCAGGATGAGGAGACGTAGTCTACAAGGGACAAACTCCGTTATCAAGTTTTCGTGTTCAGTTTTGATGCTTATGTCTCTTCATTACTGAGATTTTCCTTCTTTAATGGTGTACTTTAATTTATGCTCATTTAATACAATTATTTATAAGTCACTTCGATGAAAAGATCCCAGATCAATTGTTCCCGAGAAAGACCCTCAATATACAATCCCCACTACGTTTAGTCCATCTTTGGAGGGGTTATATCCTCTTCCTTCCCTCACGCGACCTTGTGTTTATCCCCTTTGTTAGAGGGGGTCCCGACTAACTCTTACGATGCTATATTTAAGACACTCCCTATATTAGACTCCAATGTTTGTTTTAAAATGGCCTTGTAGAGTTTCCTCTTCACACCTAATTCAAGGCCCTAAAACCCTAAACTAGTCGGTGAACCCTACAAACATAAAGTCTAATATATTTTAAGTTAAGCGTTAATTTTAAGGCTTGATTTACGCAAACGGTGTGGTAGTGCAACTGATGGTGTTATGAAGAGATGAATAAGGAAGAGAACTTTAAAGAATTTGAAAGAAAAAAGATACTTCGAAATTAAAGCAAAGCTTATAAAAACTCTTTGTAATATTCAACTTTTCTAATCAATATTTCAAGATCTTGTAGATGAAGAAATCCTAAAACTTGCTTTCGTTTGACTAAGCAAAACTACTTGTATTTCATGAAATCGAAAAGAACTTTGAAACAAATACTCTTTTTCTTTTACAAATAACAACCTTGACTACTTTACCAAACTGAATGCAGGATTTTATTTTTTTTCGAACCGCTTTAACAAGAAAAGACGAAGTAATTTTTTTTTTCATTTTTCAAAGATGGAAACATGAACAAAGAGAAAAATGAAAACAAGACTGATAAGGACCCCAAGCCAACTATGGATCATAGGGATTCAACCAAGAAACCAAAAGGAGGATCTAAAACTTGACAACTCGCTCTAAACCTTTTAGGGCAAACTAAAGAAAACTAAGGAACAAGTTAACCAAAACTTTAACCCAAGCGATGACCAAAGAAAGAGACTCTGACTAGTTCAAGAAAGTCCTGAGAAGTCTAAACTTCTATCAGGAAAGAGACACACTCTATCTTTTTTAAAAAACACTTTCATGACATAGAGATGTGGGTTATTGCATCAACATCCTACGTATGTATGCGGGTTGTCTACTGTGTAGAGTGCGTATGTATGTGGGATGTCTACTATGCAGAGAGTGTATATACGTGGGTTGAACCAAAACAAGCCGCGCACACCTCTAAGACTTGTCAAAAATAAGAAGACAAGGCAAACTAACAGGGTAGGGAAAGTTGGTATGCACCTTGCAAGTGACCAGAAACCCTTACAAGACTCAATAAACTTGAATGAAACTCAAAAGGAAATCAAGACCAATTAAAAACCCAAAACACCTTCCTAAAAACCCTAGAGAGACTCCCCAATGGAGTCGCTAATTATGCTAACGGGAAAACCCCCCTATAACTATACTAGGGTTTAGAGTATAGACAGAGCAAATAACTCCCTAAAAGTCAATCTAGTTTCTACTCTACCCCAAACATACCAAAATAGATGAACAAAATGTAGTGGAAGAGAAGATTGGTAACTGTACCTTTTATCCAATGTTTGGTAATGATCTCCTCACACCCTGTAGCTCCAAAGGCTACAAGTCTCCTCCTAAAGATGACCTGCATCTAAGACTAGGCAAACAAGGCTACACGACCGCTATTTATATTCATAATTTAGGGTTAGATATCAAATGCTATGTATAAATAAAAGAAAATACACAAAACATCATTATTTGGGACAGGGAAAATAGATTCTTTTATTTATTAATCAAAGACTGAAACTTACAATCCTTGCAGGCCACCATTCCATGAACCTGGTCCGAGCTCCTCTTTACAATGCTACAAGTGCACCTTCAATAAACCACTTCTCACAATCTACTAATCACCTCAAGGGAAGGGAATGGATTGAATGGAAGAAAAGGGGATGGAGTGGGAATGCTAAGGCAATAACTCACAAAAGGTTGCAAATGCTTGGGAAAGGAAAGGAAGTGAAATTGGGCAGAGTTTCACCGTTCTAATGATTGGTTGTGGAATGAGACCCCAATACCTCCTTTTATATGACAAAAGGATGGTTATTCGGTTGGGGGATGAGCTATAGAAGGTGAATTGGTTGGAAAACCTCCAATAACCCGTAAATTCCACTGAATTCCTTACAAATTTTTAATTTTTGCAACTTATGGAGGTATACGCAGACTGCTTAGTGTGAAAAAAGCGTATGTACACAGGTTGTCTAGCATGAAACAAGCATATGTACACGGTCAGTAGTGCAGCAGGGCGAGTACATGCTCTAAAAATTGTTTTTTTAAATAGAGCCCCTCAACAGTGATTTGGCAAATTATGAAATAAAGAAGGCCAATGCCATGTATGCATGAGTAGGGAATTTTAGGGATATAACATATTTGTTGGTAAAACCGAGATTACAACATCAAGTTACAACTCAGGTGATCAAAATCTGGACCAGGGGTCAAATTTTAGCTCAAAAATCAACATTCTTGGAATTGCCTCAAAACGAACAAGAGCGTAGCCCTCATCATCACGAACCCAACACAACTTGTTTCGTCTCAAATGGATTTTGGGAGCGAGAGATATCACGATCTGTTCGAATCGCCAAACAGGGAAAAAAATGGATGCTGACGTGGCATGACTGTATGCTGACATGGCAGAGGTGACGTGGCTTGACCTACATGCTGATGTGGAATTTTATTATTGGTAGTTATGGTCGAATCAGTTGACGACACATGGCAATTTCTTGGCAAATGTTATGGTGCCACGTGGGCCAGTCATGGGCTGCCACATGGCACCACTTTTTTGGCTAATGGCCTGTTGTTCAAAATTTTGTATAGTCCACCGGATTTGAACCATGGACCTCCCCCTTTGGCAACGATTTGGTAGAGTGTGGGCTACCACGAGCCCACACCGTAGTCCTTGTTATGTATATGAGGTTTATTATATTTGAATTAACATATTGTAATGTGTGGCGGGGGGTCGGGCCGGGGCTTAGCCCCAACCCGTGGTTCCACTATTCTTGCATACGACCATGCCTTTGTTAAAAGGCGTGAGGGAGTATTTCACATATGGTTTTAAATGTATGACCTGCGGTTTTATCGTGATAACATGTGACCATACCCGAAACATATGCGCAGGAGTTTTATGTTATTAATGGAGCCTAGCCCCGATTCTATTGTATTGTTATATGTGACCAGTGGTAATACCATATGCGCGCGGGTTTAAAATTGGTTTAAACGGTTTTGAATGCGCCCAGTACTTGGCGCTTAGCCATTGGCTCGTTGAACGGTTAAGCCCTTTTTGCACTAGCCCGAGGTATTATAGACCTTCATGTTCCCGAGTGCTAGGCGGTTAGGGGCTGGAGGTGCCCTAACTGTCCTACAATTTGCACAGTTATGCGGTTGCGCACGTGTGCTGGGTTTAAACATGAATTTGGAGTGTGTTCTTGGTTCAAGCACACAGAGGTGCGTTTTGGCGAACCAGAGCCAGCAAGCTTGAAGGAAGAGAATGGCAAGAGGCCTATCTTTCTCATTTTTTGGTCAATTGAGGTGTCGTAAAAGCCCAGCTAGCGGTTTTTGGACCTCCTAAATCCATTGGCACTATTATCAAGGCCATTTGAAGACTTCTTTTGTAGGTTTTTAGCCATTGAAGTTTCAACAAGCTCCAGGGAGCTTGAAGCCCTCATTGATGGAGGACATGTTTTGGTGAGCCTATGTTTGTTTTCTGTGATTGAATAATCATTTTTGGCTAATTTTTATGCTTTGAACACATTGGGACAGGTTTTAGAGGCTTTTGAGGACTTTTACAGGTGTTTTTGCCAAAGAGAAGCTCAATGAAGCTTATGGCCACATGTAGAAGAGGTCATGCCTGGATGAGCTATGATTCGTTTTCAGAGTTCTATTAGTCATTTTTGGGGTTTTTATGTGTTCTGATCTCAACGGTACAGTCTAATTTTCCATTGGAGTTGAGCAGCAGCTTGTAAAAGAACTTTTGACAAATTAATCCCAGAGAGCCAAGTCTATTAATGGAGGCTCAAGAAGATGTAGCCCGGAGGGGGGTGAACTCCTTTATCATGTTGTTCTTGTTGTGAGTTTGATGGTTTATTTGCTACAAGTTGTGTTGCTATGTATTTATTGAAAGTACATATTTAACCATCTAAAAGAACAATTCCTCACACATAAACATTCAAAAGAAGATTCATAAACTTGGCACATAATTTTATCTTGCATATTTTAACACATGAAGCAAGGTCCTGTAAAGTTTATTTTAATGAAGTAGAGGGTGCTTGCATAGCATAACAAGTCAGCCTTCTATTTTCAGATCAGGTGGTATCAGAGAATAGTTTGTTTTTCTCATGTGTTTGCCATTGATAGCTTGAGATTTAGCTGTTGGTATTTGTGCAAGTTTTGTGTTGAAGTTTGATATCTTGCAAGGATGGAGGAAGCTTCAAGCATTGATAGTTTTCATATATCTTCAAAATCAAAGTTCTTTGACAAAGAGTTGTTGAAGGAAATTCTAACCATGAGAGATTCGATGAAAGAGATGTGTGAAGATAAGGAGAGCATTGCCCTTGAAGAGCAGTTGAAGGCCATGAAGAAGGAGAAAGACCAACTTCTTGAAAAGTTGCAAGAGATGGAGATTCAACTCCATGAGACAAAGGAAACCCTTACCAAGTACATGCATGAACATAAGGTATGCAATGTTAGTTTATCTTCTAATTCCTCTCAAGATGAATGTTTTGGTGGTTTTGAAAATCACACAAGAGGAATAGGGTCCAAGTTATTGCTAAAAATGGGCTATGAAGGTAAAGGTTTGGGTAAGCATGCACAAGGCATTGTTGAGCCTATTGTTATTGAAGAGAGACCCAAGTATTGTGGTCTTGGATATGAACGAAGAGATGGAGAAAATTCCAATGTCGAGGAGACAAGGGAAAAAGTTCCAAGCACAAACTTTGTTTCAAGTTCACCTCCTCAAGAAGGCTTTAAAGGTGAAAGTTGAAGAACTTTTGTTGAAAGTTCAATCCCTCCAGCATGCAAGGCTTGTATTCAAGATGAATGCGAATGTGTGAAACAAAATATTTGTGACAGTGATGTGGATAAGAACATTGTTGTTGGTCTTCAAAGGAGAGCTTGTAACTCTTCAGATTCACCTCCTCAAAGAGGCGATAAAGGTGAATGTTCAAGGTATAATTCTGCTTATCATTCAGTTGCTTTTGATTATGTTAAGCATGATAAATTTGTATGTAAAAATGGAAGAAAGAATCCATGTACATATAACCATCATGTTTCAAAATGTTGGAAAAGATTGGCCACTTTCAGGAAACTTTACAAGCAAAGACAACGTGAAAAGAGGATGCAAAAGATTTGCACTCATTGTCAGAAGAAAGGTCATCTCATTGACCAATGTTGGACGTTGCATCCAACTACTCATCCACAACAAAAGAAGCAGATGGATAAAGAGATTGGCAAGAATGGAAGATGAGATTCCATCATCGATGTGAGTCAAGATGATTCACAAGAGGATGATGTTCAGCAGAAAAAGTCACCGTTGAGTTGGCTTGGTAAGAAATGGTTGGATTTCTTGAGCAAGTAAGGCTTTCAATTTTTTATTGTAAATGCACTTTTCAGCGTTATGTGTGCATTTATGGGAAACATGATAAGTTGCAGTAGTTTATCACAACTTGTATGATGCAAGTTGCATGTGAATGCAATTCATTTGAAGGCATTCTTGTTGTTGTATAACTTCGCCAGGAGGGTGTAAAAGATGGATACGATGTTCACTGGTTACAACCATGTATTTTTTTCATGTTCAACTCTTATGTACCCACATGTTTTGGGTTATGTACTTATGTTTGTACTGGAAGGAGAGTTGAAGAGTCATGCACATGCATTTGTTTTTATGTATGTGTAAGCAGTGAATTTGGTGATGGTTCATCATGAATGATTCATGATTGTAACATGATTGTGTATCATGTTTGTCGACTTGTCATTTTGGGAAGGTTGATATGTTTCAACTGAGTCTCGACTGGTGTCAATGATTGTCTGATGACTATGTGTGTCGATCATGTTTTTCGACTTATGTTTAGTCGATGGTGTTTATTGACTTGAAAGTTGATTTTGAGTACACCATGATGCAAGAAAACGCCATGTACTTTGATGAAGTACGAGATGTGAAAGTTTGTTTGAAGAGCAAAAGACTTTGTTGGCATAATTTTTCAGTCTTGTATATTTTGTTTTCAAGATTGATGGTTTTCTTGGCTTGTGACAAGATGTCGCAGGAAAGTTTTTGCAGCCATTGGAGAGCTGATTGTGTTGACACCAAAGAGTTCGAAAGAAGGACTTGATTCTCAGTGGGAAGGTTGGCAGTCTTCCAAGCACAGAGAGAACAGTGGGTCAACAACAACCAGAGAACAGTGGTTGAAGGACATAGTCAGTTGCAGTGCAAGGCATGTCAAGGTATTCAGGTGATTGTCGAAAAGTCTTTTCAAGTAGAATCAGTTGATAGAACTTGAAAGCAGACATATAATCATAAGCTTTTGTGGGTCCAAAAGCCTTTCAGTGGGAAGGTGTGATCAAAATCTCGACCAGGGGTCAAATTTTAGCTCAAAACTCAACGTTCTCGGAATTGCCTCAAAACGAACGAGAGCATAGCCCTCATCATCACGAACCCAACGCAACTCGTTTCGTCTCAAATGGACGTCGGGAGCGAGAGATATCGCGATCTGTTCGAATCGCCAAACAGGGAAAAAAAATGGACGCTGACATGGCATTTTATTATTGGTAGTTGTGATCGAATCAGTTGATGATACATGGCAATTTCTTGGAAAATGTTATGGTGCCACGTGGCCCAGTCATGGGCTGCCACGTGGCACCACTTTTTTGGCTAATGGTCTGTTGTTCAAAATTTTGTATAGTCCACCGGATTTGAACCGTGGACCTCCCCCTTTGGCAACAATTTGGTAGAGTGTGGGCTACCACTAGCCCAGACCGTAGTCCTTGTTACGTATATGAGGTTTATTATATTTGAATTAACATATTGTAATGTGTGGCGGGGGGTCGGGCCGGGGCTTAGCCCCGACCCGTGGTTCCACTATTCTTGCATATGACCATGCCTTTGTTAAAAGGCACACGAGAATATTTCACATATGGTTTTAAATGTATCACTCACGGTTTTATCGTGATAACATGTGACCATACCCGAAACATATGCGCAGGAGTTTTATGTTATTAATGGAGCCTAGCCCTGGTTCTATTGTATTGTTATATGTGACCAGTGGTAATACCATATGCACGTGGGTTTAAAATTGGTTTAAACGGTTTTGAATGCGCCCAGTACTTGGCGCTTAGCCATTGGCTCATTGAACGGTTAAGCCCTTTTTGCACTAGCCTGAGGTCTTATAGACTTTCATGTGCCCGAGTGCTAGGCGGTTAGGGGCTAGAGGCGCCCTAACCGTCCTATAGTTTGCACAGTTATGCGGTTGCACGCATGTGTTGGGTTTAAACATGAATTTGGAGCGTTTTCTTGGTTCAAGCACACAGAGGTGCATTTTGGCGAACCAGAGCCAGCAAGCTTGAAGGAAGAGAATGGTAGGAGGCCTATCTTTCTCATTTTTTGGTCGATTGAGGTGCCGTAAAATCCCAGCTAGGGGTTTTAGGACATCCTGAATCCATTGGCATTGTTATCAAGGCCATTTGAAGGCTTCTTTTTCAGTTTTTTAGCCATTGAAGTTTCAGCAAGCTCCAGGGAGCTTGAAGCCCTCATTGATGGAGGACATGTTTTGGTGAGCCTATGTTTGTTTTCTGTGATTGAATAATCATTTTTGGCTAATTGTTATGATCTGAACACATTGGGATAGGTTTCAGAGGCTTTTGAGGACTTTACAGGTGTTTTTTCCAAAGAGAAGCTCAGTGAAGCTTATGGCCACATGTAGAAGAGGTCATGCCCGGATGAGCCATGATCCGTTTTCAGAGTTATATTAGTCATTTTTGGGGTTTTTATGTGTTCTGATCTCAATGGTACAGTCTATTTTTCCATTGGAGTTGAGCAGGAGCTTGTAAAAGAACTGTTGAAAAATTAATCCCAGAGAGCCAAGTCCATTAATGGAGGCTCAAGGAGATGTAGCCCGGAGGGGGGTGAACTCCTTTATCATGTTGTTCTTGTTGTGAATTTGATGGTTTATTTGCTGCAAGTTGTGTTGCTGTGTATTTATTGAAAGTACATATTTAACCATCTAAAAGAACAATTCCTCACACATAAACATTCAAAAGAAGATTCATAAACTTGGCACATAATTTTATCTTGCATATTTTAACACATGAAGCAAGGTCCTGTAAAGTTTATTTTAATGAAGTAGAAGGTGCTTGCATAGCATAACAAGTCATCCTTCTATTTTCAGATCATCGGGTAGTTATGAAAATTTAGGACAAATTATCATTGGTACATAAAAAGGTTTTCACATTTGAGTTGAATGGAAATGTTGAACCTTCCAAATTTATTGTGGCATTAATGGAACTGCATGCTCAATTCAACGATCAGAGAAAACCAAGTACGTCCGTGAGCAAATAAAGGATAAATGAAGTGCCAACAAATCAAGGAAATCTCAACAAATTCAAAAAAATCTATATTGTATTTTTTAGTCTTGACTATATTCTATTTTCAAAGCAAAAGATGTGGAATGTTTGGTTAATACATATTTGTATAAATAAACAAATCTAAGATCTATTCTAGGCTTCTTTTTGTCGAATGTAAAAGAGAACTCATTGAATATCAATAGAAAATAAAAGACAAAGATTCTACGTCTCATTTCCTTGAGTTATGTGTTTTCCTTGTATTTCCATTTCCTAATCATATTGTCTTCACTCAATGGCTCTTGAAGGTTGAAAGATTGCAATTTAGTAATACATCTACTGTGGTCTCCATTTATTGGAAGTTTGTTTAGTTACATTTTTTCCTCTTTTATTACTATGAGTAAAACAAGACCTGTATCTGTGTGAGTTTCCTCATTTCAAATCATCTATAAAGGAATTCTTCATAAATTCTTCTACTGTGGATGAGATAAGATTTATCTATATTTGATACCTTACTTTGTTTTAACAATCTTTGATAATTGATTCTACTTTTCATAATATAAAATTTTAAAGACTCAAAGAAAGAGATAATGCCTCTGTGTTTTCTAATCATAAAAAAATTATTTGAAGTGCATATTAAAAACTGAAGGTAGAAAAAACATTACAAAAACAATTTTCTTTAATATTTGGATGCCTGACATTATTCTGCGAGCCTAGAATCAATCTCAGGAACAACAACTATTATTACTAACAAAACAAAAGTCATGATCATTAAACCCAATAAGATCACATATGATACTTTCGTATATGACAACAAGAACTTGGAGGAAGTGACTTCATACAAATATCTTAGAATCGATATTCAACACAAGTGTTATAGCTAATTTTTCCTCAGCCCATGCAACTTGCTTGGATGACCTTTCCATTTCCCTATGCAAACTTGAAGTCCCATTTTGTATTTTCCAGAGCCAAAAAACCATATTTTCCCACATATACATGCCCTACCAGTTAGACAATATGCGTATACACACATTGCACCACTACATCCTGCGTACATCGATTTTGGTGCTCAAAATTAAAAATTGTGTCGAGTTTCCATGTCATTTCATGAGATCCATGATCCTTGACCTTCCATATACTAGAAACATTTTGACTTGGACCTTCAGTTCCATTTGAAGGATATAAATTGATCCATATCCAAGCCGTGAAAGAGGAGAGAATTCAATTTTTGAGAGCAAAGATACTCTGGAGAAATTTCACTTCACATTGAGTCTGCATCCCTTTATATTTGAAATACTCAACACATTGTTTAGCCCCCAAGATCTTCTCTCTTTAATGGAGAACCTCATTGTCTCATTTATATGAACTTTTCTTTGGTGGAGGATTGAAGTGGTGGAAGCCCAACTGGAAGGGACTTGGCTTCTCGGTTCCAAGACGTGCTGACACAAAAGTTTGTCACTTGTATACTTTTGTTGATTATTTTAATAGAAATACTCTTTTATCATCCAATTGATATCTTGCAAATATTTGAATTGTTATTCCATAGGCGTATTTTTCATGTATGTTCATGGATTATGTTATTTTTTGTGCTAACATAATATATTATCACCATATGCTTGTGTTATTGGTTGTTGAGGACAAGTTGGAGGTACAAATATTTGAGTTGCATACTCAACAATGGTCTTCATCGAACATCTAGACAAGGTAGGCTCTTGGCCTTGTCTTGTTAACATTTCATTTATATAACATACTTGGGATTAGAGTTGATTTATCTAGTCATCCTGTATGTTGTGGTTTACCCCATACCATAGAGTGATTTTCCTCGTAACATAATTGGTGACCATACTAGGGATTGATATTCTGTTTTTGGGTTTGGAGTTTTTTCCTCCTTCAATTGTTCTCTGTTATCCCGAGTTTCCTTGTCTCCTGATTGCTTGAAATACTATTTTTACTTTTCATCTGAGTTTCTTGACCTTATACTTGCTTGGACAATGTTTTACTACATATGCGTGGGTTTTTCCTTGACATGCATGTACATAGGTGAGTTTTCCTTCTATAGGGTGCGTAAATACATGAGTTTTGCTCAAATAGTCGCGTACATCAACCTTTTTTCTTACTTGTTGAGTTTGGTGTTTGTTGGGTGAGCTTGGTTGGTTGCTGAGTCTTCTTGGGTCTCTGTCCTAGCTGTTAAGTGCTTATAGAGTGATAGGAAACCTTCTTATTGTTGGATTTTCAGGTGGTGTTCTTTCTTATCATTTTTTTCATTGGTTTTCCTTGCATCTTGGTCTAAGTGCTTGCTTCTTGGTATCCTGCTTGGCTTGTCTCTTTTTTCTTAAAGTAGGGTCTGTATATCAAGCTGCTATTTAGTCCTTGCATTTTCGTTTCATTATATCTAAAATAAAATAAAAAATTGCTCATTTTTGCATTATGGCATTTTCTCTTTGGGGTTCTTAGTATTGATCTTGATACATATGGAAAGATTGCATTTTACTAAAATTGTAGAAGTTGAATTGAAAGTTTCATTTTAAAATCTTACCATCTTATGAGAATTTAATATTAGGACTTAGCACTATGTTTATATTCATTTATTTGATATGTTGAGTCATAATATCACCAGTTTCATGACCACATCTCTTGAGTAAACAAAGGCATTAAAAGTAATGTTGACTAATTAAAATTGATTAGAAACAATTTTATTTTTCAGAGTACACAAACAAGCATATGATATAGGGCATTGGAATAGGATTTTGTGAGTAAACTTATCCAAGGCTATTAAACTAAACATATGTGTCTGACGAAGGAGTGGTGAAATCCATTGTGTAATTAGTGATGTCAGGACACTCTGTTCACACATAAGTTAAGAACGAGGTCACGCAAATTTGGTTGCAGAGATAACCATCTAATACCTCCTTAATGTCAGAGATATTTCTGGGGATCTATTCATATTTGGGGGTCTTTCTAGTACCTTTACCTCCGTGAGAGGTGATGCTTTCAAGATTTCAGGATTTGTTGCCTTGCCCATATGCATTGGGTATGTGTTATATTCTTTGCATGTGTGTGTGTGGGTGCGTCAGATATGACAACTGTGTCTGACGATTAATCCCGTATTAAGGGATTAGGGTTTTGGTATCTACGGAATACCTAAAAACATTGTATATATATTGTATGGTGAATGGTGAAATTCAAGATATAATGAATATAAGAAAGTTTTTCCCGGTTGAGGGTTTCTAGTATAAATCTCTGTGTACTATGTGAATGAACCATTGATTAAATTCTGTTTTTCTTAAGAATCTATATGCATTGCTTTACTTCACAAGTTTAAAACTTACATGTGGTATCAGAGCTCGTTTTTGGCTTCAGAGGGACGCCTTTGTTGTTGAGGGTTTGGCTTGGTCTTGATAGATCAAGTTTATCTTGGGTATGTGATAAACCTGGGTTTAGTGGGATCTTTTGCAGTGGTGATTTGAGTGCAGAAAGATGAATGACGAGTTTTTCTAGAATCGAGATAGAGAAGTTCAACGGTAAAAACTTTGAGCTATGGAAGCTGAAGATGGAGGACCTTCTTTTAGACAAAGAATAATGGATCATTGTGGACCCTGGTACACAACCAACTGGTACATAGTCTACTGGCACACAGACGACTGGTACACAACTTACTAGTGCACAAAATACTAGTACACCACCTACTAGTATGTCAAAGGAAGATTGGGAGAAGTTGGACAGGAGAGCAAGGAGTACTATTAGACTCTACCTGGTAGATTCAGTGTTGTTGAATGTCTCCAGGTGAATGATCACAACCAAACTAAAATCATGTAGAGTCTACGAACCAAGGAGTCACCAGGTGAATGATCACATCCAATTGAATGCCTATCCCTTGTTCACCATCAAGAGATAGATCTGAACTTTGTCGTATCCCAGGGAAGATAACTTCGTCCTCCATCCCTGGCAACGGTGCCAAAAAATGTTGTCGCAAGAGTCGACTCTAGGCTATAATTGAGCCAAGCCTTAGCACATTTTAAATTTCTAGATAACCACGAATCACTTTTGATTAGAATCTTCCCCTTCCAACCCAAGAGGGATCTCTCGAACATATGTCACGATAGGATATCCAATAAGCTTAACAGCGGGTATATCTATGGTAACAAACAGTTTTGAGGTTTTTAGGGATGATGGGTTGGACCGGGAGGTAGTCCATTGGGCATGGAGTCGAATAATCAAGTAAATAATAAGAGTGTTTTGGCAATGGAAATCCATGGAACAGAGGCGAGGTAGAAGCTGATTACAAAGTGAAGGATTTATAAAAGTATGCCAGCAGAATAAAGAGAAAACATATCAATACACAAGGAGCACTTAGTGATGAGTGAATTCCAAGCATAAATCAGTGGAAAAATATGGTTGGGACAGAGAATCTAGCAGAGGATGAATTCTGAACCTTGATCTCTACAAGAAACAACCTATAACCAATCTGCAATAGAGCATCTAACAGAGGATTAATTCTATTACAAAATAGTTACAAATCGAGAAGAAAAGATAGATGGAGTGATATTGAAACTAAGAAAATGGACAAACTCTGCAAGCAACATCACAAGGATCTCTGATATGGATTAAACATGCTTCTGCAATATTTTATTAAATTGAAAATGAAAGCTACAACCCAGGATTACTACTCCTGTGTGTCTTCCTGATGCAGGAGCATCCCTCACATCAAGCGAGCCAACGCGGAAGGCAAAGGACATCTGGGTAGACCTAGCCAAATTTTTGAATTTTCCCTTGAAGTTGATGTGCCAAATATAAATGAGATCATTTAATGAAGGTGCCTTGGTATAATGTAATCAGACCTTGAGTGCCCCGCTCTCGTCTGAAGTAGAGGGATGCATTTATAGTAGTTAATGCAGGTAGATAGAAATTTAATTCTAGATTAGACTGTTTGAGAGCGCAACAGGGAAACGAGATATAGACACCCTCATTGTGCATTGTAACAGAGTTAGAAGCATTGGAGCATAGAAGAGAAGCAGAGAGCTATGTAGAAACACCCATGTATAGTTATTTGGATTAATAGAAGAAGTTGATTCAAGTTCATGGCCTTGTGTTGTTCTCTGTGTATGTGTGTTGATTGATATGCTCATGAATGTTTGCTTCCTGTTATACATTTTCTCTGATATGCTGTGTATATGACTTCATGTTCTAAGTGAAGTCTGAAAGGAAGAGGGAATGAGTTTCAATTGTTTCTCTATCTGAGAAAGAATTCCTGCAAGGAGTGCAGTTGAAGGTGTCTGCAAGGAGTGCGTTGACAGAAGGCTTAGATAGTTTGACTTTTTTCCTCATTCACCCAAAGTGCAATTGGTACGCAAGAGCCGTGCAAGGAGTGCACAAGCCAAGGAAAGTCTCAGGGTTGCAAACCTGAGCAAGCATTTGGAAGATTGCTGCTGCCGGTGTGCACAGAGTTGAAGGTACTCAACACTTGGAAGTGTTTGAGGATTGCCACAAGGGGTGCACGCAAGAGTCTTCTTGGAGACTCAGAATTGTGTGGAGCTCAGGAAGGACAAGGATTCCAAGTTCGTCAAAGAGAAGCACAGGGAGTCTGTGCCGTGGAGTGTTTGAATAGGCGCTGCAAAGTTATGCGTAGGAGGACCAGTTTTCACAGAGGAATACTGGGTTCACCCCATAGAAAACATCAAAGAGGAAGAGATCGACGGTTAGGATCTTGTGGAGAAGATTTTCAAATTCCCGCCAGCCATTGGATCTACCAAAGAAACGAGGAGGTTACGGCCGCGTTCGAAGTTCAAGCTCTAGGGGTCGTGAGTCGTTGGATCATTGATCAGTTACCTGTCAGCCGTCCGATCTGACAGGAGTTGCATAGGGTTTAAACCCTCGTGAGAAGAGTAAGAAACCCGAGAGGCGTCGAGATATCGAGTCGCCGGGGTTCGGGAAATCGAGAGTCACGTGGACTAGAAGTCGGGGAAATCCATCGTGAAAATCCCAACGAGTTCAGAGCCGTCCAACTGTTGGGATAGGTGGTAGGGATCAAGATTCCATCGACATTTCGGAGATTCAGAAGTCAAGAGCTCGAGACCTGTTGAATCCCAGAACGACAAAATGATCATAGCCATAAGAGCTCAAGGGAGGACACGTGTCGTGTGGTTGTCTAGATCGGGGACGTGGTCATCGGAGCTAAGGGGAATGAATGTTTATGATTTCATAAAGTGGCAAAACCCAAGGGTTGAACTGAACCGTCCATCACTTGGGACGTGTGTCAAAAATCCAAATAGAGTCGGGGATCGGTGTTTCGGGGGTCCTGAGGACAAGATACTCTCGCAAGTCAAAACTGTGAAGTCCAATTTCTCGACAAGAGGAGAACTTTGTGTGGGCCCAGCTGATGTCGTCCTGTCATAACAAGGGAATCGGGAATTTCCAGAGTGAAAACCCTGAAGCATATGAGAACCGTCCACCCTTGAGGACGCGTGGCCGAGATCGAAGTGATTGGGAAATCAACATTCGTGAAATCGGGGGAATCGAAAGCCAAAGCATTTCGACAATTGAAGTTGCGAAACCCCGAGGGAGATCTACAGCCATTGATCTCAACGACTGTTCACCGTCGTTGATTTTGGTTACGGTGGAAGGGCGTCCTAGTGACATCATATTGGGAATCCATGAGTCGGAAGATCAGGGATTCCGTGGGTGAGAGATTTACTACATTTCAACACTCGAAACCCCGAATCCCAATAAGGAATATGACTGCGGTCGTATAAGAGGAGGTCATGTGGATTAAATGCATAGCCCAGGGGCTAAGGAAACAAAGGAGCGCATTGGGATATTGGAGGTCGAGACATTGGGAGTTTGAAAACCCCGAAACCCGTTTCTCTATTCTTCTATCGTCGAAGAGAACAATGACCGGCCTAAAGACTGTAAAGTGCCGAAAATACCCGTGGGTCAATTTTCGAAGGAGATTCCAGTGGGAATCAGAGGAGCCACTCCGGCTCAAGGGAGGAAATTGAACGATCCTAAATACTGAGAGGTTAGGCATGGGACTTGCTGAGGTAGGTGCCTGGGTGGACGCCATCAAGTGGTATCAGAGCACATAAAGATTCTTTGCTTTCTGTAGCAGAGAAAGAGAATTCATCATGCTGCCAAGAAGAGATAGAAAATCACCTGATCCATAGGAAAGGGAGATGCCCAGAGGAAGGGGTAGAGAAGTACAGAATCCAGAAGTAGAAAGAGATCTGCATAACTTACGTGCTAGAGTTGTGGACATGGAGATAAGACAAAGGCGAACAACTGATGTAGGAGATATCAGTGAGTCTGAAAATGAAGATGATGCTGGACATGGAGAAGAAGAAATCCCAATAGAAGATGCAGCAAATGAACGCTTACTTATAGCTATTGCAGGAATGGGTGCAAAGGTGAAAATGGACATTCCAGTTTATGAGGGAAATCTGGATGTAGAAGAGCTTCTAGACTGGATTAGAGCTCTAGACACCTATTTTGACTATGAAGATATCGAAGAGGACAAGAAATTCAGGCATGTCTTCATAAGATTAAAAGGACATGCAACCTTGTGGTGGGATGAACTACAAGATGATAGGCGTTGCCAAGGCAAGCAAAAAATTAAGAGCTGGGACAGGATGATTGCAAAGATGAAGGCAAAATTCATTCCCAGGGACTATCAAATTTATCTTTTCAGGAGGATGCAGAACCTGAGACAGAAGATGATGTCGGTAAAGGAATATACTGAGGAATTTTACAGGTTGAATATCAGGGTAGGTCATCACAAAAGACATGACAAAAAAGTGGCCAGGTATATGAATGGCCTGAGATATGAGATTCAGGAGGAAAGAATACTTTGAATATTTGGTCAAGTGGAAGGACCATCCAGTTGAAGATGCGAGCTGGGAAAATGAAGCAAAGATTCTGAAGCATGGACAGACCATGTAAGAGCTCATGGACAGGAGCCCATGAAAGTTTTCAAGCGAGGGAGTATGATGCAGAACCATCCCTCACATCAAGCGAGCCAACGCGGAAGACACAGGACAGCTGAGCAGACCTAGCCAAATTTTTGAATTTTCCCTTGAAGTTGATGCGCCAAATATAAATGAGATCATTTAATGAAGGCACCTTGGTATAATGTAATCAGACCTTGAGCGCCCCGCTCTCGTCTGAAGTAGACGGAGGCATTTATAGTAGTTAATGCAGGTAGATAGAAATTTAATTCTAGATTAGACTGTTTGAGAGCGCAAGAGGGAAACGGGATATAGACACCCTCATTGTGCATTGTAACAGAGTTAGAAGCATTGGAGCATAGAAGAGAAGCAGAGAGCTGTGTAGAAACACCCATGTATAGTTATTTGGATTAATAGAAGAAGTTGATTCAAGTTCATGGCATTGTGTTGTTCTCTGTGTATGTGTGTTGATTGATATGCTCATGAATGTTTGCTTCCTGTTATACATTTGCTTTGATATGCTTTGTATATGATTTCATGTTCTAAGTGAAGTCTGAAAGGAAGAGGGAATGAGTTTCAATTGTTTCTCTATTTGAGCAAGAATTCCTGCAAGGAGTGCAGTTGAAGGTGTCCGCAAGGAGTGCGTTGACAGAAGGCTCAGATAGTTTAACTTTTGTCCTCATTCACCCAAAGTGCAATTGGTACACAAGAGCTGTGCAAGGAGTGCGTAGGCCAAGGAAAGTCTCAGGGTTGTGAACTTGAGCAAGCATTTGGAAGATTGCTGCTACCGGTGTGCGCAGAGTCAAAGGTACTCAACACTTGGAAGTGTTTGAGGATTGCCACAAGGGGTGTGCGCAAGAGTCTTCTTGGAGACTCAGAATTGTGTGGATCTTAGGAAGGACAAGGCTTCCAAGTTCGTCGAAGAGAAGCACAGGGAGTCTGTGTCGTGGAGTGTTTGAATAGGCGCTGCAAAGTTACGCGCAGGAGGACCAGTTTTCATAGAGGAATACTGGGTTCACCCCATAGAAAAAATCAAAGAGGAAGAGATTGACGGTTAGGATCTTGTGGAGAAGATTTGCAAATTCCCGCCAGCTGTTGGATCTGCCAAAGAAGCGAGGAGGTTACGGCCGCGTTTGGAGTTCAAGATCTTGGGGTCATGAGTCGTTGGATCGTTGATCAGTTACCCATCAGCCATCCGATCTGATAGGAGTTGCATAGGGTTTAAACCCTCGTGAGCAGAGTAATAACCCTGAGAGGTGTCAGGATATTGAGGCGTCGGGGTTCTGGAAATCGAGAGTCATGTGGACTAGAAGTCGGGGAAATCCATCGTGAAAATATCGATGGGTTCAAAGCTATCCATCTGTTGGGATAGGTGGCAGGGATCGAGAGTCCATCGACATTTCGAAGATTCAGAAGTTAAGAGCCTGAGAACTATTGAATCCCGGAATGGTGAAAGGATCATAGCCGTAGGAGCTCAACAGAGGACACGTGTCGTGTGGTCATCTAGATCGGGGATGTGGTCATCGGAGCTCAGGGGAGTGAATGTTTATGATTTTGTAAAGTGGCGAAACTTGAGGGTTGAACTGAACCATCCATCACTTGGGACACGTGTCAGAAATCTGAAGAGAGTCGGGGATCGACGTTTCAGAGGTCCTGAGGACAAGATACTCTCGCAAGTCGAAACCGTGAAGTCCGATTTACTGACAAGAGGAGAAATCCATGTGGGCCCAACTGACATCATCCTGTCGTAACAAGGGAATCAGGAATTTCCAGAGTGAAAACCTCGAAGCATACGAGAACCGTCCACCCTTGAGGATGCGTGGCCGAGATCGAAGTGATCGGGAAATCGACATTTGTGAAATCGAGGGAATCGAAGGCCAAAGCATTTCGACATTTGAAGTCGTGAAACCCCGAGGGAGATCTAGAGCCATTGATCTTAGCAACTGTTCACCGTTGTTGATTTTTGTTACGGTGGAAGGGCGTCCTAGTGATGTCATATCGGGAATCCGCGAGTTGAAAGATTGGGGATTCCTTGGGCGAGAGATTTACTACATTTCAACACTTGAAACCCTGAATCCCGATAAGGAAAATGAATGTGGTCGTATAAGAGGAGGTCACATGGATTAAACGCATATCCTGGGGGCTAAGGCAACAAAGGAGTGCATCAGGATATTGGAGGTCGAGACATTGGGAGTTTGAAAACCCCGAAACCCGATTCTCTATTCTTCTGTCATCGAAGAGAATAGTGACTGGCCTAAAGACTGTAAAGTGCTGAAAAGACCTGTGGGTCAATTTTCGAAGGAGATTCCAGTGGGAATTAGAGGAGCCACTCTGGCTCAAGGGAGGAAATTGAACGATCCTAAAGACTGGGAGGTCAGGCGCGGGACCTGCTGAGGAAAGTGCCCGGGTGGACGCCATCACTTCCCCCCCCCTTTTTCTTCGTCAAGAAGATACAATAATATAAGTATTTTTCCCCCTTTCGAATAACTAAAAAATGATTTGAATTACATAGAAATACCTCTGGAAATGAATCGGTATCTCATGTAGGTATTGAGGTCGAAATCCTCCCAAAAGACAACAACAGTTACCATCAATTTCAGAAACTTTTTGCCATTAGAAAACGAACCAAACTGCTGAAAAATGTGGTTGCGGTTATGGTTATGTATCTCTCGAATCATGATAGCTGTGTATAAAATGAAATATGCATTTGTGCATATTTTTTTTCTGAGGAAAAACGTCGCTCTGTTCCCTGAGATCCATTTCCATTTGCCCCAAATCTGCATTTTACAAACATGTGTCAAAACAGGAAAATATGAGATCCGAAAATTAGGGCTCAGAGATGGATTTGATTCTCCCAATATGTGACACCTGTAGGAAACTCAAGAGAGGTTATTTATCTATTATGTGTTATTCACAAAAACCTCCGACCGTTTCTCAAAATGATGTTTCAGTCCCTCAGAATCATCATTTTAAAATGATGACTCAACACAGTAAAAAATGCCACATTTCTGAAAACGAACCTCATATTGCGGGGGACTCATGACTACCTCCCCAAGATCCAAATGAAAATATGATTGCACCATTGGAAATATTAGGATCTGTATATGTAAATCGACCATTTGAGCACGCAAAAAGGCCTCTCTACGACTGAGAAAACTGACTTTTTCTAAGGCAGTTTAGTCACTGGAAAAAATGATCCGGATTATTTTCAGCACGAAATGAGAGCGGAGATATAACACAGAAATATTCAGAGATATTTCAAGAGAGACAACAATATAAAAAAGATATAGCGGAAATATAACAAGAGTCAAATATATACAGTAATACATGATTTCTATTAATGAAAGAAATGTACAGAGACTGTAAAAATACAGAGTGAAAGACTCGCTAGAATGGTGGCAGCTTATCTCTGAGAAGAGATGTGACGGCTACTCACATTCGCAAGAAGATGATTACAATGAGGCTCTGAAGGCCCTTTTACAATAAACAGGAATGCCAAAATTCCTAGACATCCAAAAACCTAACCCTAGGAGATGAAGCGCCAAAAGTCATGTGGGCCCCGTTTGGGTAAGTGAGTACATCAACTTCCATGGGTCGTAACTTTTGCATACGATCTCCGTTTTAGGCGTGTGATAGCTCGTTGGAAAGGTATTGTTGAGGATATTCATTTTGGGGGCTCAATTATTCCTTTGAATATCATTGAGAACCTCAATCTCAAAAAACCTTCATTTGGACCCTCAAAATGGCCCCGGAAGTTAAAACCTGCTAAAAATAGTAAATTGCCAAAATGGCCAGAAAACTGTTTTGAGCCATTTGCAAAAGGTGGGTGGCCACCGATATCCACTTGGATCAAAAAATTTGTGATTTTGGTGGCTATCAGGCCAAAAACAAGGGTATCTTAGCTGTCGAAAGTCCTGGATTTCAGTGGCTAACAGTGTGATTTTGGAGCACCGTAAGCCACCGAAAGTCCCGAAACCCCGATTTCAGGATTTCAGGTTTCGGGAAATTTAGCAGTGGTTAAAATATTTACGTCGGCCAAACATCCAATGGCCAAAACCCTAAAATGGTGACATGGCAACATTTATGTTAAACCCTATTATAGTGATTTTATGTTGTTTATTGCATTCTTTTCATGCCTACTCGTGAGCTCTTCCTACATGTGGCCTGATGCATGGCGCTTGAACGCTTGGTCTCAGCCGATACACGAGATTTAAGATAATGGCATATGAAACGCGGGATTTAAGCTACCGAAACTCTGCACTTTCGATAGCTAAACACTATAAATGTTTTCCTCCTAAGCTACAACAAGACAAAATTTCAATATTTTTTCCAACAGTGGTGATGTATTCCTAGGAGATGAATCGACATAAAAAATATTGGGACATGGAAGAGTTAATTTACTGCTAAAATATAGAAGGATTATAAATCTCCCCGGGGTTCTGCACATTCCAAAACTAGCCAGAAGCTTAATACCTATAAGCAAGATGGAAGCTGCAGGAGTGGATACTATATTTGGAAAGGGCACTTGCAAGATGGTACGAGGAGAAATGGTGTTGATGAGGGGAGTTCGGTGTGTAACTTTGTACAAGTTGTTGGGAAGCACTTATACTAATTGGTGTAATGGTTTTTTTGTCCTTGAGCAGAGAAATGAAGGAGAGAAGACCAATACTATCCCAGAAAATAAGACCATGTTGTGGCATATTGGAGAAAAGGGCCCGTGAACACTACACGGTAAAGGTATGGTTGAAGGTATGTTTAATTGCACTCTAGATTTTGATTTCTGTGAACATTGAATATATGGTAAACAGAACCGAGTAAGATTCCCATCTGGTGCTACAAGAGCAAAGGGGATCTTAGAGTTGATACACAGTGATGTGTTTGGACCTGTTCCTGTTCCATATCTAGGTAAATCTGTGTATTATGTTTAATTCATAGATGGATTTTCAAGGAACACATGGATTTATTTTCTTAGAAAGAAATCTGAGGTATTTGATAAATTTAAAGAGTTTAAGGCTCTGGTAGAAAATCAGACAGAGAAGAAAGTAAAGGTATTGAGAACAGATAATGGTGGAGAATTCTGTGGAAATGAATTCAAAGAATTCTTTAAGAAGTGTGGTATAGCAAGGAAGAAGACTACTCCATACACTTCTTAGCAGAATGAAGTTGCAAAAAGGATGACCAAGACACTGATGGAAAAAGCAAGGAGCATGCTTAGTGGTGCCAGGTTAGGACAATAATTCTGGGTAGAGGCAGTGGGTACAACATGTTACTTGGTCAATCGATCACCTTCATCAGCGTTGGATGATAAAACTCCACACGAGGTATGGTCTGGAAAGAAACCCTCCCTTCAACATCTTAGAGTGTTTGGTTGTGATTCTTATGTACATGTTCCAAAGGAAAATATAAGTAAGTTGGATAAAAAGGCTGAAAAGTGTATCTTTATTGGTTATAAAGATGGTGTGAAAGGTTATAAGCTTTGGAATCCAGAAACCAAGAAAATTGTTTACAGTCGAGATGTTGTTTTCACAGAGGTAAAAGATGTGTCTAAATAGGAATTCCTACCAATGCAAGACAAACTTGAGAAAATAGAGCTTGAGTTGGATGATGCAAAATCTGAATCATCTGAAGAAGAGGAAGCAGAAGAAGAAGAAGAAGAAGAAGAACCTCATACCCTAGTATTGAGGAGATCAGTGAGAGATAGAAGGAAACTAGAAAGGTATAGTCCACCTGATTTTCATTCCAATTTTTCTTTATCTATTACTGATGATGATCCGAGAACTGTCAGGGAATCAATGAATTCAGAGGATAGTAAACTTTGGAAGAAGGCCATGGTTGAAGAAATGGATGCCTTGGATAAGAATGAGGCATGGGATATAGTTGAGTTTCCAGTTGGAGGAAAATCGGTTGGTAGCAAATGGTTGTTCAAGAAGAAGTTTAATGCACAAGGTAAAGTGGAGAAATACAAAGCTCGATTAGTAGCAAAAGGTTATTCCTAGGTAGAGGGAATTGACTTTGGTGAGATTTTTTCTTCTGTTGCTAAGTTAACTTTTATTAGATTTATTTTATCTATTGCTTCTTCTTTTGATCTTGAAGTGGAACAGATGGATGTGAAGAAAGAATTCCTATATGGGGATCTAGAAGAAGAAATCTACATGAAGCAGCCATAAGTATTTGTAGTGAAGGGAAAGAAAGAGCTAGTCTGTAAGCTAAATAAGTCACTATATGGTCTGAAGCAATCACCTAGGATGTGGTACCAAAAGTTTGACACATACATCCTTGGATTGGGATTTGTAAAAAACAAGGTTGGTCACTGTGTATATTCCAAGCAGGTTGATAATCACTTCATTTATGTAGTGTTGTATGTTGATGACATGTTGTTGGTAGGAAATAACATGGATGTTATCAAGGAGGTGAAATCACAGCTATCCTCCAAATTTGACATGAAGGATCTCGTTGCTGCTAACTTTATTCTAGGAATAGAGATTAAAAGAGATTGTGCAAACAAGAAAATATGGTTGAATCAAAGAAAATATGTTGAGATGATATTGCAAAGGTTTAATATGCATGGAAGTAAACTGGTCAAGGTTCCTATTCCTAGAGGTGTAAAGTTATCTGCAGGTTAGTGTCCCAAGACACAGGAAGAAGAAGAGGACATGTCCCATGTTTCGTATGCCAATGCAGTTGGCATTTGGATGTATGCAATCGTCTGTACTAGACCGGACATTGCACATGCAGTAAGGGTTTTGAGCAGGTATATGTCAAAACTAGGGAAAGAGCATTGGACAACAATAAAGAGGGTCTTCAGGTATCTTCGTGGCACTACCAGTTATGGATTGTGCTACCAAGGAAGACCAATATATTGGACAGAGTGCTGGACATACATGGCTTTGTTGATGCAGATTGGGCTGGAGATCTGGATCAAAGAAGATCTACAAGTGGGTATGTGTTTAACCTATTTGGAGGAGCAATCAGTTGGATGAGAAAAAAGACAGGCTGTAGTGGCACTCTGAACTATAGAAGTTGAATACATGGCATCCACTCATGCAAGCAAGGAAGCAGTATGGTTACAAAGATTGTGTTTAGGTATTGGGTTGGTACAACAAGCAGTGAGATTAGATTATGATAGTTAGAGTGCAATCTTCCTGGCAAAGAACCTAGCTTATCATTCAAAGACAAATCATATTGATTTTCAGTATCACTTTGTGAGAGACATGGTTGAGGAAAAGAAGGTGTTGCTGGAAAAGGTTGACACTTTGAAGAATGTTGCAGATTCATTAACAAAGTCTGTGAGCATAGAAAAGTTATCCTCGTGTAGAGAAACAATGGGCATTGCTGCCCTGGATTGTTGACTATATAATCCCTTGGACCCTAGATGCAAATAAAACAACAAGTGGGAGAATGTTGGGTATGTGTTATATTCTTTGCATGTGTGTGTGTGGGCGTGTCAGATATGACAACTGTGTCTGACGATTAATCCCGAATTAAGGGATTAGGATTTTGGTATCTACATAATACCTAAAAAAATTATATATATATTGTATGGTGAATGGTGAAATTCAAGATATAATGAATATAAGAAAGGTTTTCCCGGTTGAGGGTTTTCGGTATAAATATCTGTGTGCTATGTGAATGAGCCATTGATTAAATTCTATTTTTCTTAAGAATCTATATGCATTGATTTACTTCATAGGTTTAAAACTTACAATATGGTGGACCTGACTTACGACTGTTTTCCTGTGCATTGGTTATATCATGGTGGCTCTAGTTACTTGAAATAGGTAGCCACATAGGTTACTTGCAGGGCTAGACAACACACAAACTTTCTGGAGGATTACCTCTCCGGGGGGATTTGACTGACTGCGTCACTAATCCCACGAGGGCTCTTATAACTAATTCTAATACCTCCAATCTTTTGAAGGGAGTCTCTGTTACACCTCAAAATTACTCACTAAGATGATGTCCTAGTGTCGTAAGTGTTGCATTTCACCCACAAGTTTCACAAATATCATATTGTTGTCAAGAACACTTGAAAGACACCTTAAAGAATAGTTTTGAAGAGGAGAAATCAATTGACATGGAGTATGAGCCTTTTTCCACTAGAAAAGCCACTCAAAAGTCAAATTTGGAAGGGAGTGCTCCTCTACATACCATTGGGGAGCGCTGGCGCTCTGTACCCTCTTCTGGGGGAGAGTTCCAATGCTTTGTGACCCTTTTGAGGGAGTGCTAGCCTTTTATGGGATAAATTTGGTTTGTTGGAGGAAATCATGGAAGAATCCCCTCAATATCTAAAGGTGGTTGGATTTGAATAAGAGGTCAAGGAATGACCTTAGGGAATATCCACAACTGAAGGAGAGGAATCTTCAACTTATCCCAAATATCTCTCAAGTGGTTGGGCCTCTCAAAGCTTATATAAGGAGGTCTTCGCATGGTGAAAGGTACATGCAATGATAGAGATTGGAGATACCAAACTTATGATCTCATGAGTGGTATTGAAAAAGAGAGAGACACTGTAAAGCATCTAACCTATGATCTCATAAGGGATATATCATTGAAGAATCAACATTCTGTGTGTGGATTATTTGAGCAAGGGTCTGGACAGAGGGAACTTGGTGAAGCTACTGCACTACATCCATGGTTGTAAGCAACACTTTGTTCTCATTAATATAAATTCATGCTTGGCCTATTTCCTTTAAAGTTTGTGTATATGAACTTGTTTCTTTCATAGATTCATTATAAAGCTAATCATAGTAGAGTAGGAAGTATTGTTGTTGTTTCTCATTGTACCACATGACCTTCAACTGAACTTGGAGATCAAGATTAGCCTGGAGCGAGCAAGGACAAACATCGGTAAAAAGGTACTTGCCTTTCTTCACTCTTCTTCGTTGATATTTTTTCTTTATGATAAAGGAATTTCAGTGTCCATAATAGCACTTTTTGTCTTGGAGTTAGGGGTCTATCATGTAAGAGGAAATCCACTTGTCCGCAGGGGGATTCTTTTGTAACAGAAATTGGTGACTCCACTAGGGAGGAGCTCTGATTTTTGTTTCCTTTCCTAGATCTTGTTTTGGCCCTTTGCCCACTTCTTGAACTTCTCCATACTATCTTTGATTCTTACATCTGATTGATTGGCTCTTGATTTCATCACCTTCAAGTTGATTGACTAAGTTTGCTTATTTTTTAGACTTTCTGGGCATTTTTTCTGAATTTTGAGAGCCTAGCGCTCCCCTTCCCTTACTATCAGAGCACTGGCGCTCCCTACTGGATTTACACAGAGCGTTGGAATGCTCTGGTGCCCTTTACACTAGAGTACTGCTCCTTTTCTGTGAGAAATCTTCCAGGGTTTTCACTATCTGAATTTATTTCTTGCTTTTGGCACTTGCTCAGAAGTTTTACAACCTCAGTACATCTTGGTCTTGGCCTTCAACACCTTGCTTTCTAAGAATTGATCACCTTTTGTTTGGAATTTTGACATTTTTCTTCCTTACCTTGAAGTCACTCTTTGTCTTTGACAATTTAGAGTCAATTTTTCGTTTTCTTCTCATTTATCTGACTGAGTAAAAACTTTTGTAAGGAGATTCAAATGTCTTTTGTACTTTTCCTTTTGATCTTTGAGGTCATTTTCCCAAGCAATTAGTTTTGAGTGGTTTCTCTTTCTCTCTCTATTTTCTTGGATTGTTCTTTGCATTTTATTGTCTTCCTTGAATGCTTGCCTTTGAAGTAGCAAACTTGCATGTTTTTTGACATTTTGGGACATTCTGCATCTGTAATGATGAATGTTTTATCCTTCTAGTAGCATAGCTTTCATCGAAATGAAAAGATTGCATATTCATCTCTTTGCATAACCTTCGAGTCGGTCACAACACCATATTGTCCATGCCATTTTCCTTTTGAGTAAGAACAACCTTTAAAAATCAAACGCTAAACTAAAAATTGATTAGACATTTTTACATTTTCTGGTAGCAAACCCACATTTGATTAGTTGTAGGGCTTTGGAATAGGTGTGAAAGATGAATTTCCAAATCTGCAAACAAACATAGGATCTTGTGTTAGGGAGCGGTGAAATGCAATTGCTGCATTTTGTCCTGGGAAACCCTTCTCACACAAGGGTCAATCACGAGGTCACATTAAGACTGATAGAGTTACTCACCCTGCTTTGTTGGTATTGGTGTAGAGATTACGCGTATTATGGGGGTCGCTTGAAGGTATACCCACAACGATGAGTGGAAGCCTTTTCAAGTTGATTTTAGGCTAGATACCCTGCCCTTGCGCGTGGATCAGATTGTTGATTGTTTCCCTAGGCATCACTGTTGTAGTTGGTAACCTTAGTGGCCTATCTCTTTAAGGTCTTTACACAAGGTGACTATGGAGGGGCAAGTATTCATGGTACCTGGAATCGACATTGGCCAGACTCACTCGGGCTCCTTGGAGGGTATACCCATGATTATGTGTGGGAGATTGCACCAGGGTGTAAGTCTGTTAAGCAAGTCATCAATGTAACTTTTCCACCCATTCTATCTCAACCCTTTCTTACTTTGTTCCCACGACGTTGGATTTCATCACCAACTAGTGTGCTCATTGTGAGAAGGTTTTGTTTGCTTTCTTGCTTACTAGATTTTTAGCGTGTGCTATTTGTTATCCCTAGTAGAATCTAGGTTGGATCTTTATTTTTATGGTGTCAATTCCCAGAATGACCAATGAAGGAACCCCTTTGCAGGGGAACCCTTTGTTTTTCCTTCTTACAAAAATATTGGTCCTCCTTACATCGCTACTTTGAGCCTTCTAGGTCTCACAATTGTGTTATCGGTATGGTTGTTTTCCACTACGGTGATCTCAAATGCAGGTGCTTCATATGTAAGCACACCACCCACACATCAACCTCATGTCGACCTTTCTCTTTCTTCACCCATCAATTCTCCTTCCATTTATCCTTCTTTGCCTAGTGAAAGCTCTAAAGAGAGTAGCTAGATTGATAGGAAGAAGAAGAAACGAAAAGAGAAGAAGAAGAACTAGAATGGGACCAAGCCTCCAATTACATCAGATGTTTGATCCAAGCAACCAACTACTATTAATTGTATTAGGAGTGTTGATAATATTAAAACAAAGAATCTAAAACCCAAATTCCCTTACAGTCTTTGTAAGGGTGACCATTTTCTGAGGGATTGCCCTGGTATTCCTAAGGCCTTAGAAGTGTGGTCTTCCATGTCATCGGCACCTGCTAGGCATGCTGGTGACACTCTGTCAACTAGTGACGTTAATGTTGGTAAGAAGAAGACAACTGTCAAGTTCCCTTGTATGTTATGCAAAGGTGATCATTATTCTCACCTTTGTCCTCGCATGGACGAGGTTTCTTCTCTTTTGGAAAAGCTTCAACTTCCAACTGGTTATTGTAAGATTGCCCCCAACCCATCATTATTTGATAGAATGGTCAATCCGGTTCCATCCTCAGTCAATCCAGTTGATCAGGTGGTCAATCTAGTTTCATCCTTGGTTGAACCACTCAACAAAGTAGTTGATCTAGTTTCGTCATCGATCAACCCCACTTTTCATCTGGAAAGTGAAACCCAAGTGACTAATCCAGTCTCGTCATTGGTCAATCCCACCCTTCATCTGAAGAGTGTCAAAGTGTTCGACATGAATCCGCCATCGATCGATCCCACTCCTCCTCCGACGAGTGTCAAAGTGGTCGATATGGTTCCACCATCGGTCGATCCCACTCCTCCATTGAGGAGTGCCAAAGTGGTTTCTACAGTCATATCATCGGTCAATCCCACTCCTCCTCTGAAGAGTGCCAAAGTGGTCGATCTAGTTCCACCTTCGATCGATACTACTCTCCCTCTAGAGAGTAAACCCGATACTACCCACATTTTTCTCGTTGATACATAATCTACCGTGCTGGGGGGAATTCCTCCTTCTCCCACAAAACCCCCTCCAAGTAATGAGGACATTCTCTTTGATTGGGGTGCACTAATTGGACCTCATCTTCCCTCTCACATTCATTTCAACATTATAGTACAATTTTGTGGTTAGGATGTTCCTCATATGCTGATAGATGAAGGTTCGCCCGTTAGTATTTTGTCCTCTATTGCTTGGAAAGCTTTGGGTTATCCTAAGATTGTGTCGGTTACCCAGACTCTGTTCACTTTTAATAGAAGAACCAGTCACCCTTTAGGGATCCTTCCTCAGTTTCCCATCGCTTTGGGAGGGAAAAATATCTTTATTGATGTTATGGTAGTCCAGGACCCCTTGGATTTCGATTTACTCCTTGGGATAGATTATGTCTATGCCATGAAAGCTATTATGTCCACTTTTTTTCATGTGATATATTTTCCGCATGATGGAAGAATGGTGACTACTGATCAAATTTTGTTTGTTGTCCCTGACTTGACATCAACCCAATGACCTCCCTAAATGGTTCTTATATGCAGTCGGTATCACCCCTGCCGCAAGTCAATTATGTGGCGTTATCTCCCATGAATTCAACTTTAGATGACTTGGATTCGGTAGTTGACATGGTGATCTCTTCGGTAGGGATATTGGAGCCTGATCTCCTTACCCTTGTCGTGACCCTCAACATGTGTTCCTTCCAGAGCATTCTTCTTCCATCCAGTGAAGATCTCTTGGAATCCATGACCGAGTTTTGTCCCTTGACATGGTGTCCTTCTAGAGCATTATCCTCTTGGAAGCCTTGATTAAGAAAAGGTCACGAGTATAGTTTTTCTTATCTTTGGTAAGCTCGTTAAAAAATGAAATAGAGGTTATGAGCATAGTTTTTCTTCTCTGTGGCAAGATCATTAAAAAATGAAACAAAGGCTAAGAGCATAGTTTTTCTTCTTTGTGGAAAGCTTGTTAAAAAATGAAATAGAGGCTATGAGCATAGTTTCCCTCTCTATGGCAAGCTCGTTAAAAAATGAAATAGAAGCTTTGAGCATAGTTTTCCTCTCTGTAGCAAGCTTGTTAAAAAATGAAACAAAAATCTAGGGATTGAACCCAGAGCCTTGAGCATAGTTCTTTTCTTGTGTCAAGCTTATTAAAAAATGAAACATTCACCTCTCCTATCAGGTCGAGTATTTTTCCAGATCTCGTAGATGTTGAGTTGAGTCTTTCCTTAGGTCTCATTTTTGAACCTTTTTTTCATCCACCCTTATCCTTTTTCTCCATCTAGTACAGAAATTGGTGACAACCTCAAAGTCGGTGAATGAATTGAAGCTTGGGGGAAATGTCTCCAACCTTTGATGATCATTCTGGAGTTAAGCCACTAGCTTTCAAGCTAGGGGCAGAGTATTGAGCTTAGTCTTGGTTATTTCTCGCGCTCATAAAAACATGAGAATATAACCGAGAAACCTTTTATCTCTTTTTTGGGCTTGCATGGATATACGAAAAAGGAACCCCCTGGAGTCTCCTTTAAGCTCTTTTCAGATTTTCTAAACATGAAAAGATTACCGAATGATATTGCTTCCTTTCACACTCGTTAAAAGGTTTGAAAGGGCGTCTTTCGAGTGATAATTTATCTCTTTTTCAGCCTCGCAAGACTAACATTACGAAAAAGGACAACATTGGAGTCATCTTTAAGTCGTTTTCAGACTCTCTAAATATGAAAAACCACCGAGTTTACCTTCTCTGGACTCGTTAAACAATTATACATTGAAGAGTGCATATGGGACCGAACCCTTACTTCTTCCAGGAGGCACTTACCAAAGTTGAGTTATATCGAGCATGTGTTACCCTCCTCGAGCTCGTTAAATTAAAAAGAGGTACTCATCTATCTGGATGGGGGAAAAATTTAAGGAAGCAAGCCAAGCAGTTTTTGAGAACAATACCAGTAACTCTTACGACCGCCCTTGAACATGATACTTTGTCTTTGTATGCATTTTAATCCCCTCCTCTGCACTGAGCCAATCCTCTGAGTTTCTTTTACTCCTTTGGGTCACCTGACAAAAGTCACAGCATCCACTGCATCATCAAGTTTTGGTCCATGTCATGTTTCTGCTGTTGTGCCTTAGTGTTCAAGGGAAGTATCCGCCTCGAGAGTCAGCCATTACAAATATCTTGTTTCAATACTCGTGTCATTCCATGTTCATTTGATCTACCAATTTACATCTCTGTGTCAGTTTTGTGTCATTGATGGGGGATACATCAATGCCCTCCTGTGACGAGTCTATTCCTGTCAAATTCAACACATTATCCAGGAGCTATACTTAGAAACTAGTTAGTACCTTGGGATCTACATGCCTCAATGGAAAGCCTCCTCGCATTCGACAGTAGGTTTACATCATTGACCTATGATCGGATGATTCCTTGGATGTTCGACTTCGGCTCATTCATTCACATTCGTCGGAATGTACTAGAGTACCTTGGGAATCATTGACATCAATGGTGATTTCCCTCGCACTTGTTAATGGTTTACCTCATTGACCGGTAATCAAGTGGTTTCTACCATGTTTGACATTAGGACATCTATTCACATGGTTAGATTTATACTACATCAGGATCGATAAGAAGACCCTAGGTTGAGTTATCACTCATATATATACTTTGCCCAGGTTGCGAAGGAGTTATTTTGAGCTATGACACATATAATGTCACATAGATCCACTTTGTATTGGTTGTGGCTATGCCTTGTCATCTCGTAGATACACTGTGTATTCTTCATGGCTACGATCAATTTAGGTCATAGGAGTATAGATCCACATTGTATCTTTAGTGGCTATACCTTTTATCAATATAATTATGGATCCACAGTGTATTTTATGGTGGCCATACCTAAAAAGTCTTTATCACTCAAGCATATGTATGTCTACCTTGGGTTTGAAACATGTCATTAATGTTTGTTGGATGTCTATGTGCAACTTCTATCAGGTTCTCTGTGTCCGTACCCTTGTTTGAAAAAGTCTACAAAGTACTTCAGTCATCATCATCTTCTGACTTTGCACTTTGGGGGGCAATCTGTTACACCTTAAAATTACTCACTAAGATGATGGCCTATTGTCCTAAGTGTCACATTTCACCCACAAGTGTCACAAATATCATATTGTTGTAAAAAACAATTGAAAGACACCTCAAAGACTATTTTTGAAGAGGAGAAATCAATTGACAAGAAGTACAAGCCTTTTGCCACTGGAAAAGCCACTCAAAAGTCAAATTTGGAAGGGAGTGCTCCCCTACTCTGTACCCTCTTCCGGGGGAGCGTTCCAATGATCTGTGCCCCTTTTGAGGCAGTGCTAGCCTTTTATGGGATAAATTTGGTTTGTTGGAGGAGATCAGGGAGGAATCCCCTCAATCTATGAAGGTGGTTGGATTCCAAATAGAGGTCTAGGCATGATCTTAGGGAAGATCCACAACTGAAGGAGAGGAATCCTAAACTTATCCCATAGATCTCTCAAGTGGTTGGGCCTCTCAAAGATTATATAAGGAGGTCTTCTCATGGTGAAAGGTACATGACATGATAGAGATTGGAGATACTAAACTTATGATCTCATGAGTGGTATTGGCAAAGAGAGAGACATTGTAAAGCATCTAACTTATCATCTCATAAGGGAGATATCATTGAAGCATCAACATTTTGTGTGTGTATTATTTGAGCAAGGTTATTGACAAAGGGAGCTTGGTGAAGTTGTTGCACTACATCCATTGCTGTAAGCAACACTTTGTTCTCATTAATATAAATTCATGCTTGGCTTGTTTCCTTTAAAGTTTGTGTATATGAACTTGTTTCTTTCATAGATTCATTATAATGCTAATCATAGTAGAGTAGGAAGTATTGTTGTTGTTGCTTATTGTACCACAGGACCTTCAACTAAACTTGGAGATCAAGATCAGCTTGGAGCGAGCAGGGACAAATGTCGGTAAAAAGGTACTTGTCTTTCTTCCCTCTTCTTCTTTGATAGTTTAGATTTATGATAAAGGAATGTCAATGTCCATAATAACACTTTCTGTATTGGAGTTAGGGGTCTAGAATCCAAGAGGAAATTGTTGGCAGCCAATTCAATTTTTTCTATTGTCCTATAAGCTGCCTACACCTGTGTCTTCTGAACTTCAAATTGTTGTCACATTTTTCAAATAGACGATATTTTCATTTCTTGCGACACTTGCAAATTGGTCTCCATTAAGTTTTCACGACTGTAAGCATGAAAACTTCTCCTTTCGAGGTAACATTTCGATCACTATCTAAACTGTCGTCATCTTTTTATCGATATTTTCTATGGCACTTACCTTTGCTTTATCATCATGTGGCTGAAAGGACTTTTAAACTATGCTTATTGGACATTTTTATATTGATTTCATAACTTGATTTTATTAAGTTTGTGAGGCATTGAGCATATAGATTTATATTTTTTGTGACTTGCCTAGTCATTGAATTGCATAGGGGTTATGATTTATTTTTGTTTTTATATATGATGTGATCCTTATGTTAAACTTTTTATAGCTCTTGGCTTGAAAATTTTATGAGTATCGATTGGCACAATGGTTTAAAACTTTTGATTTATACAATGGCGCATGGTTAACACTCGGTGTTGGTTACACGTTGAATATTCATGGTTTAAAAACTATAGTTGTTTTGGTGCGCTGGCATAACACTCACCATTTGATTCTTTGGTTGGCCAAACGATATGGTTTTTGAACTATGCTATGATTGTTTGAACATATGTGGAATTTTTCGGTTGTACTTTACCATAACTATTGTGCATGGCGGTGAATAACTCCACCACCCTCACATGCGCACATTAATGCTTTCCCCCTTTGATCGTTCATTGCTGTTAGACTGAATAGCTTTGCTCCTATGCATTGGTGAATTCGAACCAAACCCTTACCATGTGCTCGCACCATGGCCCCAGTTTTCCGAGCTAAACCCAATGGGAGCCAGGCCCTGTTGATGTTTGACAGTGCCCGCAGTGACCTCGAGGAAAATGGGTGGCTTCCATTTATACAAAAATTCGAGGGTTTTAACCTCTGCGTAACTCGACAATTTACTTTGACCTTTGATGGCTATCGAGCCAAGGTCGGCGATATTCAATTGGAAATTGATGAACAGTTTATCAGTCTTGCTACGAGTTTGCCTACCACTGGACAACGATGGTCCAAGAATTGCAAAGTAGAGGAGGTCCCTTGGACACTGCTCTTCCAGTCGTGTAAAATCACCTCCTGTGATAAAGGTTTGCCAGTAACAATGCTTAAACAACGTTGGCATGATTTATTGATGATAATCAAACAATTTATCACCTGCGAAGGTTGGTACGGGTTTGTGTTCTTACGCCACCTTTGTTTGCTTATGGTTTTTATGGGTTATCAGCTCAATATGCCCTATTATTTGCATAGAAGCCTATTTAAAATGTCAAATAAGTACAAAAGAAATCAGGCTAATAGTAGCCTTTTTCATTATGGGATGGTTAAGCTTATTGTTGTCTGTCATTTGAGTCTACACGGAGATTGTTGGAGCAATTTCATTACTCGGAATGATTTTGAGGATTCGAACCCTACACAGGTCGACAAACTAGTGGTGAGCGAGGTCAAGGTTGTACCCCCAGTGCCCTACAATATCCTTCTACCTAAACCCTCGAATGAACTTCCTATCGACTCACCCCACACTGTGACTAAGAGTGTTGAGACTGTTAAGCCTATGGGCAAAAAGAACAAAGCAAATCTCACTGCAAATGCCAAAGGGAAAAAGAATGCACATTTAATTTCACGGATGGCAAGAAATAAGCCAAAACCTCATGTCAATCCAAACCCTATCGTGTTGAGTGAGGACTCCGATTCGGAAGTGGAGCATTTCTTGGCTAGCGAATACCCCTATTCGCAAGGTTTGTGTGTTGAACCCTCGTATGACTTTGTGTCAAACCTACCCCCCTGCCTACAGGACGACCCTAACTACCCATGCATTAAGTTGCCTTGTGAAGCCCTCGGTCATTTATCCAAACCCTCTCCTGCTCTGTCTAAACCTACAGTGTCACCTTGTGATCAATGCAGTTCGTGGTTAGAGAGGTATTATAATGATGTTCCGATTCTCCAGTCAAAAAATCAATCTTTGGAGGACCAGGTTGCACTGCTTACCAGTCAAAAGGCTAAACCACAATCCACTGATAAGAAACAAAGGACGACAGGCTCCATCTTGTTTAAAAATGTGGAATCAGCCACAACTGTCATGAATTCTAAGTTGGCATAATTGAGCAGCCTCGTCATCACACAGGTATATTTTGATATCACTTGTTTATGTAGCGATTCGAATTCGGTTTTAAACAGTTATGTTTACAGCATTGATTGGCTCTGTTACATTGTATGCATCCTATACATAGATTTGCTTTGACTAAATGGAAGTTCGTTTTCCCAGTTTAGCTTCCATTGGATTTTCATCGATTTGATTGATCTTGGTGTGGATTTGATTTGTTTGATTGAGTTAAAATAGATGCTCTGCTGTCAATCAAATTTGTTTGTACCTATTCAAGACAGGAAGTGTTTCTCATATCCAATTTAGAACACAATCACATTTCGTTATAATGCATACGTTATGATTGGCAACGATGAGGTTAACTATTACGGTTTTATGTCCCATATGACTTTCGAAGAAAAGGAATTCAACTCGGATCGTTTCCAATGTGACTCTGTACAAACACGCCCAAATCATGAATAGATTCGATTCATAACGATTATGCTAAAAACCCAGCCGGCTAATTCGCATTGGTTTACTGTTAGCTCGACCATGTTATCAGTTGGATTCGTATTGCAATGAATATTCTGTTTGAATTTGATTTGTGAAACGAGGTTGGATTCACAATTTGTTTCTATATTAAACTCTGTCATGATCCGTTTGAAATTAATGATTTCATTCAATACCAATCAAGATTATTTACCCAGTTTGCAATTATCACTTCTGTCGATTCTATTATGGTTGTGATCACTATTAATCGATCCCGTCTGTTGACTGTGCAAGGATCAATGATCGAAATCTATGAAAAATTATGTTTGGTTGATGTTGTCACGTATGATTTCATTTACCCATAATCGAAACAATCTTTCTATCTTTGTATTCGATTAAACGATATGAATCTTTTGCTATATCGTTATAACTATAACAAGTGGAAAGTGATTTTGTTGGATCGGATTGTATCTATTGTTCAACAATCACATATGATATGTTTTTCAATTGGATATGAAACAATCTTATTGTTGTTCGATTTTGACTCATTTACCCAATTTTGTGGTAACAGAAGAACAGAGTATTCCTATCTCCGTTTTCAATTGAATCATTTTGATCCTATTTAATGATGAATGATAAAATCATTTTGATTCGTTTTCTAGTAATCATTGGAAGATAATTGGATTTAATTCTTTTAAAAGATTTGATTTGATTTCAATTCTGATCCTGTATGTTATTTTAGACTAGCTACAGAATCAGATGATTCTGTAGCTAAGTCTGTAGAATTAAATTTTTATTGTTTCATTAATAAAATATCTCTCTAATTTGTGATTTTTGGTCCATTTCAGGTGAATTCAAATTGCATTGGATTTGATGAGCAGTTAGAGGATATTTGAGATATTTTACTTGCATTTTAATTTTCTAGTTTAGTTGATTTTGGGAATATCTTCCTAGATTATGTAAATAGTTTGATGATATCCATAGGGAGGTTTTACCCTGTGGAGAAACTTATAAATACTTATTATTTTTGTAATAAGGACCATCCTCATTCGTGGGAGAACAAGGATATGAAATTTTAATACAGACTGAGACATAATTTGATATTCTGCTACAGCTTTAGCTTTTCATAATATCAATATTTTGTTTTATGTTCATGTGTATCTATTTGCATTTCGTTAATGACTACTTTAGCTATCTTAGTCTTTTGGAAATGATATAATTTAATCAATATATTCCATATCTAATTTCTTCCAGTGTTTAAAAAACATAGCAGTTACTTGATTCAGTTTGTGAATGACAGATTTATCTTCTTCATAAGTTGAATTATTAAGTATAAGTTTTTGCATAATAGGTTTCCCTTATTGCAGAGATTTATAAATCTTATAATTGTTATGATTTTTTATGTCTTGTTTGTCCTGCAAATAAACTCAAAGAGTAGTGCAGCCTATCGTTTACGAGAAGCTTCTGAATCATTCGGTGCAAGTTTCCTTCCTTTGACCAGCTTCAAAGTCATCATACACAGGACAAATTTGGAGCGTTTCCAGGTCAGTTTGTCATTTGTTTGTTTAGTATATTTATTAGTAGTTTAGTTTAGATATAAGTTTAGTTAGATATATGTGTAGAATTAGTATATTAGATTGTTTAATTTCAATGATTTCTATTTCTTGTTCATAAAATTATAAAATCAAAAAATATCTCTAACTGTCTTAGGGCAGAAAGCACATGAGTTTTACAGGTTTTATTTAAATCTGCCAGTTGTAGATATTGTATATTTGTGAATAAGTTATAGTACAATAAGTAGTTAGACAACTAATTAGTAGAGTTAGTATAGTAGTAATTAGTAGATTGTGTATATATAATTATTAGAGTAGTTTAGTTCTGTTTTAGTTTTAGTTTGTTTTAGTAGTTAATTTTAATTAGATTAGTGTATTAGTTTGTTTTAGTGTTAGTAATAGTTTGTTTTATTTATTGTTAGTTAGTTTAGTTTCTTGTATTTAGTTTTAGTTAGTTTGTTTTATTTAGTTTAGTTTAGTTTAGTTCATTTAGTTTTAGTTAGTTTAGATTAGTTTTCTCTTTGGTTTTCTTAGAACCTTAAAACGGCCAACGGAGCCGTTAAACCCGTCAGGGTGGTTCATTCCAAATGGCTTGGGTTATTAGACAACCCCGGACCGGTTCCACTCTCTCAGTTGACGGACGGTCAATTTCACTCGTCAACAGAAATCCAATTGCTCACAGGGGGATTCTTCTATAACAGTCTCAGGTTGCTCTTGGGCGAGGCATACCTACTCTAGTGAGGGAGGCCCTTTTTCAACC
Source organism: Picea engelmannii (assembly GCA_009831015.1). Classification (NCBI taxonomy): domain Eukaryota; kingdom Viridiplantae; phylum Streptophyta; class Pinopsida; order Pinales; family Pinaceae; genus Picea; species Picea engelmannii. The sequence continues at coordinate 295,238 of ML791027.1, read as the reverse complement.
ACTATATCCTGTTTGTGTGCATTGTCCCTTTTGATTTACTTTGGTGTTCTCTCTGATTATTAGTTGGCCTTAGGATTTTGTATTGCGTCATGCGTTTTCATTGCTATGGTTAGCGGAGCCCCCATGACTCCCTCAGTTAGCGCTACCTAGCCCATGGTCTTTGCTCATTCCATGGGGGCGAATCATTTTGTATTTTCGAGTGGTACATTGAATCATAGTGCTTAGAGAATACCTTGGGCCTCTAATCCTTTCTCTTTTGATATGCCAGACATGACTTCACACTTGTCATCCTCGGTTTTGTCATCTTATTTGAATCTTTGTTTTGGGTATGGGGGCATGATGTCCCCTTATTCTCCCTTTATGTTTGGTGGGGTTCATATCTCTCAAGTAACTTCTATGGTAGGAGGTTGGAATCCTCCTTCCTCTGGATCTAATTCCAACTTCACTTTTCCAGGATCAAGTGTTCAAATGGGCGGTTATTTTACTTCATATATCCCATCCATTTATCCTTCTTTCGTTGTGTCTGTTCCTACAAACACTTTTCTCATGGAAAACCTCCCTTTATTATCTGGTGTTTGATTTGAAGGGAGTCAGTTTTTATAGTATGGGAAAACCCTTGTATGGAGTTCCTTCGTCTGGGGGAAACATATCCTCACATGAGTAAACCATGCCATGTTTCTTTCTCTTCGCAAGCAAATTCTTTAATGATGATTCCCTTACATCCCTTTATGAATCAGTTGGTAGGAGGATACTATCCTGCTAGATAGGGCCATGATGTATACCATAATTATTCCTAGCCTACAATCTCTCAAAATCAATCATTCCCTGAACCTTGGTCTCAGATGCCACAACCAGCTGTTGCAAGTCAAACTAGAAACACAAGTCCATTCACCACGAGTCATATTGGAATTATATCACAAACCTTTGCTAGTCATGTTGGATGTAGGTCAACAACCTATGCAAGTCATGTTGAAGACCAACAACCAACCATTGCATGTCATGCTGGGGGAACAACTCTATTCACTGCTAGTCACACTGCACAAACATCACCAACCTCTGTCAGTCATGTTGGGGATTTGTCAACAACCTCCACAAGTCATGTTGAATATCAACTACTATCCTTTAAAAGTCATGATGGGAGCATGTCACCAACCACTGCAATTCATGTTGGGGGAATTAATATGATTGAGAAGCCTCGATGTATAGGATGTAAGCCCAAGTTCTTTTGTATACTTTACAAAGGAGGTAACCTAACTTGCTTGTGCCCTGCTACTGTTATGGTACGAGAAGCATAGTCCTTTCCTAGAGGCCCTTCGTGTAACCTCCCCAACCACCCATGACCAGGCCATGCTACATGAAGGAACACTTTGATTCTCTCACTACAAAACATACTGTAACATACCCAATATTCAACTGAGCTATGCCACATAAATTTTCTCTTCAAACTGCATGCAATTATAACATATACATACAACACTCTTGCAGAAGATTTACATATAAACGTAAACAAAAAATTACATTTTGTAAATATACGATTTCATACGAAAATAACACTAAACACATATATGCAACATATACAGGGAAATACCCATAAATATATAGACAATTATAATCACATATATGATAAACCGTAACATAAGCACGTAAATAACAATGCAACATGTAAATTTATCATGCGATTGGTACTTATCTTGGAAATATTATCACCAACTGCATACAGACCGTCCACGAACCTCCCAACCTTAGACTACACTGTTCATCACTCTCAACAATGATTCATCCCCCAGTTGGGACTAAACTCCACCCAGGTAAAGGGATTCCTAGCTAGGCTAAAGGCTCATAGACAATAGGAAAGACTCTGTCTCATGTGCTCACTCAACTAACAACCTACAATCTCTCATTCCCCACATGCCTATCCCACCCAAGGAAGTGTGCCCCTTCTCTACTCAACAGTCCTTCGGCTGCCCCACTTCCCTTCCAGGGTTTCAACAATAGGCCAGATAGGAAGTCTCAGAGCACTATAGCTGTAGTTTAGCACCTTCAGGAAATCAATTCCCAACAACTCTCTCACTCAAAGAATTGGTCACGGGCCTAACAACCCACCTCTTCAATTTCCCATCGGCCTAACAACCCGCTTCTTCAATCCTACTCCCAAGATAACCAGGTACACCAACCATAAATGGTTATGGAAACAGGCTTAGATACAGTGAAATGAATGTCTGAAGGATAATAGATCGCGTGAGTGAAATGGTCATGGAATCACTGACTGGATGACTGAATGATGGAAGGAATCATGGGAGAGATGATCGTAAGAATGATCGTGAGAATGATGGTGAAGGTGTCAAAATGAGCTAAGTCCCCATGATATGTATGCATGTCCCCAAATTGACACTTGTCATGTTGGAAGCTACTTTGGTCCACTTGTCCCCAACTTTAGAACTTAGGATAAAATAATTATCCATACTTTATGTTTTAAGAAATATTAATATAATATTCCTTTTGGGCTTAAGCTCTCTAGCTTATCCCCTTCCCTTAACTTTTGGCCCTCCCTTTCTCTAACTGGTGGAGTTCAGTCCCCCATATCTTTTATCATGGTCGGTCTATGCGCAATGATGTATTTTATATTAATCATGAGACATATACAAAATAGGTGCACTGGCCTTTAACATCTAGGCCCTCTGGCCTAATTCCAAAACATAATCATCCCAGCTTATAATAACTGACTCACTAGCCTATAATACATATCATATACATAAGGCTCGCTGACCTCCATACTGTGTGCACTTTAGTTACTGTGCGCAGTATCCAGGAATGTGCACACTACATCATTTTACTGCGCAGTACATGCGCACACTATGCCATGAAAGGTGCATTACAAAAATGATGTCAAAACAACTTACCAGATTAAGTACACTTACATTACATTTACAGTTGGGTTCTGTCGAGGGATATTACAATCCCCTTCCCTTATTTATGCACTATCCTTAGTGCATCATATACCCATATACAACAAAATTTTCAAAAATCCTCAAAACGATGCGGGTATTCTGTCCGCATTGAATCCTCATGCTCCCAAGTAGTGTCATCAAGACTGTAACAGGTCCATTGGACCTTTACAAGACCTATGGATCGATTCCAGAGCTGCTTGATTTTTCGGTCCAAAATGCACACCGGATGCACTTGAAAAGTGCCTTATTGGTCCACTTGAATCACATTCCAATCAATAATATGATTAGCATCAAGTATATATTTCTTTAGAAATGATACTTAGAATACATTATGAACAGGCATAGATGCAGGCAATGCAATCATATAAGCAACTGGACCAATCCTCTCTAGGATTTCAAATGGCCCACAAAATCTGGCTGCCAACTTGATGCAGCTTCCCAACTTCAGGGAACTCTTGTTAGATTTTACCTTTAGGAAAACATGATCACCCACTTTGAAATCTCTATGGATTCTGTTCTTATTGACATAACTTTTCTACCTGTCTTGGGCAACTTTTAAATTCTGCTTAATTTTTATCATTTGGTCCTCCATCTCCTTGAGCAATTCTGGCCCAACTACTGTCCTATCAACTAGATTATCCCAACTCGTTGGAGTATTTCACTTTCTGCTGTAAATTTCTTCAAATGGGATCATATTAAACGATGCCTGATACCCATTATTCAATGATGCTTGATACCCATTGTTGTAAGCGAATTCTACCAAGTGCAGGTAGTCTTCCCATTTTGATGGTTTGTCCATCACATACATTCTCAATATGTCTTCTATCATTCTGTTCACCCTCTCTGTCAGTCCATCAGATTCAGGATGATAAACTGTACCAAAGTTTAGATTCGTTCCGAATCCTTTGAACAAACCTTTTCAGAAATTCGAGGTGAATTTCAGGTCTCTGTCGAACACAATTGTTTTAGGAATTCCGTGCAATCGTGCCACTTCCTTCATGAAAATATCAACAACATCTGCTGCCTTGTGAGTAGTTTTTAGTGGAATAAAATGGGCAACTTTTGTAATCTTGTCCACCACCACCATGATCAAATCATGCAGCTTGCCTGTTCTAGGAAATCTAGTAATAAAATCCATTGTCACCACTTCCCACTTCCATTCAGGAATGGGCAAAGGTTGCAAAAACCTTGCTGGGTGCCTATGCTCAGCTTTAACTTTCTGGCATTCCATACATCTAGCGATGCATTCACCGATCTCTCTCTTCACACCTGTCCAAAAGTAATGGCTCTTAATCACTGCCACAATTTTTTTATATCCAGGGTGCCTTGCATAAGGGACATTATGCATTTCATGCAAAATCATACATTTCAAGTCTTGGACATTTGGAACAAAAATTCTGTTCTTGTGCAGCAGTATTCCATCTATTGCCAAATTATAATTACCCACCTTTTGTGGGATCTTACCCTGTGTAGCTTTGCTACCAATTCTCTATATTACAGATCTGCATTTGCAACCTCCAGAATGTTTCTTTTAATATCAGTCTGATACATGCTAATGGCTGTAGCATGTAGTTCATGCACTCTCTTGTTGAGTGCATCAACCAATTTATTCTCTTTCCACTTGATATGCTTTATATCAAAGTCATATTTGCTTAGAAATTCTAACCATATGCTTTGCCTAACATTTAGATTTGGTTGATCAAATAAATATTTTAGACCATTGTGGTCTATTCTTAGCTCAAACCTCTTCCCCATGAGGTAGTGTATCCATTTCCTCAAGGCATACACTATGGATACCAACTCAAAATCATGAGTGGCATAGTTTCTTTCATGCTCCTTCAACTTCCTTGATTCATAACATATAACAAACCCATTTTGATTGAGGAATCCACCAAGTCCTTCATTACATTCATCTATGTATACAATGAAGTCTTCATTTGGGTTTGCAATCCTTAATATTGGATCACTTTTCAATAATCATTTCAAGTGTTGGAAACTATTTTCACAATCCAGTGTCCACTGAAACTTCACCCCCTTTCTTTGCAAGGAAGTGATTGGGTGTGTGATCTTTGAGAATCCTTCAATAAATCTTCTGTAGTAGCCTGCAAGACCCATGAATGATCTCACCTCTGTTACATTCTTCGGTGCTGACCATTCTCTAATGGATTCTATCTTCTCAAGATCCACTGCTATCCCATCCTTTGAAATGATATGCCCCAAATAATGAATTTGTTTCTGATAAAATGAGCACTTGATCAATTTGGCATACAATTGATGCTCCCTTAATACTTGCAACACCATCCTCAAATGATGTTCATGCTCTTCCTTTGACTTAGAATATATAAGAATGTCATCCAAAAAGACAATGACAAACTTGTCCATATATTCTCAGAAAACACCATTCATTAGGCACATGAAAACAACTGGTGCATTTGACAACCCAAATGGCACCACTGTGAACTCATAATGACCATACCTTGTCCTAAAGGCGGCCTTGCTAATATCTTCTTCTTTAATCCTTACTTGATGGTATCCTGATCTGAGATCTATCTTTGAAAATATCTTTGCATCCTTCAATTGATCAAAGAGATCATCAATCCTTGACAAAGGATACTTGTTCTTAACAATCACTTTATTCAATTGTCTGAAGTCAATGCACAATCTTATGTTAGAAAAATAGGACCGTGGAGCAATAAAATAAAACAAATGCGGAAACAAAACACATAAGATACACAATACAATAGAGACACAGATTTACGTGGTTCACCCAGTGTGGGCTACGTCCACCAGGGAAATTGCCAGGTCCTTCCTTTATTATTATCCATCATATGAAGGGATACAACCTACATCAAACCCGATGTAACTTCCTCTTCTTTCTCTCACAGTCTCTATCTCAGAATACAATATTCACCATCAACCATAGCCGCAATACATTTCCCTCATAGAAGAGGGTTGCCTTCTAGGGAAAGAAACCCTAACATAATCTCTACCGTTAGATCTACGACCTTATAATGAATGGTCTAGATTTACAATGAAATTACAATATACATTTACAAGGCAATTTTTTCTTCGGGGGGCTTCGCCCCCGAACCCCCATCGGGGGACACTGCCCCTGAACCCCCGTTGGGGGCTCGCTTGCCCCCAGACCCCGCAAAGGGGGTACCCCCCCTCTACACTCCCCCACGTGGAAGAGTGTACATATTTCTGGGGTGTAAATACTTCATGGGGTATAAATACGGCTGAAAGCAAGGACCTCTAAATCAGGAAGATAACCAGGCTCCACAACCAACAATCTCCCACTTGGAGACTGATCTCAACAACTCCACTGCTGCTGTATATGTTGGACTTTGAACCTTATTGGACTTGGAAAATTTCTCATCTTCATCTTCATTCTTGAAGACCAACTGAAACTGAGCAGGAACTCAGTTTCTCCCCGGTTACTCCCTTTGTTAACATGTCTGCAGGATTCTGGCTAGTGTGTATCTTTTCCAACTTCAAATGTCCATCTTCCAAGGCGGATCGTATGAAGTGGTACCTCAACTATATATGCTTAGTCTTCGAATGGATGGATGAGTTCTTTGCAAGGTGAATGACACTCTGAATGTCACACTACAACCTGTTGTCAGGGATGATTTTAAGGATGGAAATTTATTTTTAAATGTAGAAACCTTGGCGAATATTGTTAATCCTTCATATGTCAACTATAAATGTTTGGCAATATTTTTTTTAAAATATTCAAATTTCTAAGTATTTTATATAGTTTTTA
>ML791027.1:260359-278452 GCA_009831015.1 Picea engelmannii | reverse complement strand
AGTCTCCTATATATACCAAGGAGACATTTTCATTTTGAATCATCTTGTACTTGAACATTTAAGTGGGGTAAAAGGAGGTTGCCCCCTCGAAGAGGCTTATTATCTAAAATTATCTCTTTTTCAAGGCGTTTAATACTTTTTCTGAGGTTTTTCTATGCTATATTGATATTTAGTTCTTAACATAATCTTCCAAATTTGGCACCTTATCTATAGGTGTCTCTTCTATATGAGCTGTAAATATTTCACACCCTTTTCTGTAACATTTCTTCAGCTGCAATGCTGAAATTTCTCTAATGGTTACTGCCCTAGGAATTCCCTGCACTTTCCTTAGTTTCCCTTCCTCATCCAAGTAAGTAAATTATTTGTTGTGATAGTCTAAGAGAGTATGATGTTGGTCCAACCAATCCATCCCAATTAGACATTCATCGGAACCTAAAGGCAAGATGTTCAAATCTGCCTTGGTGTTCAGTCCATTCATGTCCATGAGGCATGAATTAACCATCTCATTAACTTTTCTTCTGGCTCCTGTAGCCAGCTGCACCAACTAGGATTTCCCATCCTTGCTTCTTGGCAATTGAAAACTTTCCACCATCTTAGGGTCTATATAACTATGACTAGCTCCTGAATCAATTAAAATAGCAATGGTTTGGTTGTTGATCATACCTTCCACTTCAATCTTGTGGGATTGATACTCTGCGTTCTTGTTGTCTAGGGCTGCATAGATCCTTGGCACATATCTTCCCATGTCCTCCACTATTTCAACTTGTTGTACATTGTGAGAAACCCTACCTTTTTCACCTTTGTGAGGACAATCTATGAACCTATGATCTCCTTTACAACCCCAACATTGAATAGGTGGCTGCCTTGGCCTTTGAATACATGTGTCAATTGTTTTGGTTTCTTTAGGCATTTTTTGTCCTTGTGGATTATTTCTGAAGAATGGTGGCTTAGCTCCCTTCTTCATCTAATCCATATTGAATTTCTTTTTGTCTTCCTAAGCCTTTTGGAAAGCTGTCCTTGCTTTCTGCTGATCATATATGCATTTATCTCGCCTTATGGTCTCTTCCAATGTCTTGGGATCATCATACTATATTTTGTCACTGATGAATGATGGAAATCCACTCAAATACCTTTGAATTTTGACTGTCTCATCCTTGATGAAAGAGACATACTTCAACAGTTCTAGAAACCTTCTCTCATATTCATCTATGGTCATACTTCCAAGCTTGAGTTCAAAGAAATCTTTCATTTTCTTGTCATAGTATCTCTTAGTCAAGTATTTCTTCTCAAAATAATTCTTGAATTCCCTCCAAGTAACACTTTTCTCTTTAATGTGATGCACCTACACAAGCTGATCCCACCACATGGAGGCCTTTCACTTGAGTTGATAGATAGCAATTCTACCTTTTGCATGAGAAGAATAATTGTGCAATTGAAAATAGTTTCTTGTGCTCAACAACCATGTCTCTGCATCTTCATCCTTCTTGTACTCACCATCAAATGTAGGAGGTTTGATTTTGTTCATTTCTCCTCGTAGCTCATCCACTCCAGACCTCTTATGCCTTCTGACAGGGGATGGACTTGAGCTGCTGCCTTCTCTCTTATTGGAATTCCTTGGGGAGTGATGGTGGTGTCTTCTAACACTTCTTTCTTTTCTTTTCTCATCCGAAGGCTTGTGACTTCCATATTTTCTTAAGCCACTCTCCTTAACTAATTTCTTTTCTATTCTGTTCAAGCCCTCCAATAACTTCATGTTGAAGTCATCCTACTGCTCCTTGGCTCTCATAAGCCTTTCATTATCAACTTTATGGCTTTGGACATCCTTTTTCAAATTTTTAATGGTCTCTGCCATATTCATGTTTTCATTCCTTTCTTCTCCATGTCCATTGGAGTTTTTTCCTTCAATGCCCAAATGGAAATCCATCCCTCTACTCTCATCTTGCTAACTGTAATTGCCCTGTGACTCTTCCATTCCTATGGAATCTACACTGATATGATTTGATCTAGTTGTTGTTAATTCTGCAAAACGTGCAACCATCGAAACTTATCAGGGTAACAATTCAACAATTCATGAAAAATATGAACCATTTTGGTTCAATATATACATCAGAATTATCTCTTCTGATTTCTTGGTGTTATCACCATGACAATTCTAGATAAGACCCAAGTCTTGAGAATATAGACACACGACACCTTCAGAGATACATTTGGTCAAAAGGCGGTTTGCTGAAACCACTTTTGCTAAGACACGGTATAATGTGTTTCAATATGTCAAAACCACCACTCGTGGAACGAGCGACGGCTAGTCAGCTCACCCCATTTCACTTGTTCTATACTTCATAGCCATGTGACATCAGCTAAACGCTGCCATGTAATGAAATCAAAAGCTAATCATTTGAAATGGATTAGCTGAGCATGGAAACCCAATGCACTTGTACGTAGTCTATTTTTGCTTCATAATTGGGATTCTATAACTACCAATCCTCAAGTATGGAGGCATCAACTTATCCATAAATGGAGTAATCTCCAAATTGATTGAATTTCTTCTCTCTGTAAAATCATTTCGGTATCCACAAACTGAGGTACATGGACAAGGATAAATCCAGTGAGACTGGTTATTCGGGCAACATGCTAGACTTTCCTGCAAATAAGGAGGAAAGGGTACTTGCTCACATTCTAGTGACTAAATTCCACACAGATCCGGCTATAGAATCATAGTTGGAAGTCAGGCTGAATCCTACTATGAAGGATTTAGTCATCAACAAGCTAGCTGCTAAGAAGAAAAGGAGCAAGTGACAGAAGAAGGAAATCATAGCTGAAACAACCGAAAGTGTTGGAGAGAATCAACTGGTCTAGTTAGATTCTTTAAAGGAGGAGATCACTAAGATGAAATGAGTCCTCAACTAAAATTAAGTATATTTCAATGAATTTTGGACAGCTGGTAGCAGAGGTAAGGGACCCCAGAGATGATAAGCATGTTCTTAAACAATCCCTTAACAATAGGATAACTGTTATCATTCCTTTTTTGTAATTTTGGGATTAATACGATTATATAAATGGAGAAGCGGATTTTGGACTGTTTATTACAAGATTCTAACTGGTGGTGTTATGAATCTTGTTTTCTTTCATAGTATTCTTTTATTGTAAGCTTATATTTCACTTCCATCTATCTGAATTGGAGGAATATAAAACTCAGAATTCATTTCTGAGATGCTCTCGTCTTAGCAATTTAAACTATATTTATTTCTTCTCAAACCGACTCTGAATTCATTTTAAATAATGCTCCAATGCGGTTGTGTGTTTCTTTTTCCTCTAATACCATGTAAATTTTCTATTAAACTCAAACTCATCACCTTCCAAACGAATTCCTGCGCACAAAAAATCAACATGTACACCCATATTTATTGTGCACAACAACACCACAAGGTAAATCCTACTTTCGTGCACCTATATCCACTATGCATTTCTTCTCCTTCGCGCCAATGACTTGCGTGCACTACTTTTGTGTTGTGCACCAATATCCACTGTGCATAGTAATCTGCACGCACCATTGAATACACTATCACGAGACAACTTATACTCACACTATGTACGCACCAACCAAACTCCTCTATGTTTTGCAGTACTTGCGCACCCCACGTGCACATTACTATGTGTGTGCTCACTGTGCAATGCTAAATTTAGTGCATGCACCCGCACACAATATTCTTCTGCGCAACACCACAATTTACTGCACACACCTGCACGCCAATAGTTTTTGTGCGGTGCTAAAATTTTCCATGGAAGCTCTGTGGCTTGAAACTTGGTCACTTCGAAATTAATCTTCTATGAATATTCACTTCAACTGAACCTTTCCGGCCCATCCAGGCTTAGTGTTGGAACTGATGCTCTGATACCATATTGTAATGTCCCCAACCACCCATGATTGGGCCATGCTACACAAGGGAACACTTTCATTCTCTCACTGCAGAACATATTATAACATACCCAGTATTCAACTGAGCTATGCCACATAAATTTTCTCTTCAAACTGCATGCAATTATAACATATACATACAACACTCTTGCGAAATATTTACATATAAACGTAAACAAACAATTACATTATGTAAATATATGATTTCATACATAAATAAAAGTAAACACATATATGCAACATATACAGGGAAATACCCATAAACATACAGACAATTATAATCACATATATGATAAACTATAACATAAGCACATAAATAACAATGCATCATGTAAATTTATCATACGATTGGTACTTATCTTGGAAATATTCTCACCAACTACATACAGACTGCCCACGAACCTCCCAACCTTAGACTACACTGTTCATCACTCTCAACAGTGAGTCACCCCCGAGCTGGGACTAAACTCCACCTGGGTAAAGGGATTCCTAGCTAGGCTAAAGGCTCATAGACAACAGGAAAGACTCCGTCTCAGCTGCTCACTCAACTAACATCCTACACCTCTCATTCCCCACATGCCTATCCCACCCAAGAAATTGTGCCCCTTCTCTGCTCAACAGTCCTTCGACTGCCCCACTTTCCTTCTAGTGTTTCAGCAACATGCCAGACAAGAAGTCTTAGAGCACTGTAGCTACAGTTTATCACCTCCAGGAAATCAATTCCTAGCAATTCTCTCACTCAGAGAATTGATCACGGGCCTGAAAACCCTCCTCTTCAATTTCCCATGGGCCTGACAACCCGCTTCTTCAATCTCGCTCCCAAGATAACCAAGTACACCAATCGGAAATGGTTATGGAAATAGGCTCAAATACATTGAAATGAATTTCTGAAGGATAACAGACTGTGTGAGTGAAATTGTCATGGAATCAATGACTGGATGACTAAATGATGGAAGGAATCATGGGAGAGATGATCGTAAGAATGATCGTGAGAATGATGGTGAAGGTGTCAAAATGATCTAAGTCCCCATGATATGTATGGATGTCCCCAACTTGACACTTGTCATGTTGGAATCTACTTTGGTCCAATTGTCCCCAACTTTAGAACTTAGGATAAAATAATTATCCATAATTTATGTTTTAAGAAATGTTAATATAATATTCCTTTTTGGCTTAAGCTCTCTAGCTTAGCCATTTCCCTTAATTTTTGGCCCTCCCTTTCCCTAACTGGTGGATTTTAGTCACCCATCTCTTTTATCATGGTTGGTATGCACACAACAATGTATTTTATATTAATCATGAGACATATACAAAATAGGCACATTGGCCTTTAACATCTAGGTGCTCTGGCCTAATTCCAAAACATAAGCATCCTAGCTTATAATAACAGGTTCACCAGCCTATAATACATATCATATACATAAGGCTCATTGACCTCCATATTGCGTGCACTTTAGTTACTGTGCACAGTATCCAGGAATGTGCACACTACATCATTTTACTGCACAATACATGCACGCACTATGCCATGAAAGGTGCATTACAAAAATGATGTCAAAACATCTCACCAACTTAAGTACACTTACATTACATTTACAATTGGGTTCGGCCAAGGGATATTACACTTCATCTTCTGAGTCATCTTTGGTTGATACAACGGTCATGTCGATGCAATTTTTGGTCGACACTACTCCTGTTTTTGGGAGTGATGCGTATTTTGACCATGTTGTCTTGCATTTTGTTCAACCAACAGTCATGTCAATGCAATCTTCAGCCGAAACCACTCTTCTTTTTTGGTGTGATGCGTCTCTAGACCATGTTGTATTTCATCCTATTCAACCAATGATTGAAGAAGTGGTCATGCCTATGCAATCTTCTGATGATCCCACTCTTCTCTTGGAGAGTGACAAGTCTAAGGAAGTGACATTGTTGATGCAATCTTTGGCCAATTCCACTCTTCTTTTGGGAGGTGATGTGTCTTTCGACCATGTCCTTAGAATTTCTAGTTCTATACCTTCTGAACAAGGGATCACCCCACTCTCTTTGAGTATGCTCCCTCCAAGTCCTAGGGTGGTTTCCTTTGATTGGAATTATCTTGTAGAGCCTCACCTTCCTTCTTCTGCACCCTTCCAAATAACGATCATTCTTCGATATATTGTAGATGAAGGATCCTCTATAATTATTTTATCCTCCTCGGCTTAGCAAGTTTTGGGTTCTCCCAAGTTTGTGTCAGCTACTTGTGAGTTGCTGACTTTTGACAGAAGTCCTGCATGGGAGCCTTGGCTTCCCCCATTATATGTTGTTCAGAAAAACATCTCTGAGTCTTGTTTAAGCTCTTTTCCAACTCTCTCAAAAGAGAAAAGATTGTTGAGTGAACTTGTTTCTTTCACACTCGTTAAATGAATTTGAAAGGGCATCTATCTGGTGTAATTTTAACCCCTTTTCGGACAAAGTAGACTATTTACAAAAAATGAACACTCTAGTCAACATTGTCTAGAAGATTTCTCCTGGGTATTGTTTTATACTTTTTCGGGCCTAGGGGACTAAATTTACAAAAAAGGACATTCTTTGGAGTTAAGATGTAATTGCATTCCATTATATTGCTTGCAGTATTGAGCCTATTGTCGGTTCCCACTTTCTCATTATAATCCTCTTACCTCAACAATTTGGATTACTAGCCAAGCAAAGCCTTATTTATGTCCTTTGCAGCTTGACACCCTGTACCCTAAGAGGAAACATTCCCCCAAGTGTCCATTCCCCGCATGCACTTCCTTGCATTGAGCATATGTATGTTTCATTGTTTGGAGCTAGTTGCTTATTGGTGACACTCGTTTCCTCTTGTGTATCATACCATTCATTTGCCTATTAAAAAACAAAAAAGATGGGCGAGAAAAGAATATTATCTCATATTGGCAACTGTCGTGTTGCCTTTGAACAAAGCACAAACTTTTGAGTCCACTGTCATCCAGATTTTGGGTTTAGCATGACCTTAGGAAGTTGACCTTGTTACTTAGAGTTTACTCCTTTGACTAGTTATTCTTCCAATCCTTATGGAGAGTTTGTTGATGCCTCCTACATCATGAAGTTTCATCATCAAGTCTATGCTTCCAGAGTCGTCCATATGTCTCATGCTCTTGTTCAAAGGAATTCTATAAGCATGTTTCGACCATTCCTCAGAAATCTTGACTTTTCATGTCGTCCATACCCTCAGTGTGTCTCAAAGTCACATGAATTTGTAGTCCTACCATGCACCTTAGTCCTACTTTCATTATGGGTAGGTAAAATTGAACCCAAAGGTTGACATCTCCTCACTGGTCGCTGATTGGGGGGTTTCCCCTATGTTCAACGACAAGAAATATATTCACACATTGGGATTCATGCAGTGTCTTGGATTCCATTAGCCTTATTGGTAGTTTCCTCACCTTTGTCGACAATCTTCCTTATTGAATGCTATTCAGAGGGTCTTTTTTCGTCCACTACTTACATCTGGTGCATGCGAAAGATGCACAAGGTCATTGGTTTGTGAACATCCTCTTCATTCAAATTCCTCCAAATCATCAAGATATTGCTTTGTACCTCATTTTAATTGATGAGATATGCCTTAATGCTCTTTTTTTAGCAGGTCTCCTTCCATTGAATTTTACTAATCTATTCTAGAAATGAGGCCTAGAGTCCTGTGAGTACCTAGAAGCTTGCAGTCACCAGTGGAAAGTTCTCCCGCCATCGATAGTTGGGAATACATCAATGTCTCCTGATCAATGGATTCTTCAAGTGTTTGACCTCAACACCTTTATTCACACTTGTAAGAATGTACTCGGTGCCTTGATACCTACTTTCATTATCAGTAGGTTGTCTTACATTTGTTAATGGTATACCTTAATGAACGATAATCAAACGAAGTCTCATTATGTTCGACATCAACTCCTCTATTAACATGATGTAGATTTTCACCTTTGGCAGATAGTGTAGAAGACATCAGTTTACAATAGCATCTTTCATGAGTTGTTTCCATTGGACCAATACCCATATGTATTTAGTGATCATGGGAGTTCATATTGTACTCCATTGTATACATATATCTTTAGATTGATTTTGAGACTAGTATCCACTAGGCCTTGTTCGTGACTATGGCAACCTATGACAAGTGTTTACTTTGGCCATGAAAAACTATTTGGTATATATCCACATGGATTTGCAGTGTAATTAAAATTGGAAGCCATATTTACAAAGTCATTATGGATTGTAATATTCTCATGAGTAGCCAACACTTCCAGCTAAGTCTCCATCACTCCACTTCTAGGAATTATAATGTATTTCAACCATCACAGTTAATCCCTTGACCTCACACATTAGGGGGCATATGTTATAGCTATTTTTTCCTCACCCCATGCAACTTTCTTGGATGGCCTTTCCATTTCTCTATGCAGACTTGAAGTCCCCTTTTGTACTTTCTAGAGAAAAAAAAACCATATTTTTCCACATATACGCACCCTAACAGTTAGACAACATGTGTATACGTAGGTTGCACCACTACAACCCCTGTACATCGGGTTTGGTGCTCAAAGTTAAAAATTGTGTTGGGTTTCCATGTCACATCACGAGATCCATAATCCTTGACCTTCCATATATTGGAAACGTTCTGACTCGGCCCTTTAGTTCCATTTTAAGGATATAAATTGAGCCATATCCAAGACGTGGAAAAGGAGAGAATTCAACTTTTGAGAGAAAAGATACTCTGGATAAATTTCACTTTACATTGAGTCTACATCTCTTTATCCTTGAAATTATGAACACATTGTTCAACCCCTAAGCTCTTCCCTCTTTGATGGAGAACCTCATTGTCTCCTTTATATGATCCTACCTTTGGTGGAGGCCCAGCTGGAAGGGACTTAGTTTCGTGGTTCCGAGATGTGCCGACATAGAATTTTGTCACTTATATACTTATGTTGATTATTTTAATAGAAATACTCTTTTCTCGTCCAATTGATATCTTGCAAAGAAAATATTTGAATTGTTATTCCATGGGTGTATTTGTCATGTATGTTAATCAATTATGCTATTTTATGTGCTGACATCATATATTATCACCATATGCTTGCATATCTTGGTTGATTAGGACAGGTTGCAGGTATAAATCTTTGAGTTGCGTGCTCAATGGTGGTATTCATCGAACGTCTAGACGAGGTAGGCTACTGGTATCAAGGTCCATTGGTATCTTAGCATTGATTAATGTGAATTATCTCTATCACATTAATCAAGGTCCATTGGTATCTTGATCTCTAAATGCATACATGATTACATGCCCATGTTTATGTGTAATAGAGATAAGTAAATTCATTGGAATTTCAATGCTTGCAGGTTCTTCTCAAACTTAGTAAAGGGAAGAGATGTGTAAATATAGATAATAGTTGGTTGGCATGTAAATTTGAAAGTAGGAGGGAGGATACCTAAAAATGGTCTGGCCTATTAAAATGTTAACTCTCATTGATAATTTTTGGGAGAAGATGAATTTTCATACTCCTCTTTCTTTAAATGTTAACCCTCATCGATGATTTTCGGGAGAAGATGAATTTTCATACTCCTCTTTCTTTAAGGATATCATATAGTGGTTATGAAGACTGGGCATCATAATTTTGTTTTTCTTATATATATATATATATATATATATATATGTTATGGACCTAACCTAGCTAACCTCTCAAGTGGGTAGAATAATATATTTCCATGTAATAAAGGTCAATATTAATAAGGCCTAGCAATACGGAGGAATAAGTCAATTGTAAGAAGACCTAATAGAAGCTTCCGCTTCTAGAAGGATATTCCTCTAGATTGTTCTTTTGGATAGATAGATTTAGTATAAATAAGAGTAGAGGGTATGAGAAGTTTTATCTTGGAAAAGCATTGTAATAGAGCTCTGCTTTGTTGGAGGTTGCCCCCTCGAAGAGGCAAGTGAACATTGTTTCCTATCAATAAAGGTATAATTATGGTGTTGTGGTTCCATATAATTTGTTGTTCCACTTTTATCTCTGCAATATTTTCGTATTCTGTTGCTATCTTGGTATTATTCTTTGCATTATTTCTCCATTCTGCTAATATAATAGATCTAGTACCTTACAAGTGGTATCATATCACTTTCCTCGATAGAAAATTGTGGATTAATTTTTTTCAGGGTAGAGATGTATTCCGGCATATTAAAGCTACAGAGATTTATCATTACACGCATAAACCCACAGTCGGGGAGTCATACACATAGGAAATACAAGTGGTACCTAAGTGCCCATCTGTTGGCCACCCTTGTAACCCCTGTTGGTACCCCTTCGAGTGGTAGCGCATCAAACTATTGGACACACTGACTACACTGAGAGGGGGGGGTGAATAGTGTAGGGCTCTTTTTCCCAAAACTCTTTAGTTAACAATCACCATTAACTCATTACTCATTGCTATCATTTATAACCAGTTAAATGTCAACAGATATCAACAACATATATCAACAATTCATCGCCACGAGGAACACAAAGAACACAAGTTGTATGTACAATTTTCTTTTTATTACGAACTACAATCCTTGGGGGTTTTCAGCAACAACTGAATAGAGTACAACTCTAAAAGAGAACCAGCTCTATAATGCAAGACTTATCATACACCCTCAACACCAACTGAGATGAGGCAACATTCCTCAACATATATCAATATGTACCATAAACAAGTGCTTCAACCATGCACCAACCTGTACCAAACAATATGTAATCAAATTGTACCATAAACAAGTGCGACCAACCATGTACCAAGTATATACCAATCATGTTTCAACTACTCATCAATAATGACTCATCAATATGTACCAACATCATCAACTATACACCTCATGTATGTGCCAACTCATCAACTGCTTGTCTCAACCATGACTAGTTTTGGATTAGTCAACAACCCTAACTTGAAATAATCATAGCTTTGTACCTGTAATGAATAAATATCTAAAGCTAATACACAATTTTCTTCACTGTGTTTTATGCCATTACTCTAGGTTTCACTACTTGGAACCTTTCAGAAAAGAAATGACATACCTTGCTTAATTCTGGCTTATTTTAGAGAGCGACCTTGTAGAGCGTGACCCACACAGAATATTTGTTGAATAAATCTGAAATTGTTACAAAACATACTAAAGACTGTAATCTAACCAAAAAAATTGGTCTCACTGAATTTGGATATGTTATGAATAAGTTATGACTTTTTTACCCGAAATACTTGTTTTAGACTAGTTTCAGGACTAGCCACAAACCCTATTTTCCACGGAGTGTATCTCGAAAAATACAATGACCCACAAAATGAATTTTTTACCAAATATACTTGGATATGTTTCATCAATGAAATATCAATATCACAGTCTGAATCATTATAGAAAAAAATTTATTACGAAAATGGTGAGATGACTTGTAAATAACATACCCTAGAAATAATCATGAAAATAATTTATCCTCCCTTGAATTCCGACCCTCTTTTCTTCACCTTCCCTCTAAAATTCGACTTATATATCCTTTGGTTACCTTAGTCACCTATAGATATTCAATATGCTCAAGTGTTATCTGAAATGAGAGATCCTTGCCTCTTATTTATACTCTTCATCTTCTAGGTCACTTAACCCATTTCTAGGTCACTTAACCTATTTCTAGGTCACTTATCTCATTTCTAGGTTAATTAACCTATTTCTAGGTCACTTAACCCATTTATAGGTCACTTGACCTATTTTCCTCATTTTTAGGGTTAACCACTTTCCATAATTAGAAAGTTATCCATTACTTTATCATTTAAATATTCCTTCTTGATTTTGTCACCTTACTTTATCATTTAAATAATTTTTCTTGATTTTGTCACTTCTGTTTATTATTTAAATAATCCACCTTGACTTTGTCACTTTACTTTATCATTTAAATAATGATTTATTCTTTTTGAGAACTTTGACTTCTCTGACCTTGTGGGCTTCAAGCCTTCATATGGGGGTCCTTCATCTTCGTAAGGCCATAACTCTCAAACCATGAGGAGTTATGTGACATTCCACATACCACCATAAATGGCATGACAAGCACTATCCATCTAGGATAGTTTCACCAACAATTTCCTTGATATTCATATCATCATTTCACATACAAGAATGGGTCCTCCAACCATTCTTCTAGGATAAATCAATCCGCAAAGCATCTTCCTGTGAGGGATTTCACCATAAGGGGACCACTTTGGATTTCATCCATTTTTGCACCTTATCAATCATGATAAGACAATAATGAGAGCATGGGTCCTCCAACCATTCTTCTAGGATAACTCAATATGCAAAGCGTCTTCCCGTGAGGGCTTTCATCATAAGGGGACCACTTTGGAGTTCATCCATTTGTGAACCTTATCAATCATGATAAGACAAAAATGAGTCATCTATACATTTTTCCAACAATGCATCATATACTAATGAAACCACATCGATCCATCTTCATCATGTATCAATGACAACTCATTGATCCATCTTCATCATAGCAATGACAACTCATTGATCCAGCTTCATCTATGTTTTCTCATCAAGGATAATACATATTACATTACATCAATCATCAATCAATCAATCACTTGACATCAATCAATAAAACCATTGGCATCAATGACAACATGATCCAACACAAACAACACTTGTATACAGATCGACCTAGATCTCTTGAAGCACTCCATAGATAAACCGATTGGTTTCCTGACTTCTATAGTGTCAATGAGAACAACACTCAGGAAGATACTCTCTAGTACCTGGGTAGTCGGGTAATACAGATAAGGGAACAATCTAGCCTCCTTAGTTGGTGCCTTGAGATATGAGTACTTATGTTGGACCTCACACGTATACTAGAGAGATATAGCACATGGAAAACCCTTTTCTATAGAAAGCATAAATTCTCTAACCCTTGGGACGAAAAAAAAAATATAACATATAAGATCTATTGCCGCATAATTACCTTCTGCATTTTGGTTGTGAAATTACTACACATTTCTTCCTATTAAGCATTTGGGCATTTCATCACTACAGTATTATTCAGGTTGGAGTATAATTCCAGAAGAGTGAAAAAAAAGAGTATAGTGGTCCCTCCAACACACTTATTTGGAACCTATCCCATTGGATTCCCCTTTTCTCCCTGATCACAGTCATATTTTTTTTTAGTGGACCCGAACCTTTCTCAGATTCCCTATTTTTCCACTTATTCCATTATATTTTCCTTCTCGCCCTATTTTTCATGGTTCCTATAACTTATAAGTCCTTTTTTTGGTCCCACCCACCCATTTTTCATTACTCACACTTCCCCTCTCTAAATGGCCACCACTCACAACCAAGCCCTGCAAGCTTCCATCAATCATGTGACATCTGAGATTACCTCTACCAATTCCCTCCTTGAAAAATTCAAGACCCAAGTCGAGCACAAATTTGACACCATGGAAGAAAACTTCATGAACCAACTTAACACCCTCCAGTTTGCTGTCAACCAGTTGTTGAACCTCCCTTCGGTTCCTTCCTCCTTAGACCCACCCGATGCTGCTAATTCCCTTCATTCTCTGCATTTTCAATCCAACTCCTTTCAGCGTGACCCCCATCTTCCCCACGTCGAGGTCAATAAATTTTATGGCTCCGATCCTATGGGTTGGGTCACTCAAATGGAGCATTATTTTTCTCTGCATGGTATTACTGATGAGTTGGACAAACTTCGCTATGTTTTCCTCTATCTAGATCCTAAACGATGGAAATGGTGGAAATGGAGTAAAAATTCACGTCATGGGTATATCTCCTGGACCCAGTTTGTTTCAAATCTCTATGATTGCTATGACACTGATACCCACTATCTCGGTGGTTTGACCAAGTTGAAACAATCAGGGACAATGGAAGACTTTATACTACTTTTGAGCATTTGGCCTTTCGAACTGAGGGCATGTCAAATTATTTCTTTCATGAATGATTCATCAATGGCCTAAAGGATGAAATATGATCCTAGCTTCTCATGGCCCACCCTTAGACTTGGTTGGAAGCTACTAAACATGCTAAAGAAGTCCAACAAGTTGTTTTTTCTTGGAACAAAAAACCCTCTTTTGTTCCTCACCCTCGACCCACTAATCCTAGCCCCCCTATCACTCTCCTCAACATCTAGAAATTAACAAGGGATGAAATGGATGAATTCCAACTGAAGGGTCTTTTCTATAATTGTGATGAAAAATATTTTCCTAGGCACAAGTGTAAGGAACAAAAACATTTTTTGTCCATTTCCGAAGATGTTCCTAAAGAATATGTGACAGTTCCACTCGTTGAAGAGCCATCCCTTCCCGATGCTACCCCAGATCCCACCGACCCACCCAAAGTTCAACCACTCATTTCTTTGCATTCCCTCACTCGCTTCTCTTCTCCATAAACCCTCAAGATCATTGGCTATATTAATAATAAGAAGGTCAACATCCTTGTTGACAGTGGTAGCACCCACAATTTTAATCATCGTCGCATTGCCCATGAAACCAATTCTTATATTTGTGTTGTCAATAATTTTTAAATCATGATAGCTAATGGTGGGTCCATGAAATGTGGTGGGCACTGTGAAAATGTACGTCTTCAAATTGCGCATTACCACCTGAAATCTCATATGTTTTCCATTGAAATGGGCAGGTGTGACATTGTGCTAGGTGTTGAATGGTTACGCAATTTGGGTCCCATTCTTATGGATTTTAAGGAATTAGCCATGCAATTCCAACATGAGGGACAAATGTATCACTTCCAAGGTCTCACAGCTAGTTCTCCTGAGATCATCAGTTTCCATCGCATAGAAAAAATCCTCAAGAAAGGCCACTTTGGTATTATTGCTCAACTCCATTCTATTCATGCAGTTGAGACACCCTTTGTGCATCCTGACCTCCAAACTATTATCTCCAAAAACCAATCTATTTTTTCCACTCCTTAGGGACTTCAGCCTTCTCATGGTGTTCATGATCATTCCATACCCCTTTTTCCTAGCAATCTTCCTCCCAGTTTTCTCCCTTATCATCATTCCTTTTCCCAAAAGAAGGAAATTGTGAAAATTGTGCAGGAATTGCTACAAGCGGGTGTTATCCACCCCAATACCAACCCTTATTATTGTCATGTGGTCATGGTACTTAAGAAAGAAGGTACTTGGCGCATGTGTCCTAACTTTCATGCCCTCAATAAACTGACCATCAAGGACATGTTTCCCATTCCTTTCATCAATGATATTTTGGATGAGTTGAGTGGTGCTCAATATTTCACCAAACTTTATCTATGTTTTGGCTACCACCAGATATGTATGCAAGATATTGACATCCACAAGACTGCATTTTGAACTCATGAGGGTCACTATGAGTTCTTGGTCATGCCCTTTGGCCTGTGTAATGCCCTGTCCACCTTCCAAAGCCTCATGAATCATGCCTTTCATCCTTTTATCCATCATTTTGTCTTAGTTTTCCTTGATGATATTCTCATCTATAGTAAAACTTGGCAATCCCATCTTTCCCATGTGGATCAAGTTTTGCATCTACTCTCTTAGCATCAACTTTTCCTCAAACACTATAAATGTTCCTTTGGTGCTTTAGAAGTCGAGTACTTGGGTCATATTGTTGGAAAGGCTGTTGTTGGGGTGGATCCTAAGAAGATTGAAGCCATGTAGGATTGGCCTCGCCCCAAGAATATCAAAATCTTGCGTGGTTTTATAGTTTTAATAGGACATTATCTCATTTTTTTTCAAAATTATGGAAATATTGTGGTGCCTCTCACTTCTCTACTTAAAAACAATTCTTTCACTTGGAATCCCACAACTGATCAATTGTTTCAAGCATTGAAGGTGACTTGTGTGCACTACTTCGGTCTTAGCCCTTCCTGATTTTACAAAGACCTTTTTTCTGGAATGTGATGCCTCTGGGAGAGGAATTGGAGTAGTTATTATGCAAGAGGGAAGACCTTTGGCCTTTACCAACAAACAATTGTGAGACCACCATTTGGGACAATCAATCTATGAAAAGGAAATGTTGGCTATTCTGCATGCAATGGATCTCTAGAACCCTTATCTCTCGGGGAAACAATTCCAAATTAAGACAGATCATCAAAGCCTCAAGTATTTTCTGGAGCAACAACCTTCCTCTCCAGACAACAAAAATGGGTAAATAAGCTCTTTGGATATGATTATGAGATCATTTACAAGAAAGGAAAAGAAAATGTGGTTGCTGACACTCTTTCTTGAAAATATGAAGATGAAGGGTCTCTTTTATCCCTATCCTTCATTGTACCATATTGGCTCCAAGATGTTCGCCGGGAATGGCTACAAGATCCTAAAATTTTGCATATGATCGAACAATTGAAAGACAACTCTCCAGTTTCCCCAGCGTACTCTTGGCACAATGATTAGCTTCACTACAAAGGCCGTTTGTATTTAAGTAAACAATCATAACTTAAATCCACGATCCTTTCTGAGCTTCATGTTACTCCCACAGCTGGGTACTCAGGGTTTACCAAAACCTATGAAAAGGTCAAACACTCTTTTTTCTGGGATGGTATGAAAAAGGATGTTCACAATTTTGTGGAAGTATGTGATATTTGTCAACATAACAAGGGAGAAATAATCAAATCCCTTGGCACACTCCAACCACTTTCGATTCCACCCGCTGTTTGGAGGGACATCTCTATGGATTTCATTGTGGGATTACCTAAATTAGGCAATAAGTCAGTCATCATGGTGGTAGTTGATCATCTTTCCAAGTATGCTCATTTATGTGTTATTCAACATCCATTTACTGCATCCACTGTGGCTCAATTTTTCATGGATCATATCTTCAAGATTCATGTCTTGCCTCATTCTATTGTTTCTAATCAAGACCTCACTTTAACTAGTAATTTTTGGCAAGAACTGTTCAGGATATAGGGCACCCAATTACATCTCAACACCGCTTATCATCCCCAGACTGATGGTCAAAATGAATTTGTCAACAAGTGTTTGTAGATTTATTTGAGGTGTTTTGCCTCTGAAAGGAAAAATCAATGGGCTCATTGGTTACCCCTTAGCTGAATGGTGGTACAACACTTGTTACCATACAACTACTCACATGACTCCTTTTGAAGCAGTATGTGGACAAAAGCCACCTTTAATTCTCTCCTGTAGTTCATGTGTCTCAAAGTTTCAGGCGGTTGACCAAACACTTATAGTTCGAGAGGCTATTTTCCATACCCTCAAAGAGAATTTGGTCATGGCTGAGAATCACATGAAACAACAAGTCGATTAAGGTCACTTAAAACATCAATTTGTTGAAGGAGACCAGGTATTTATTTGTCTGCAACCTTATAAAAAAACTTCACTCAAGGATGAACATTGTCAAAAACTGGCACCCACATTTTATGGTCCTTATACAATTCTCAAGTGTGTGGGACATGTGGTCTATTAGTTATATTTTCGTAGTTCTTCTAAGCTCCATCCTGTTTTTCATGTCTCATGCTTAAATAAGGTGATTGGAACTAAGTGTCAAACTCAAACTAGCCTTCTTGAGTTGGATGAAGAAGTATCCATCTGGTTGCAGCCACAAGAATGAGCATCGTCTTCGTCAACTCACCATCAAGGAAGCATTAGTTTAGTGGAAAGATACAACTCCAACCGATGCCACCTGGGAGACAGCTAGCATTCTGCAACAGTTTCCTCATCTCAAGCCTTGAGAACAAGGTTGATTTTAAGGGGGAGGGCATATTAGGGACCTAACCTACCTAACCCCTCAAGTGGGTAGAATAATGTATTTCCATGTAATAAAGGTCAATATTAATAAGGCCTAGCAATAAGGAGGAATAAGTCAATTGTAATAAGACCTAATAGAAGCTTCTGCTTCTACAAGGATCTTCCTCTAGATTGTTCTTTTGGATAGATAAATTTAGTATAAATAAGAGTAGAGGGTATGATAAGTTTTGTCTTGGAAAATTATTGTAATAGAGCTATGCTCTGCTAGAGGTTTCCCCCTCGAAGAGTCAAGTGAACATTGTTTCCTGTCAATAAAGGTATAATTCTGGTGTTGTGGTTCCATATAATTTGTTGTTCTGTTGTTATCTCTGCAATATTTTTGTATTCTGTTGCTATCTCGGTATTATTCTCTGCATTATTTCTCTATTCTACTAATATAATAGATCT
>ML791027.1:237834-260202 GCA_009831015.1 Picea engelmannii | reverse complement strand
TCAATTTTATATTATAAAATCATAAAATCATAAATTTTATATATTTTTTATTTTAAATTAAAAAAATGTTATTTCATATTTATGAAAAATAATTTTAACAAAATTATATATATATATATATAAATTAACGTTCCTAGAATTTGAATAAAAGAAACATTAATCACTAGCAGATTTTCATTAGTTTCACACATTAGATTTACCATAGCATTTTTATCTTATTTTAACATTCAATAATCATATATTGAAATATATAAGCAACAGATAAACGAGCACAAGAGGACACAAAGATTTATCATGGGAAAACCCCAAACTTGGGAAAAAACCCAACTAACTTTTCTTAGAGAGAATATTCCAATACAACCATGAACAAATTCTAATCACAAGAGAAAAACCAAGAATGAAGAACCTTGATAACAAATACTTATCTCTTTTTCTTCTCAAACCCTAGCGAGGGTAGACAATTGATCAACACCATAGAAATGGAACCAAGATAGTACACCACAGAGCTAGCACCAAGATCGACACATCACTATAATTGGCACCACAGAGCTAGTGCCAGTGGTAATTGGTAACTGAAACTACAACTGCAACTGCAATTGTTACTGCAATTGCTACTACTACTGCAACTGCAACTGATAACTGGCATGAAGAAACTGAGAAGCACCACACAACCTTAGCGCAAATCCTCCAGAGGTAGTGCACACAAGAAATCACCAAGATCCACTAATAATATCCTTCCCCAAGTGGGGCGCACTTTCCAAGAGAACTAGAGACCAAAAATAGCGAGACTACTACAACTATAGTTGAAACTGGCTAGTGTGCACTACAGTATGAGAACTATGTGGCTGTACAAATGAACTGACCTAGACTTGTATTTATACTAATCTGGGTGCCTGCATGGGGCCGACTTCTTATTTTGGGTCTTCAAATTTACTTTATTATTTATGTGGGCCAACTTCTCTTATGTGGTCTTCTATTTCACTTTATTCTTTTCCAAGTTGTTTTTCAACTATTCAATGGTCTTCCTTTGACTTCTTGGAATCTTCTTATTCTCTAAGAAATTTTTTCCAGGAGGGAACACCTCCCACAACTACCAAAACATCAACACTAACAATATGATTTTTAAACTTATTGCATCGAGAGTAGCGAGGTTCTCTACACCCTAGTATGAGGGAGATGTGAGGGAGATGTTGAGACATTATGTTATGTTAGATAACCTTGCATTAAAAAAAAATTAAATCCCTCTCAATTAAAAAATAATAATAATAAAAATAAAGTTGGCTCAATTAAAAAAACAATTGCATGCTACATCAAAAAAAAAAATTAAAGTCCTAAAAAATAACAACAATAAAAATAAGGTCGGCTCAACAAAAAATACTTTTAATTACACACCATGTAAAACTTGACATGGAATGAAATAATAATAAAAAAAATCACACCTTAAGAAATTAGATCCCTCTCAGTGATTGATAGATCCCGATTTAACATGGATCTACGCTGGTTTAAATACTTTAATATAAAAGAAACAAAAAATTTAATTAAAAAATCATATTATTATTATTTTTAACAAGAAAGTGGAATTTATATTAAAGAAGCAGTGGTATGACCACTTTGAAAACATCTTACAAAATTAAGACATGCATATTGTGCATGATTTCCAAGATTACATATATATCTGCCCTAATATAAAGCCCACAAATTCCCTTTTTGTCCTAGAAACCAAAAATTGGCTACTAACAGTCTTAAAATCTACTTACAGTGTATCTGCCCGATGATAAAAAAAGGGCTAAAATCCTGCTTACAATGAATCTACCAGAGAACCAAAAGAGGGCCATTTCCATTAGTGCAGAGGAGCATAATTAAACCTACTAATTCAGATTTGAGGGTCCTTCATTTAGTGAATCCTTCATCCTTGCGTCAGTCTGGAGGTTTGACCTGGTGGCTTGAAGCTCCATATTTTCCATTCATGCTTCCAATTCAACAATTTTTCCATTGACTTGCTGCATCGTGTGCGTGAGGGCTTCTACTGCTTCCTCTCTGAGATAAATTAAATCTTCCTTGAGCATATCGAATTGTTGGCCACCTACCCCGTCCAGCCGGAGGAGAAAACCCCTATGCACGCTGAGAGTTCGCTTCAGATTACAAATTTCGTATTCTAGAGAAGAGGGGGGGGGGGTTAGGGGGAGCAGTGGAGTCAGAGATGGAGGCCATTGGATGGGATGGAGGATAAACTGTAAGAGAATGTAGGGTGAGGGACCAAGCATAACCAAGAAAGCAAGACAGACAATCACAACAGTGAAATGAACTGCAAGCAACTGCCCCCCTTGATTTATTTGCAACGCGAGCGTGCAACACCAAGATTCAGAGGGACCTCGCTCGAGTGCCATGCGGGAGGGGGATGGGCTCGATACATAACTGCATGAGTGACATGAGGGCAGGTTCATGCGTGAGGGACTAAAAATATGTGAGCTAGGGGATGAAGTACTAGTGCATGGGGGAAGCGTCGAACCGGTGTGACGGGGAGGGGTTGCCACAAGTTAGGGAACGAGGAGGATCTGAGTGCCAACTACCTTGATATTTCCAACTGACCACCCACCACGTGCTGCTATGGAAGGGGGGTGAAATACAGGGTCCCATTGAGGGAGACATGACCCTTTCTCAAGGGGGCGGCTACATTTTCAGCCTGGTTTGCTTCACCATTTAAATGCCTGAGCACATGAAAAAATTCAATCTTTCGGAAGGAATTAGAGAGCCTCTGGTTTTTCTTGAAGATTTTCCAAAGTTTAATTTGGTTTGGAAATGAGTTGGTGACCATGGATTGGATTAGGATCTGAGAGTCTCCTATCACCATGATTTCATTGATGCCTAGCTTCCAGGCTTGGGTGAGTCCTTGCCAGAGGCTCAGAGCTTCTGCTATGTTATTGGTTTCTTCCCCTAATCCCCAGGAGTAGAATAGTAATCGAATTTCATTGGGGTCATAGATAACCCCTCCCCCTCCTGCCACCCCTTATTATTATTATTATGTATAAAAATAAAATGATGATGATGATAATTGTTGGTTTATAAAATCTTAAGAAAAATAGTAAAAAAATAATTTGATTACTTTAAAATTTTATTTTTATATTAAAAAATATTTTATAAAGCTTTCTTATATTTTCTTAATTTTTATGAATTAAAAGATTGTGAATGTTGGTATTTTCACAAATATTTTGAAATTGAAATTTAATATGGGTGTACAAAGGACATTATTAGAAAAAATGATTTTCATCCTCCATCTTCGCAATACCGCAAAGATGTACCCCAGAGCATTTTATGAATTGTCCAATTCTAGATTTTTCTATGAAGCTCAAGAGACTTCATTCTTATTTTAACAACAATGATTTTGAATTGTGAGTGACTTTGACAAGACTTTGAAGCGATCTTAGGAAGCCTATTTTCTTTCAAGTTAATTGTCTTGTGCTTCTACATTAGCCACCTTCATAACCATACTTTGAATGAGGAAAGACCCACTTCAATGAGAAGGATAATATAGGGATTTTAATTTTAATATTAATTAAATAATTAAATGCTTTTGGATTTGCTTGATTATCTAGAGATGGTACAACCCTAAATTTCACATCCATATAATATAATAGGAATAACGAGTCTCATAGCTCAGTGTTTTTTTTCCCAAAACCAGAAATAAGCTAATTTAAAAATTGCTTTTAAGACCAAAATAGTCTTTCCTCTCCCTATTAATTATTTTTTCAATATTGTAATTCAAATAAATCTTGTGATGAAGGTAGCTCTCATATATTTATATGAAATAAATTCCTCAAAGTTATTATTGTTATACATAAAATTAACATATGTGATCTTTTGAATTTGATAATCATAACATTTGTTTTTCTTAGTGTTTACTATCATACTCATGTTAGAATAAAAAATCTTGAGAATTCTTAATAGTTTGTAGAGATCAAAGGGGCATGTGGTCATGAGAACAATATTATCGACGTAAAGAAGGATGGTGACTATTCTAACTATAGTGTCAGCATAAACCTACTTTTTCCAAAAATCTATTCTAAAGGTTAATTTTAGGCATCTTGTCAAATTCTTTCAATGAAACAACACAAAAGAAATTAGTAAATTATTATCACTAAACATAATTAGATGGTTCACTCAGAAATGATAACTTCAAAAATGATCTAAACTTTAGTCCTTTTTCCTAAATTAACCATATGCTAATCTTTTTTTTTAAATAATTCCATATAACTTAACTATAATAAAAATTATCAAAATAATCCTAAAAAAACAATTTCCCCCGAGGTGTAGGGGAGTTGGTGATGGAGTATATTATTAAGGTCATTCATAATGTGAAGTCACTAGTTCTAAAACCTGACTTACCTTGTGTGTCTCGTATGGGGCATCGTGGGCATACTTGGAGGTTATAGTGGTAGCAGTGGGATAACAAAATTCACATCCCACTTTGAACAATAAAACTTTAATTACATTATATCCAGTTTTGATCAATTGGGAATATCAACACAGTTCAGAAAACAAAGAACAACTATAACAATAATAGAATTATGTATATGATTAATAGAATTATGTATATCATTATATTATTATTGTGTAAATGAAAGAAGCAAGTAAATAAAACAAGGCCACATCGCTGGCAGTACCTGCCGCCACTGTTAGAGTTTGGAATATGGTGCAATTGAGTTAGGAATATAGTAGTGTAATTTTTTGAGTTTTAAAAAGTCAAGTGTATGTGTTTTGATGGTGTAAACACATGTAGAATATAAATAATGTCATGTTATTCCAACATAAAGTGATTTACTTGTGAAACTGTGCACATGTTCTGAATTCATATACTAAGAATGAGCTACACAAAATTGAGTCACCACATTTTAAATTGCCTTAAAATCCTTACTTTTTTTCACTTATACACAAAATTAAACTATACATGTTGGATCTTACAAAGATTCATCTCCCAAATTACCAATGATGGTAGGTCGCATGTGCCATTCCAATGCAAAAGATATGGTGCTGGATTTCCTCCTGTTAAAGATACTATAAGTAACAAATTTGTGTCGGTGTCAATAAAACTTCAAAAGTAAGTGCTAATAAAGTTTGCTCAAAAAAATGTTGTTTGATAATAAAATAAGTTAAATGACTTGAATGTATGTACACTTGGGAGGTATTCTTTGGTTGAGCGATAATAAGCAGCCATATCTTGGATTCACATGAAAATCATCTTGACCAGATGACAAGGACTGCATGGCAGCAGTCGCGATGCTTTTATCAAGTTGGGATTTGCTTTAAAAAACAATCTCTTCATGTAGAAAGCTGAACACCCCAACCTTTTATAAATTTATAATGATAATTGTTACGTGGATTGAACCGAAATTTAAACAACCAAGTGATATAGGAGAGAGGATACTTTTCCTTCACCTCGAATTTATGTATGTTCTTATTCTTGTTCTATAAAAACACAAGCCTTGGGAGAGTTGTCGTGCACAATGAATATAAAAATTGCAAGCCTTGGGAGAGTTTTCATGCACAATGGATATTTAAGAGTTGTTTTTGATGATCACCTGTATTACTAATAATTAAACTAGCATAAATTATAAATGGAAAATGGAAAAATATTGGTGACATATGGGCGCTAAAGGCATTTTCGACTAGGGCACCTGGCAATGATTATGCCTCATCTTCCTTAAAGTGATGGAGGCTTAAAAGGTGATGAGAATGGGGAGAACCTTGTGAGATCATAGAAGAAATGACTCTTAAATATAGGATCAACACCTTTCTAGATGCAACTTGCAGGATAATGGCAAGAACGTTTTTAATGGTGGTGTAGTGAGTTCAAGTCAGTCAATGCATACTTGAGAAAAGTGAACATCTAATAATTGGGGATCAAATACTTGTACATGTATAGAATTGATGGGGGTACCTGTTTTAGGAAAATCTGCCTGCGGACAAGTAGATCGACCTCTAGAGCTTGACCTTAACCCTAGACAGAAAAATGCTTATCATGGACACTGAATTTATTTCAAATCTATCTAAACTAACACATGAAAAGGAAGGATGATAGAAGTACCTATTATCGACGTTTGTCCCTGCACGCTCCGAGTTGCGCTCCAATCCTTTGCTCCTCACTGAGTTCTGTGGACAAAGCAAGATACAACCACTTCCTACTCTATTGATATTAGCTCGAAAACAGATCTATCACTAAATGATAAGTTCATGTAACATCAGACACAAACTAGAAAGAAACAGGCCAAGCGTGTCATATTAATGAGAATAACGACAGCAGTACTTACAATCATAGATGCGAATGCGACAACTTCTTCAAGTCCTCTTCGTCTAACCCTTGCCTGAAAGATCCAAGACCTGAATAACAATAGCTTCACTGATCACTCTCCTTTGGCTGACTGCAAGTTTCCTCCAAGATCATAAGTTTCACATGTTCAATTCTTCCTCCCCACCACTTATGAGATCATAAGTTTGGTGTAATTCTCTCTTTTTCCTTTCCTCACCTATGAGATCATAGGTTTGGTATCATTCTCCAATGGTAGTCCCTCTTTCACCATTAGAAATCTTGCTTATATAGCCTTGTAGAGTCTCAACAATCTTGAGATATCCTTGGGGAAGGTGAGGATTTTCCTCCTTCAGTTGAGGATCTGCCCTAGGATCATGGTTGGACTAGGGATTCGAATCCAACTTCCTTCCATGAATGAAAATATGCTTCCCCCATTCATCTCAACAGCTTAACAACCACCCAGAATAGGTAGCGCTCCCTCAAAAGGGCCATCAGAGCGTTGTAGCGCTCCCTAGTAAGCTTTAGGGGGCGCCAACGCTCTCAAAATCTATAGTGCTCCCTCAAAAGGGCCAGGGGAGCATTATAACGCTCCCTGACAGTGTATTGGGGAGCACCGGCGCTCCGAGATAGTGTAAGGGGGAGCGCTCCTATCCAAAACTCAGTTTTTTGGGTGCTTTCAGATGGAAAAAGGTTGTTTGACTTCAGTAGATCAGTTCTCCTCCTTCAAATCAGTCATGTGAGATGTTATAAGTGTCTCCTTAGTGTTGTTATCATGACAGTATGTCTGAACATCCTTTGTGACACTAGTGATCAACTTGCGACACTTGCGAAAGTTGTGGGGAAGATGCGACACTTACGACAATTGAGAGGGATAATGCGACACTTATCCAGCTGAGCAATTTTGATGTGTAACAGAATGCCCCCCAAAGTATGAAGTTAGAAGATGCCAACTAATAACTGAAATACTTTGTAGATGCTCAAGCAAGGGTATAGACTCGGAGAACCTGACAGAAGCTGCACACAAACATCCAACAAATATCATGACATATTTCAAAACCCAAGGCAGGCATACCTATGCTTGGGTGATCAAGACTTAGTAGGATATGGCCGCCATAAAATACACTGCGGATCCATAATTGTATTGATATAAAGGTATAGCCACCAAAGATACAATGTGGATCTATACTCTGATGACTCAGACTGATCGTAGCCATGAAGAATACACAGTGGATCTACGAGATGACAAGACATATCCACGACCAATACAAAGTGGATCTATGTAACAGTGTATGTGTTATTTTTCCAATAGAAACTCCTTCGCAACCTGGGAAAAGCATATATCAAAGTGGTCACTCAACCCAGGGTCTTCTTACCAATCCCAATGTGGTACGATTCTAACCATGTGAATAGATGTCCTGATGTCGAACATGGCAGAAACCACTTGATTACCGGTCAATGGTGTAAACCGTTAACAAGTGCGAGGGAGATCACCATTAATGTCAATGATTCCCAAGGTACCTTAGTACATTCCAGCGAATGTGAATATATGAGCTGAGGTCGAACATCTGTGGAATCATTTGATCAGGGGTCAATGATGTAAACCCACTGTCGAATGTGAGGAGGCCTGCCATTGAGGCATGCAGGTCCCAAAGTACTAAATGGTTTCTAAGTCTAATTCCCGGATAATGTGTTGGAGTCGACATGAATAGAATCGTCGAGGGAGGGCCTTGATGTATCCCCCATCAACGACATGAAACTGACATGGAGATGTAATTGGTAGATCAAATGGACATGGATTGACACAGGTTTTGAGGCAAGATATTTGGGATGGATGACTCTCGAGGCGGATACTTCCCTTGAACACTGAGGCAAAGCAGCAAAATGTGACATGGACCAAAACTATGCAGTGGATACTGTGACTTGCATTGGGTGACCCAAAGGAGTGAAAGGAAACTCAGAGGATTGGTTCAGTGCAGAGGTTCAACGGATTAGGATATGTGCAAAGTGACAAAGTTCCGTGTTCAAGGGCGACTCTAAGAAATGCTAGATGATGTTCTCAAGAGACTGCTTGGCTTTCTCCTTTCAATTTTTCCCCCCATCCAGATAGATGAGTACCTCTTTTTCATTTAATGAGCTCGAGGAGGATAACACATGCTCGATATAACTCACCTTTGGTATGTTCCTCTTCCTTTGTTTAACGAACCGAAATAAGTAAGGGTTCGATCCCATATGGGCCTGTCGATGTGTGCTTTAACGAGTCCAAAGATAGAAAACTCGAAGGTTTTTCGGGATTATAGAGTTTGGAAAAACACTTAAAAGAGAACTCTCTCAGTTCCTTTTTCGTACAGTAGTCCAACGAGACCGAAAAAGGGTTAAACTATCGCTCGCAAGACGCTCTTTCTGACCTTTTAACGAGTGTGAAAGAAATCAAGATCACTCGACAATCTTTTCATATTTAGAGAGTCTGAAAAGAGTTTAAAGGAGACTCCAGGGGGGTTCCTTTTTCGTGTGATGTCCGTATAGGTCCGAAAAAGAGATAAAAGTTTACCCGATTGCATTCTCATGTATTTACGAGCACGAGAAAGAACAAAGACTAAGATCGGTATGCCACCAGCTTGAAAGCTGGTGTCTTGACTCCAGAATTATCATTAAAGGCTGGAGACATGCCCCCCAAGCTTCAATTCATTCACTGACTTTGAGGTTGTCACCAATTTTTGTGCTAGATGGAGAAAAAGGATACAGGTGGATGAAATGAAGGTTCAAAAATGAGACCTAATGAAAGACTCGACTCGACATCTACGAGATCTGGAGAAAGACTCAACTTGAAGGGAAAGGTGATTGTTTCATTTTTTAACGAGCTTGACACAGGAAAAGAACTATGCTCGAGGTTCTGGGTTCGATCCCCAGATGGTTGTTTCATTTTTTAACGGGCTTGCTATAGAAAGGAAAACTATGCTCAAAGCCTTTGTTTCATTTTTTAATTAGCTTGCCACATAGAAGAGAAACTATGCTCATTATGCCCCTAGCATGAAATCTAGTGGCCTCTGTTTCATTTTTTAACGAGCTTGCCACAGAGAAGAGAAACTATGCTCATGACATGCCCCCAGCATGAAAGCTAGTGGCCTCTATTTCATTTTTTAATGAGCTTGCCACAGATAAGAGAAACTATGCTCGTTATGCCCCTAGCATGAAAGCTAGTGGCCTCTGTTTCATTTTTTAATGAGCTTGCCACAGAGAAGAGAAACTATGCTCATGACATGTCCCCAGCATGAAAGCTAGTGGCCTCTGTTTCATTTTTTAACGATCTTGCCACAGAGAAGAGAAACTA
The DNA here is from genome assembly GCA_009831015.1 of Picea engelmannii. Taxonomy (NCBI): domain Eukaryota; kingdom Viridiplantae; phylum Streptophyta; class Pinopsida; order Pinales; family Pinaceae; genus Picea; species Picea engelmannii. The sequence continues at coordinate 250,570 of ML791027.1, read as the reverse complement.
TGCTCATGATGATTCTTGATCATGGCTTCCAAGAGGATAATTCTCTGGAAGGGTTCCATGTCAAAGGAAAAAACTCGGTCATGGCCTCCAAGAGATATTCGTCGGATGGAAGATGATCACTCTGGAAGGAATACATGTCGAGGGTTGTGACAGGGGTAAGGAGATCAGGCTCCAATAACGCTATCGAAGAGATAACCATGTCAACTACCGGATCCAAATCGTCGGAAGTTGAGGTCATGGGAGACAATGCCACATAATTGACATGTGGCAGGGGTGATACTGTCTGCATATAAGAACCACTTAGGGAGGTAACCCAGTCGGGGCCGATGAATGAAAGTTTATCAATAGTCACAATTCTTCCATCGTGAGGGAAAGATATCACATGAAAAAGAGTGGATACAATAGCTTTCATGGCATAGACATAATCCCGCCCAAGGAGTAAAGAGAAATCCAAGGGGTCTCGGACTACCATGACATCGATAAAGACAGTTTTCCCTCCCAAAGTTACAGGAAACTGAGGAAGGATCCCTAAAGGTTGACTAGTTCTTCTGTTAAAAGCTAACAGATTCTATGTAACCGGTGCAAGCTGCAGACAACCCAAAGCGTACCAAGCAACAGAAGACAAAATACTAACGGATGCACCTTCATCTATCAACGTTTGAGGAACGTCCCGACCACGAACCTGTACTGTAATCTGGAAAGGAATGTGGGAGGGAAGACGAGGTCCAGTTAGCACACCCCAATCAAAAAGGATGGCTACATTACTTGGAGGGGGTTCCATAGGAGGATGAGGAATGCCCCCAGGCATGGTAGAGTCTGTATTAACGAGGAAAACATGGGCAGTATCGGGTTTACTCTCTAGAAGGAGGGTAGGATCGACCGATGATTGGATCGGATCAACCAATGGTGGACTTGGATAGACCACATTAGCACTCTTCAGAGGAAGAGCGGGACTGACCGAGGAAGGGACTGGATCAGTCACTTTGACATTCCTTAATGAAGGAATGGGATCGACCGATAGAGAAACTGGATTGACCACTTTGGCAATCTTCAGAGGAAGAGTGGGACTGACCGAGGAAGGGACTTGATCAATCACTTTAGCATCCCTCAATGGAGGAATGGGATCGACCGATGGTGAAACCGAATCGACCACTTGAGTTTCATTCTCCAAAGGAAGAATGGGGTCGACGAGTGGAAACAAATCGACCACTTTCGTGTCACTCTTTTGATGAAGAGCGAGGCTGATCGATGACAGAACTGGATAAGCTACTTGGGTTTGTGGTTCAATCGAGGAGGAAACTAGATTGACCACCTGATCAACCGGACTGACCGGGGATGGAACCGGATTGACCAATCCATCAACCAATGATGGGTCGGAGGAAAGCTTACGATAACCTTTTGGAAGTTGAAGTTTTTCCAAAAGAGAAGAAGCCTCGTCCATGTGAGGACAAAGGTGAGAGTAATGATTACCTTTACATAACATGCAAGGGAACTTGACAGTTTTCTTTTTCTTACCAACCTGAACATCACTAGTTGATGGGGTATCATCGACATGACCGACAGAGGCCGATGACGTGGAGGACCACACTTCTAAGACCTGGGTAAGACCGGGGCAATCCCTCAAAAAGTGGTCACCCTTACAAAGGCTGCAAGGGAATTTGGGTTTTGGATTGTTCCTTTCAATCTTGTTGATCTCATCAACACTCCCAATACTATTAACAATAACTAGTTTCTTAGAGCCAACATCTGATGTTGTTGGGGCCTTGGTCCTTTTCGGGCTCTTCTTCTTCTTCTCTTTCCGTTTCTTCTTTTTCTGATCAACTTGGCTACTTGCTTTAGAGCTTTCACTAGGTGAAGAAGGAGAAATGGAAGGAGACTTGATGGGTGAAGAAGGCGAAAATTCGACGTGAGGTTGATGTGTGGGTGGTGAATTGACATCCAAAGTATTAGGTGCAACTGAAACATTGGGAGGATTTGGGATCACCGGAGTGGGGAACAACCAAATTGGTAATCCAATAGTGAGCCCTGGAAGACTCAGTGTGGCGACATATGGAGGACCAAAGTTTCCAAATGAAGGAAAGGTATAAGGTTCCCCAGAAGAAGGGGTTCCTCCTTTGGTACTCCCAGGATTCGATGCCATTAACACTGACTCGACTTAAGGTCCACTAAGTAAAAGAAACAACATATGCTAATAGAATCTAAGAATCACAACCAAGCAAACATGACCTTCTTTTTATGACCGTACTAGTTGGTGATGAAATCCAATGTCGTGTGATCAAGTCCAGAAGGGGCGGGGATAGGGTGGACCAGTTACAATGGCAACCTGCTTAATGGACTTACGCCTTGGTGCAAGCTTCCACGCAGTAATTGTGGATTTACCCTCCAAGGAGCCCGAGTGAGTTTGAACAATGTCTGTTCCAGGTACAGTGAGACTTCCCGTCACCGTCACCTTGTGTAAGACCCTAAAGATTATGGCCACTAAGGTTACCAATTCGCAGTCAGCCCCTGGGCGGGAACAGTCGACAGTTCGATCCGAACATACAGGTAGGGTATCAAGCCCGAAATCAACTAAGAAGCTTCCACGCAGTAATTGTGGATTTACCTCAAAGTGAACCCTATAATACAATCAAACCACCACAATCAGTTAAACCACGGAGGGTTAGTCCCCGTAACTTACCCGAATGCAACCTCGTGCATAACCCCTATGTGAGAGGGGGATCCCAGGAAGACTTATACGATAACTAGATTTACTCTCCCTAACTCAGGATGCTAATGTTTGTTTTAGAAACTTTGGAGAGTTATGCTCACAGCCCTAATCCAAAGTACTACACCTATTCTACTGTTGGTGGAGGATTCTAGCAAAGAAAAATTCTAGATGATTTTTAATTAACGTTGATTTTAGTGGCTGTTCTTTACGCAAACGGGGTGCATGGAAGTGAAACAAATGGAATTAAGACTCTGACCCAAAGAGTGCATCAAGCATGATAAGCAATCATTTCCTTTCGATGAACGTCTATCTAAGGGAGAGAGAGTTCTTTCACTAACAAGCACAACTACAGAATGCCCTCAAACGATTCTTTTCTCAATCAAATCCTGATGTGATGCAAAACTTTTAAATGCCTTCTAATATGCTTAATCAATCATGAAAATCTTTATTGTTTGCGTATGGATGATGATCAATACAACATAATGCTTATCTTTGCTAATTATCTTCTTGGTATGAATGAAAACCAAACTAGCATAAGAAAAAGTCACACAAACAATACACCCTTCGTAGCAATCAAAACGAAAAAGTGAAAGAAAGGAAACAATCAAAGAGAAAACAAAATTTTACACCCAAAAAGCAAAAGTTGAAGAACAATGACCTTGACTGAAATCAAGATGAAGAGGTCTGTAGGCCTTTGATGACCTTCACCAAGGTTTTTACTCAGCTGATGAGGAGAGAATACCAATGCATAGGTTTCAAAACTTCACTCAACAGGAAAAGCCTAATGAAAATAGTGAAGAAGGATGCAATATCCAATCAACAAGATGTTTATTCTTCAAAGAGGACAGATTTCAAGGCTGAAAAGGAAGAAAAATTGACTCACTAGATCACTCAGCAGAAGACACACAGAGGCAAACCCTAGACAAGGCAATTCTGGAGGGTTTTTTGGCCAAAAAGAGGCTGGCACTCTGTTGCCAAAGGCAAGGAGCGTTATAGCACTCTGTGCAAATGTATGGGGGAGCGCTGGCGCTCTGTTAACACTAGGATAGGGGCGCCAAGGTCTCAAATCCCCAGAAATGTTAAAAAATTCCAAAAATTGAAATTCAAATTCGACAAGTATGCTAAGTGTGATGAGGTAAGGAGCCAATCAGCTCATGAAACAAATCAAAGAGGGGTGAACTAGGTCTGAAACAATCAAGGGATAGAACAAGGTCAATGAGGATACAAAAATCCAAACAAGAAGTTTCGATTTGAGGCTATCTCCCCAGTGGAGTCGCCAGTTTTTGTTGTAGAAAAATCTGCCTGCGGACAAGTAGATCGACCTCTAGAGCTTGACCTTAACCCTAGACAGAAAAATTCTTATCATGGACACTGAATTTCTTTCAAATCTATCTAAACTAACACATGAAAAGGAAGGATGATAGAAGTACCTATTATCGATGTTTGTCCCTGCACGCTCTGAGTTGCGCTCCAATCCTTTGCTCCTCGCTGAGTTCTATGGACAAAGCAAGATACGACCACTTCCTACTCTATTGATATTAGCTCGAAAATAGATCTATCACTAAATGATAAGTTCATGTAACATCAGACACAAACTAGAAAGAAACATGCCAAGCATGTCATATTAATGAGAATAATGACAACAATACTTACAATCGTAGATGCGAATGCGACAGCTTCGTCAAGTCCTCTTCGTCTAACCCTTGCCTGAAAGATCCAAGACCTGAATAACAACATCTTCACTGATCACTCTCCTTTGGCTGACTGCAAGTTTCCTCCAAGATCATAAGTTTCACATGTTCAATTCTTCCTCCCCACCACTTATGAGATCATAAGTTTGGTGTAATTCTCTCTTTTTCCTTTCCTAACCTATGAGATCATAGGTTTGGTATCATTCTCCAATTGCAGTCCCTCTTTCACCATTATAAAGCTTGCTTATATAGCCTTGGAGAGGCTAAACAATCTTGAGATATCCTTGGGGAAGGTGAGGATCTGCCCTAGGATCATGGTTGGACTAGGGATTCGAATCCAACTTCCTTCCACGAATGAAAAGATGCTTCCCCCATTCATCTCAACAGCTTAACAACCACCCAAAATAGGTAGCGCTCCCTCAAAAGGGCCATCAGAGCGTTGTAGCACTCCCTAGTAAGCTTTAGGGGGCGCCAGCGCTCTCAAAATCTATAGCGCTCCCTCAAAAGGGCCAGGGGAGCGTTATAACGCTCCCTGATAGTGTATTGGAGAGCGCCGACGCTCCGAGATAGTGTAAGGGGGAGCGCTCCTCTCCAAAACTCAGTTTTTTGGGTGCTTTCAGATGGAAAAAGGTTGTTTGACTTCAGTAGATCAGTTCTCCTCCTTCAAATCAGTCATGTGAGATGTTATAAGTGTCTCCTTAGTGTCGTTATCATGACAGTATGTTTGAACATCCTTTGCGACACTAGTGACCAACTTGCGACACTTGCGAAATTTGTGGGGAAGATGCGACACTTACGACAATTTAGAGGGATAATGCGACACTTATCCAGCTGAGAAATTTTGACGTGTAACAATACCTATTCACTATTCCTTATTGATCATAAGTGGCAGGTTGGGTTTCCAAAGAGCAAAAAAATGAGAAATTCGTAGACTCGAATTGACTCAGCGCATTCATATGTATTTGATAGAGAACCAACAATCTATATCTCCGACAAATTCTTTAACGACAGACGATGACGGGACTAAGTACAAGTTCCTACAAAAATTCAACCACGTGCAACCTACACCTTTTTTTCCATGGAACAAATGACACAAGGAAAAATAATTTAGTTTGAAGAGGAAACACTCACAATAGAATCCTTTTTGCTGGACACGGAGGAGTCTTTTCTGCCACACACTCTGCTTGCTTCTAAGTGCCCTGATACTTCATTTACGACCTTATTTATTTGAAGAATAATATTACATAGATAAATAAATATATATTTTGTTATTAAACAAGTCTCATATACTTAATATCTATCTATTTAGTGATCGATGAGAGAACCGACTTCTTGTGATTCCTTTGCCTATGCCTCTATCTTTGGTTCAAATGCAACGACTGTTGCTACCTTTGTCTTAGAAGCAATAGTAGGTCCAGATGTTATGAGAAGAACAAAATGAATATAGATTATTATCAAAAGATGCTTAACACATAATAACATATATACAATAAAACTGGTTTCTATTCAATAAGGAAACAAGCTGAAACTATAAAATGTAGTGGGAAACAAGCTTGCTAGAATGGTGGTGGCTTATCTTTGAGAAGAGATGTGATGGCTACGCTCATTCACAAGAATATGATTACAATGAGGCTCTGAAGGAATTTTTACAACAAACAAGAATGTCAAAAAACCTAGACATTCCAAAGCCTAATCCTAGGAGATGAAGCGCCAAAAGTCACGTGGGCCCCATTTGGGTAAGTTAGTACATCAACTTCCCGGGGTCGTAACTTTTGCATACGATCTCCGTTTTAGGCACACAATATCCTGTTGGAAAGGTATATCTGAGGAATACACATGTTTCCATAAAACTCTAACTATGTTTACATTTTGACTGTGACGATCCCTAAAAATGTTGTTTAGGGCCTCAAAATGCCCCCGAAAGTTAGGGCCCCGAAAACTGGGAAAAAACTGCCAAACTGGAAAGCTGCCAAAATGAGCTAGTTGGAATAGGTGTGAGGCTACCAACATTCATCTGAATTAAATAATTAGGTATTTGGAACCATAAAAATATTATAGTCTAGACAGAGAAAATAGAATAGTATAGTATATACTATACTCATTATATCCTTCACTAGTTAGACTGTTTGCAACTCTCTCTGGTTCAAATATAACTACTATTGCTATTTTTACCTTAGAAGCATTAGTAGGAATAAGTAGGTATTTGAAAGAATAAAAATAGTATACTATAGAAAAATAAAATAGTATAGTATAGTATATATTGTGATCATTATATCCATCACTAGTTATACTATCTGCGGGAAGAGTAATACCCTGGTATTCATTGTATAGCATAATATGACCATGCCATTATGAAGCAATAGTTGAATTTGGATTCTGCGTGCAGGTTAAGAATATGTGGCATCCTTCTACCTTCACAGACTTGTGAATGACCTGTTGTTCTGGCTTCGTCATTGGCTTCAACTTCTATCTTTTCTCGCACTCATTTCTCCATGCCTGGGACCTTAGCTACTCCTACCCTTACAAGTGGTTAATGGATTCTTAGCATGGTAATAAAAAATCTAGAACTAGGCCAATGAAAGCTACAAGATTTAACTTGCATTTGTCCCTATCATTGTAGGTGTCACTCAGCATGCAAATCTTGGTGCCACTAGAGCAAGAGAAACCACCAACTTTTCCATGTGCAAGTAAGAATCACATTATCTAGCAGCATAATTGATATTTATGCATATGAAAGTAAATATGTTTACATTATTAGGCCACATAGATGATATTTATGCATATATAAGGTTTTTGTTGAATAAGATTGGTTGTCATTGATGTCAACCCTTCAAGAAAGTCCGGTAGCAAATTCTGGTAGCACAAAGGTCTGGGTAATGGACCCAAGTTTGTTTGATGTAAATATGACTCATTATTGTCTTGTCATGGTTGATAAGAAGTAAAAATGGATGAACTCCAAATTGGTCCCCTTATGGTGAAATCCCTCACCGGAAGACACTTTGTGGATTGAGTTATTCTAGAAGTATGGTTAGAGAACCCATGCTTAATTATGGAATAATGAGATTAAGGTCAGTGAATTTTTCAGTGAAACTATCCTAGATGGATAGTGCTTGTCATTCCATTTCCGGTGGTATGTGGAACGTCAGATAACTCCTCACGGTTAGAGAGTTATGGCCATGTGAAGTTGGAGGACCATCATGAGTCATATATAAGCCCCTAAAAGTCAAAGTGTTTGCAAAGGAAATTATTTAAATAATAAAGTAAATGGATAATTCCCAAAAATAAGGAAAATGTAATGCTACATGAAAGTATAAATAAGAGGCAAATCTCTCTCATTTAATCACACTTGAACATATTGAATATGTATATTTTTTGTGAGGCTTATTGCAAGTACTCATTGATACATCTGAAGTTGCGAAGTCTGAGGTAGTACAAAGGGTTGACGATGAAATTATCATAATTACAACAAATACTAAAAAAACCCTATTTTCTGAGGTGTACATGGGCTGACAGTGTATTAGGGTGCGTACATACTGAGGCGTATGCAGGATGACAATGTATTAGGGTGTGTACATGTTGAAAAGCCATGGAAACTTGAGAAGATTAAGATGCAGAGGTTCTAGATTCTGAGATCAAGCTCCCAAGAAGGTCTACAGTGCTCAGATACATCAGATCTATCCATTGGTTCAAAAAGTATGTCTTATTTCTATGAATAGTTGGATTTTGATGTATGCATGAGAAATGGTTATGGAGATTTGAGGATTATTCCTAGAGAGACTATTGGCTGCATGGGATCTTCTACATAAGTCAGATCTATAGAAATACAGTGCTGATATATTTATCATTGATACTTCTTATTGAGGCACATCTTATATTTCTTGGCATATGGATAAGGGTTTGTGGTACATGGTTGAGAGCTTGTTTTTGTGAAGTGGTTGATGTATTGAGAGGATGAATATTAGAAAGGGTTTGATGACTAGATCATGTGAGGGTTATTATACTTGTTCATGATTACACACACCTATATGGCACATGATGTTGGACAACTGAGAGGGGGGGGGGGTGAATTAGTTGTTACCGTGCTTAAACAAATATGCTTCTTTTAAAATCTTTACAAGGCACTCAATGATGATCACAATAATGTAGGGAAATAAACAATGACACATTCAGCATCAGTCACATATATGAGAAACACAGAGACAAATATTTCCCAAGGAAACCCATACAGGGTAAAAACCTCTTCTCCTTTATATGATAAGTATTATTTACATTCTTTACATTATCATACATATGAGCACCAACTCATTGTGAGGCTACAACCTCTGTTTTGCAAGATGCAACTTGCTGAGAGCATCAACTCTCTATTTTTCTCCAGCACCCACTAGAAGAAAGCACCAACTCCCTGGTTTTTCTAGCACCAACTAGAAGGAAGCACCAAATCCTTGGTTTCTCTAGCACCAACTAGAAGGAAGCACCAACTTCTTGTGTTCAAGAACCGACTTGAACCTCTGAGGACACCAGTCCTCCCTAGCACCTCCCAACCACCCTGAATTGTAAATATGAAATACCGAAATCTATTACAATGATATAGTGTTCAATAACAACTTACCAGTCTTATCACTGTTCTGCAAGATTTTTCTACTCAGACTTCCTCACTTTCTTCCTGCATGCATATGTTGCCCATTTTGGTCTTCTGCTTTTTATTCTTTGTGCACCATGTCCATTCGCTGCACAGTTCTTCTTCTGTTCTTTTCAGCTGCTGTAATCTGATCCTTCTTCATGCATGGATCACCTTCAACAACAACATCCTCAGCAACTCCAGCAACAACAACAAACCCATCTCTTCTCTGTACTGTGTATTTATATCTTTTGTGCACCTTGTGCATGCAATGCATGCAATACCTCTACATACTCACACTGCATCGATATCCTCCACAACTTGAGTTCTCTGTCTGATCATCATCGTGACTCTTCAACTTCTCTGGCCATTTTTCACTTGTTCAACACCACTGTATGTTATGTTGAGGTTCCTCAGCCTCTCTAGCAGTTGAGACTCTTCATCTTCTCTATGATAGTCGAGCTCACCTTCTCTGCTCCAGTTACAGGCTTCAATGCTCATCCAGCTATCAATCGCCTCCATGAGCATCTTCATCCCTCTTCAAGATTCCCAGAGACTCTTCATCTCCTCTGTCAATCACCCCGAAGTGTCTTTGAGTCGTCTGGTAGAAACCATTAGTGGTTTCTGGCAGTTACATTGTGACGTGCAATAGTAGCCCTCCGATATCCTTTAGTTTCATCTGCACTGTTGGATTAGCTCTGAAGATTATTGTCATGATTTATGAATTTTGCACTTTCGCAATTAAGATATTCTATGATGAGGCATCTTGACTCTTCATGTCGCGAGTTCCGAAACTCTGAAATAGATATTTTCTGTGCTTACTCTTCTCTTCATCTCTTCGATGGTGTGACCACCAGCTGAGACCACATGCTTATGCATAAAGCGCTTTTGCGATTTCTCATTTCGTGAATCTGGAGATGAGGCATCTCGACTCTCCAAGTCACGATCCCTGAAACCCTGAAATGGATCTTATCTGAACTGACTCCTTCCTCCATGTGACCACAGGTGGTGACCACTATCTGTGCTAAAAGGTGCTGCGAACTCATGATCTTCATCGACCCTGATCGACAGTCCATGATATCGATGAATCAACGGTCTAGATATTTTCGCGATCTCACATCTCGCTGTTCCTTAGATGGAGGCTCTCGTCACTCCAAGTCACGATAGGAGAAACTACGAGATGGAGTTCAGATCGACGGTCCACGTTCTAGGTGATCTGACGGTCCTGATCTTTTCGCGAACTTGCATCTCGCAGTTCCTTAGATGTGGGTACTTGTCACTCCAAGTCGCGATAGGCAAAGCTCCGAGATGGAGCTTAGATCATTGGTCTAGAACCTTTGGTGATCTGATGGTCCAGATATTATCATGAGTTCGCATCTCAATATTTCTATGGTGGAGGTTCTCATCACTCCAAGTCGCAATACGCGAAACTCTGAGATGGAGCTTTGACATGCTCTGATCTTCTGCTACGCGTCCCTCTTGGATCAATGGTCAGGATTTTATCGAGACTTCGCAACTCCACGAGCCTTCGTTGTACCTGATCAACGGTCCATATTTGGCCTCGATCTAACGGTTGATATTATTTCATGATTTTTCATATCGCTAATTCGAGAAGTTAGGGAACCCCATTGCTTTGAATTTACAGTCAGTGACATGATGATCTTCTGCCACGCGTCCTCTTAATCAATGATCCACGACTGCCCCCGATGGACGACCAAGATTCCTTCATAGTTTTGGGTAGTTGGATGACTTTTGGACTTATCCACCTTTCAGCTTCACCATATCTAACAACTATTGAGCCTTCGTAGATACCCCATATCCTACGGCCCAGATCTTCTTGTGATTTCGCCACTTCATGATTTCGCTGCTTCACAATTTCGTCCACCTTGCAATTTCATCACTTCATGATTTCACTGTTCTTTCCATTGCTATTCTTTGCCATCGCTGATCTTTGCCATCGTTTTTCTTTCCATCAATGACAAGCTTAATCCCAACTGTAAACCTTCCAACAATCTCCCCCTTTGGCATTGATGGCAACCCTGAATGGCTGCACGAATCTGTTTGGACCTCCAATTGTAGCATCTGATCCAGACAACTCCTTTTCTCCCCCTTTGACATCAATGTCAAAGAAAACACACTCCCCCTGAGCTATTGTAGTAATTTTATGAGGTATCAGATATGAAATCAATACAAGAATCCCCCAACAATATGGACTCTCTTAGATGTGAGATGGGATGACACCTAACTTCTGTCTAAGATATTCAAAAGGTGTCTTGGCTTGAGGTTTAGTAAATATGTCTGCAATTTGTTCTATAGTGGGTATGTAATTGACATGAACAATCTGATTGGTGACCTGCTCTCTCAGAAAATGATATTTTATGGGAATATGCTCGGTCTTGGAGTGGAATACAGGATTTTTAGACACACTGATGGCACTAGTGTTATCACAATGAATTGGGATCGGTGCTGTGTACTTTACCTCCAAGTCTGGAAGTGTTTGAATCATCCATAATACCTGAGTGCAATAGGTAGCAGCAGCAATGTACTCTGCCTTTGTGGTTGATAAAGAAATGGAACCTTTCTTTTTACTAAGCCAGGCTACTAAGGAGTCACCCAGGAAGAATGCTCCCCCACTGGTGCTTTTTCTCTCATCAACACAGTTTGCCCAATCTGCATATAAATAAGTAGTCAACTGAAGATTTTGATTTCTGGGATACCACAGACCATAAGTCATTGTTTCTTTCAAATACCTGAATATCCTTTTGACAACTTGCAAATTACTTTGTTTAGGTGCAACCTGATATCTTCCTACCATTCCTACAACATGTATCATGTCTGGGCGAGATGCTGTGATGTACATTAGGCTTCCTATCATTGATCGATATGAGATTTGATCAACATCAGGTGAATCATCATCCTTGCTTAATTTACATCCAATTACCATAGGTGTACCCACAGGTTTAGAATCTTCCATTTGAAATCTTTTCAACATTTCTCTTAGATATTTTTCTTGAGAAATGAACATCCCTTCGGATCTTTGAGTAATTTGCAGACCAAGAAAAAATGACAGTTCTCCTATCATAGAAATTTCAAATTCAGACTCCATGGCAGAAGCAAACCATTGTACCAATGAATCCTTGTTACATCCAAAGATGATGTCATCTACATAGACTAGTACTATGAGAAAATTATTATCCTTTGTTTTAATATACAGATTGCTGTCAGCTGTTCCTCTCTTGAACCCTTTGTCTTTGAGATACGTATCCAGTCTGTGATACCAGGCTCGAGGGGCTTGTTTTAAACCATATAAAGGTTTCTTCAGCTTGCATACTAAGTCAGGGTTATCAGACAGTTTGAAACCCTCTGGTTGTTCCATATAGACTTCTTCACTTAAATCTCCATTTAGAAAGGCTGGATTGACATCCATTAGGTATACTTTAAACCTTGTATGACAAACATAGGCAAGAAACATTCTGATGGATTCTAATATTTCTACGGGCGCAAATGTTTCACCAAAATCCATTCCTTCTATCAGAGCATAGCCTTTACAGACTAACCTTGCCTTGTTCCTGATAAGTTGTCCTTGCTCATTCAACTTATTCTTAAAGATCCATTTGGAGCCAATGACGTTTTTACCTTCAGGTCTTTGAACCATCTCCCACGTATTGTTTTTCTCAATCTGATCAAGTTCATCATTCATTGCTTTAACCCAGTGATCAT
>ML791027.1:225339-236327 GCA_009831015.1 Picea engelmannii | reverse complement strand
TTCCTTTTCCATTACTTAAGCTCACCATCCCTTTGCCCTTTATTTTCCCTGGAGCATCATTTCCAAAGGTTACGTTTCCTGATTTTCTTTCACTTAGAGATAGAAACTTGCCTTTGTCTCCCGTCATGTGTTTGGAGAATCCATTGTATATATACCAAGGGTTCGTTTTTGTTTGAGCGGACAACACTAATCCACACTTGTCACTTTTCTTCTTCTTCCAAAACTTGACATTTTCAACAGGAGATTTCGAATCTGGTTCATATTCCTTTAAACGAAAGTCAATAGATTTGTGTCCATAGTTATGGCAGATGTAGAATTCAATCTCATTATTCAACAGGTCAAACTTATTGGTGCAATGTTGTCTACTCATTGACTGTTGATTATTTCTTGACCTCTTTAGTTGCATGTCCCTAGACTTAATTTGGCAATTGGAAATCAATGAAGGTTTTTTACTTGGTTGTATCATTCTTTGTGGTGGCAAGTATTTATTCCTTTGAAATCTTAATTGCTCATGTCTAAGTCTTAAGGAACAATTTACAGCTTTGTGACCAAAGTTAGCACAGTAGAAACAATAGCCATAGAAGAATTCTTTGTACCTGGAAAATGGTTGTCTTCTTTGAGAAAATCGATTTCTTCTAGACTGATGACATCGTTCAACAGTGAGCACATCACTTATTTGTTCTACAGATTCAGATCTGGCATCTTTTACCTTACTCAACCTGGGCGACTGATTGTCTTCCTTTGTTTCTGTAGGATTGTTATTGTCATTGGTTGTACTTTTGAAAAACTTGATGGGTTCTTCATTTCCTGGCTTACCAGTGCTTGATCCCTCTTCATACCCCAAGCCAGTTTTCAGCTTTGGATTCCTTTACTGATTTAGAATGGTGGCCAATCCTTCTGAGGCTTTGATACTTGACAGATTCTGATTATACAAGGCTTGAAACTTCTCCATTTCTTTCCTCATTTTCAGTACTTCTTGTTCTAATGCTTCACATCTTGCCTTCTTTTCTGATAGCTGCTATTTCAGAATCTCTTCGATTTTATTTGCCTCTTCCAACTCTACTTTTAGTAGGACAAGGTCTTCATCAGGTTCTTTACTGTCTTTCTCGAACTGTATCAACAATTGTCTTTGCTTTTTGTTCTTGATTCTTAGTCTGTCAATCTCTTCTAGTGCACTGATAAGTTCTCCTTCCATGTCAACCACAACTTCTTCTTCATCACTTCCTATGATTTTATTATCATAATTCTCTTTGGCCATAAGTATGAAGTCATTTAGTTTATCTTCAATAGAGGAGTCATTTTCTTCATCATATGAAGGATCATCATCATTGTTTACGCACATACTTTTCTTCTTAAAGTTTTTCTCTTTAAAGAAATTTTCGTGTTTGTACTTCTCCTCATTATCACATGTCTGATCCTTTCCTTTGTGGGGACATTTATTTTCAAAATGACATATCCTACCACAGTTGAAACATTTGAAGGGAAATTTACCTTTGTATTTGCCTGATCCCTTCTTCAGTCTCTTCACAAATTTTTCTTCAATTTCATCGGGCTCAGAATCCTCATTCTTATCTGCTTTAAATGATGCTTCTCTGGAGGTAGGTTTATCTTTAACTATTGTCATTTCGTATGTAGTCAATGTTCCTAATAGTTGATCAAACCCCAAGGTTTTTAGATCATTAAGTTATTCTATAGAAGAGACCTTCAGGTTGAACCTATCTGGGAGAGATCTCAAGATTTTCTGAACTAAAGAAGGTTCATCAATTGTTTCACCAAGTGCCTTCATTGCATTTACCATTTCTTCTACTTTTAGAAAGTATTTTCCAATAGTTTCATCTTCCTTCATCTTCATCTGTTCAAACTGTATTCTGTAGGTTTGAGGCTTTGCATCCTTTACTTTCTCATTACCCTCATAGCTACTATTGAGTTTGTCCCACATTTCTTTGGCAGTTCCTAGGTGCATAACTTTTACGAATTCTGCTTCTGCAAGCCCACTCAAGATAACATTCATAGCCTTAGCGTTGAAGCTAAATTCTAGTTTGTCATCCTTATTAGCTAGCACAACTAGCTTTACATAACTAGTATCTACCACATCCCAAACATCTGCACCTAACGACATTATGTAGGTTCTCATTCTAACTTTCTAGAAGGAAAAGTTTGTTCCATTGAATAGAGGGGCCTTATTAGTTGAATTTCCTTCATGGATTGACATGTTTAAGCTCTAGGATCTACCCTTAGATAAAAGGGGTTGGCTCTAATACCAATTGTTGGACAAATGAGAGGGGGTGGGGTGAATCAGTTGTTACCATGCTTAAACAATTATGCTTCTTTTAAAATATTTACAAGGCACTCAATGATGATCACAATAATGCAGGGAAATAAACAATGGCACATTTAGCATCAGTCACATATATGAGAAACACAGAGACAAATATTTCCCAAGGAAACCCATATAGGGTAAAAACCTCTTCTTCTTTATATGATAAGTATTATTTACATTCTTTAGATTATCATACATATGAGCACCAAATCATTGTGAGGCTACAACCTCTGTTTTGCAAGCTGCAACTTGCTGAGAGCACCAACTCTCTGTTTTTCTCTAGCACCCACTAGAAGGAAGAACCAACTCCCCGGTTTCTCTAGCACCAACTAGAAGGAAGCACCAACTCCCTGGTTTCTCTAGCACCAACTAGAAGGAAGCACCAACTCCCTATGTTCAAGCAACCACTTGAACCTCTGAGCACACCAGTCCTTCCTAGCACCTCCCAACCACCCTGAATTGTAAATAGGAAATACTGAAATCTATTACAGTGATATAGTGTTCAATAATAACTTACCAGTCTTATCACTGTTCTGTAATATTTTTCTACTCAGACTTCCTCACTGTCTTCCTGCATGCATCTGCTGCCCATTCTGTTCTTCTGCTTTTTATGCTCTGTGCACCATGTCCATTCGCTGCACAGTTCTTCTTCTATTCTTTTCAGCTGCTGCACTCTGATCCTTCTTCATGCATGAATCACCTTCAACAACAACATCCTCAACAACTCCAACAACAATAACAATCCCATCTCTTCTCTGTACTGTGTATTTATAGATTTTGTGCATCTTGTGCATGCAATGCGTGCAATACCTCTGCATACTCACACCATGCCGATATCCTCCACAACTTGAGTGCTCCGTCTGATCATCATCGTGACTCATCAACTTCTCTGGCCGTTTTTCACTTGTTCAACATCACTGTATGTTATGCTGAGGTTCCTCAGCCTCTCCGGCAGTTGAGACTCTTCGTATTCTCTGTGATAGTCGAGCTCACCTTCTCTGCTCCAGTTACAGGCTTGAATGCTCATCCAGCTGTCAGTCGCCTCCACGAGAATCTTCATCCCTCTTCAAGATTCCCAAAGACTCTTCATCTCCTCTGTCAATCACCCTGAAGTGTCTTCGAGTCGTCTGGTAGAAACCATCAGTGGTTTCTGGCAGTTACACTATGACGTGCAATAGTACCCCTCCGATCTCCTTCAGTTTCATCTGCACCGTTGGATTAGCTCTGAAGATTATTGTCGTGATTTATGCATTTCACACTTTCGCAATTCGGATATTCTGCGATGAGGCATCTTGACTCTTCATGTTGCGAGTTCCGAAACTCCAAAACAAAGATTTTCTGTGCTTACTCTTCTCTTCATCTCTTCGATGGTGTGACCACCGGCTGAGATCACGCGCTTATGCATAAAGCATTTTCGCGATTTCTCATTTCATGAATCTGGAGATGAGGCATCTCAACTCTCCAAATCGCGATCCCCGAAACCCTGAAATGGAGCTTATCTGAACTGACTCCTTCCTCCACGTGACCACAGGCGGTGACCACTGTCTGCGCTAAAAGGCGTTGTGAACTCATTATCTTCATCAACTCTGATCGACGGTACACAATCTCAATGAATCAACAGTCTAGATATTTTCATGATCTCGCATCTTGTTGTTCCTTAGATGGAGGTTCTCGTCACTCCAAGTTGCGATAGGTGAAACTCTGAGATGGAGTTCAGATCGACGGTTCACATTCTAGGTGATCTGACGATCCTGATCTTTTCACAATCTCACATATCGCGGTTCCTTAGATGTGGGTTCTTGTCACTCCAATTCGTGATAGGTGAAGCTTCGATATGGAGCTTAGATCAACAGTCCAGAACCCTTGGTGATCTGACGATCCAGATCATATCATGAGTTCGCATATCACAATTTCTGTGATGGAGGTTCTCGTCCCTCCAAGTCGCGATACGCGAAACTCCGAGATGGAGATTTGACATGCTCTGATCTTCTTCCACGCGTCCCTCTTGGATCAACGGTCAAGATTTTATTGGGACTTCACAACTCCACGAGCCTTTGTTGTGCCTGATCAATGGTCCATATTTGGCCTCGATATAACGGTTGAGATTATTTCACGATTTTGCATATCATGAATTCAAGAAGTTAGGGAACCTCATTCCTTTGAATTTCCAGTCAACGACATGATGATCTTCCACCACACGTCCTCTTAATCAACGGTCCACGACTGTCCCCGATGGACGGCCAGGATTCCTTCACAGTTTTGGGGAGTTGGATGACTTTTGGACTTATCCACCTTGTAGCTTCACCATATCTAACGGCTATTGAGCCTTCGTAGATACCCCATATCCTACGGCCAAGATCTTCTCATGATTTCGCCACTTCGCGATTTCATCCACCTTCGCGATTTCTCCGCTTCACGATTTCGTCCAGCTTGTGATTTCATCACTTCACGATTTTGCTGTTCTTGCCATCGTTGTTCTTTGCCATCGTTGTTCTTACCATCAATGACAAGCTTACTCCCAACTGTAAACCTTCCAACACATGACTAGAGAGAGACATATATTCTTTGGGTAAAGGTTATGTATGATGATGCATGAACAAGGTACAATTACAATTTGGATATAGTGAAAGGTTATAGATCTATGTGAAAGAAGTTATAGAGGGTCATAAGTTTTCAAGAGAAAGAAAACCCTAGTTTTCATAAGGTATACGTAGGTTGCATAATAGTTTGGTCACATACATACGCGGGCTGCATAATAGATAGAGCATGTACATATGCGTGATGCAACACTACAGGTCGTGTACATGTTGTATTTTTGTTGATACATGTTTAGATCATGTACAAATTGATTACATGGAAGTTGTATAGGTTGGATGCAGGTAAGTGGTATAGGTTGATACAGTTGTATAGTGGTATATCTCACAGTGATAGTGTGACAATAGTTTCATCATTCTACTTATACATCAAGGTGGTTGGACGGGGCAAGAACAGGTGGTTGTAGCCATCTTCCGGTTGTAGTCGGAGAACTTAGGGGGTTGTAGCCTCCTTCTGGTTGTAGCCAAAGAATTGGGGAGTTGGAGCTTCCCTCAAGTTGTAGCTTGAGAAACTAGGGAGTTGGAGCCGCCTTCCAATTGCAACCGGAAAACAAAGGAAGTTGGTGTTTCCAATGAATATAATTCTTCAATAAATATAAGAAAAATCATTCTGTGGTTTTCTCCTACTTTGGGTTTCCACGTAAAACATTGGTGTACTTTGTATGTGTATGATTGTTCATTTGTTCTTTTCTTATTTACTCTGCAATTATTGGATGATAATGCTACATTGATATAACACTTGGATTATATGGTTAAAAAGGATTAGATTTCTCTATTACTAATTCATCCCCCCTCTTAGTAATCCAACAATTGGTATCAAAGCAGGTTCCTTCAGAAATCATTTTAACCACTGAAAGGTAGATCATGGAGAGAAAAAACTTGAATAAAAATGGAATACCACAGTTTGATGGAAAAAAATATGCATTTTGGAGCATAAGGATGAAGATATATATATAGGCACAAGGATTTGAAATTTGGCAATCAATTGTAGATGGATACATAGTACCAGGAAGGGATATGAGTTTAAGGTGAAGCTTGAGGTTTTTGGTTCATAATAAAGGTTTTCCTTTCAAACTTCAACCAAGAACATGAAACAATAGCTGGGAAGTGTAGAAATAAGGTAGGTGATGATGCACAACGCTGTGAGCAATGTCCCCTGTAGTCCATGCAAAACGAGCTTGGGTGAGAGATTTGTAGAGTTGTTGAGAAGCAGAGAGATATGAGAGGGGTTCCTTTGCATGAAAGATGAATATTTTGAATGCAAAAACCAAATTAGTTCGCCACTCATACCTATCATATCATGTTGTACTCCAAAATCCAATTGCACGGGATTAGGCAGTCGCACAACAACTTGTGCAACACACTAATTAGCTTGATGATGCCACGCGCCTCTAAGGGATTTGAGCTCATGAAATTATTTGGAACTTGATAAGACTAACTCTAACTGATTTGAATTGATCTCATGATCTTTCATTATGAATATTTGGTGACATGAAAACCCGTATCTTTTGGCATCAAGACCACATGTTTCATGACTCAAACTTTATTTTATGACCTTATGTAAGCAAATTTATCAATCAAAAACCCATTGACTCATGACCTAAGAGAAAAATGCCATGGTTTTCATGAGACCAAGGCATGACTTTACCCTATCATACATTTTTAACTCAAACCCTAACAACCTATTTATAGGACACTAACACAATTTTTGCAAATAAAAACAAGAAGCATCAACTAACATTATGTTGATACTTCAAGGACCCCCAAGTCATGGAAATCCACTTTTATATTTTTAATGAAACCTCCTTATCTATGTTTTGTTTCCTTTGATCTTATCTTTTTAAAGTTTAATTAATGAATGTTTTCTACCTTTAATGATTTTGCATGTGAATTTGGGGTCCCTGTTGAAATGTCATTTTGACCTTAAAAATAAGGTGCCTATAGTTTTCAAGGATTGAGAACTAAATGAAAATTTTAGAATCAAATTATGAGTCCTATAGGCATAAAATCATGCATTTATGGTTTCCCATTAATCAAGTAATCTCAACTTCACATGTTATGAAAGCTATGAAGTTTTTTTTGAAAGGGGTTGTGTGAACACTCACTTGGAACACTTTTATGTCCTATTCACCCTACACAATAAGTTTCCATAATCAAAGGTCATGGGGGAAATTTATGGGTTCAAGAAGTCAGGTGACTTAAAGACCTTATCTATTCCCAAGCTTGATTAATGTCACCATTCAAAAATATTTAAAATATAGATCAAAGCCTTTTTTGGGTCTAAGTTCAAGGTCATCATTTTCATTTTGAAACCAATGCCTCCTTGTCTTTCTCTATTTTAACAAATGTTTTCCATCAGGGCCCTTTGATCCTTCATTCCATTAAGTAGCAAGATTTTCTTCTAAATTCAAATACTTTCCTAAAGGGTTCCTTTCAATATTTAAATAATTATTATATTCTAAAGAAAGATTTCATAAATTAAAAAAAAATAACCTTTCTTTAAACTTTCTAATAGTGATGTTTTTTCAAGATCAATAACCTTCAATTTAACTGTGAGATTCACTTTGGATTTTAGGCCCAATCATAAAATTATTCTCAATTCATTGATTGGTCCCCTCAAACATCACACATTCACACTTTGCCTTGATTATTTAATCCCACCCTCCCCAAAGATGGATGACTTGTGATATAGTGGCCCAATTGTGAAATCGATTCTCATTTGTGCCTTGATTTTGATATCATCCCACTCTTGTCCTTTGATTATTAAAATTTCAAAACATGATTTAAGAAATTGCTTATTTTGAAATTAAGTTGATCCATGGATCAAACCCTTCCCTTTTCAAGAAGCCTTCAACTATTATTTTAAGGCTCAATTTCACTTTCAAAGGTTTGTTTAACTTTATTTCCCATGAAAAAGTTCTCCCAATCACCATGCTGAAAGTGTATAATTATCAAATCAAGCCTAATACATTAATTGGGCCCTTTTTCAATATCACTTGTCAAAATTTTAAACATGTCCCAATTATTCAATCAAGCCCAATCCATTGATTGGGCCCTTCCTAAAATATTAATCAACACCATGTTTTTTAAATAATAACTTGAGCTCCCAAGTTCAATCATGGAAAAATTTGACTTCTTGTCTCTCAAAAAAAAATTACCTTTCTCGATAGGAAAAATATTATTCAAAGAATCAAAAAAGACATTCAATTTTTTACTCAATGTCTACCTATCAAATAAATTTGGATTGATTTGACGATTAAGTTACCAAACAATGTCAATCATGCATATAGTTCAAGTTCAACAAAGCGTTTGAAACTTGATTAATGTCATCATTAAAAAAAACATTTAAAATATATATTAAAGCCTTTTTTTTTTGTCCTACGTTCAAGTTCATCATTTTCATTTTAGATGCAATGCCTCCTTGTATTTCTTTATTTTAACAAAGGTTTTCCATAAGGGTCCTTTGATCCTTCATTTCATTAAGCAAAAAAGTTTTCTTCTGAAGTGAAATACTTTCTTAAATGTGGTCCTTTTAATATTTGAATAATTATAATATTCTCAAAAAATATTTGATAAAGTAAAAAAATTAACCTTGCTTTAAGTTTTTTTTAGTGGTGAAAGCTTTTCAAAATTAATAACTTTTAATTAAAATAATTATTATATTTTCAAAAAATATTTGATAAAGTAAAAAAATTAACCTTGCTTTAATTTTTTTTAGTGGTGAAAGCTTTTCAAAATTAATAACTTTTAATTAAAATAATTATTATATTCTCAAAAATATTTGATAAAGTAAAAAAATTAACCTTGCTTTAAGTTTTTTAGTGGTGAAAGCTTTTCAAAATTAATAACTTTTAATTAAAAGGAACTAATTTAACTATGATATTTAGTTTGGATTTTAAGCCCAATCAAAATATTAAGCCCAATTCATTGATTGTTCCCCTTCCATCTCAAACATCACACGATGAAAATTTCTCTTGATTATTCAATTTAACTCTCCCTAAAGATGGACCACTTGTGCTATAGTGGCCCAATTGTGAAATCAAGGCTTGTTTGTGCCTTAATTTTGGTATCATTCTCCTCCCACAATTTCTCTTAAAATTTCAAAACATGAATTAAGAGAGTGCATGATTTTGAAATCAAGTTTATCCATGGATCAAACCTTTTCAAGAAGCCTTTGAATATCATTTTAAGGCTCAATTTCACTTTCAAAGGTTTTTATGAAGAGTGCCCCCAATAACCATGATGGAAGTCTCTAACTATCACGTCAGACCCACTACATTAATTGGGACCGTTCTCAATATCATTTGTCAAAATTTTAAATGTCCCGATTTTTCAATCAAGTTCAATCCACTAATCAAGCCCTTCTCAAAAGATCAATCAACACCATGTTTTTTTTAATAACTCAAGCTCGAAAGTTCAAACATGGGAATATTTGACTTCTTTTCCGTATCAAAGAATTACCTAAGTTCTTATAGTTGAGAGGGAAAATATCACTCAAATAGTCAAAGAATACCTTCAGTTTTTGATTCAATTATCAACCTATCAAATAAATATGGTTTGATTTGAGGCTTAAGTTACAAGACAATGTCAATTGTGCCTATAGTTCAAGTTCAACAAAGTATTTGAACCTTTATTAATGTCATTATTAAAAAAATCTTTAAAATATAGATCAAAGCCTTTTTTTTTTTTATATATTCTAAGTTCAAGTTCATCGTTTTCATTTTGAAACCAATGCCTCCTTGTCTTTCTATATTTTAACATTTTTTTTTTCTATTGAGGCCCTTAGATACTTCATTCCATTAAGTCACAAAGTTTTCTTATGAATTCAAATATGTTCTTAAAGGGGGTCCTTTTAATATTTCGATAATTATTATTATTATTTATTTTCTAGCGTGTTCCTTGCCTATGAGACTAGCCTATGATCTAAGAATCCGTGACCCATGGGCATCTAAGCCATCAAAATCACCTAGGCATCACACCCAGCTTGGGTCACACCAACCTTTAACATGGATGGATTTTTTTGGGTGTCTCTTCTCGACTACTGCCTTGGATGCCTTATAGAATGAAACCCTCAAAATCCAATCATGCTAGAGGAATTTGAAATTTAAAAATTGAAGGACATGGGGGTGGCATTTTATCCAATTATGTGTGCAAGTGTCACGATATCATTTAATATAATATCTCTAGGTGCAACCACACGTTCCACCACTACCTCAAGGTGTCCCCATGGCTCCAGGTTAAACGACCCTCATTGGAATTGAACCTTGCCCAATGGTGAAAAACTTGCTTTCCACCATTGGATCAGACCCCTTTGGGTATTTAAATAATTATTATATTCTAAATAAATATTTCATAAAGTAAAAAAATTAACCTTGCTTTAATCTTTCTAATGGTGATGTTTTTTCAAGACCAATAACCTTTAATTAAAAGGCACTAATTTGACTGTGAGATTAACATTGGATTTTAGGCTCAATTCATTGATTGGTCCTCTCCAACCTTAAACATCACACATTGAAAATTTCACTTGATTATTCAATCCAACCCTCCTTGGAGATGGACCACTTTTGCTATAGTGGCCCAGTTATGAAATCAAGGTTTGATGTGCCTTGATTTTGACATCATCTCCCTCTTGTCCTTTTTCTTAATTTTTCAAAACATGAATTAAGAAAGTTCCTGATTTTGAAATCAAATTGATCCATGGATTAAGCCCTTTCCAAGAATCCTTCAATTATCATTTTAAGGCTCAATCTCACTTTCAAATGTTTCTTTAATCCTATTTCCCATGAAAAGTGCCCCAAATCACCATGATAAAAGTGTCTAATTAACAAGCTAGGCCCAATACATTAATTGGTCCCTTTCTCAATGATGATGATGATGATGATGATGATGATTAACTTCCACTAAGACCTAATTGGTCTATTGGACCTTAAAAGGGTAAGTGATTACTTGTGATTATTTAGAATTTTGTTTCTGTGCTCGAAAAACATTAAGAGAAGCTTTCCAAGATCACCATACTTTTGTTGAGTTAAGAGGTTAGGAAGGTTGGTAGTGTGATCAATATTTTGAAAATGAGA
>ML791027.1:194354-208191 GCA_009831015.1 Picea engelmannii | reverse complement strand
AAACTATAAGCAAGAATTAAATTAAAACAAACTAAAACTATGAGCATATGGAAAAAGAAATAACAAACACAAAAGACCAATATCACCAATGTTTTTAGGCTGATCAATTGATGAAATCCAAAGCACAATGAAGAAAGGGGACTATGGGTCCCTTCTTTCTCCAATGGAAGGCTCTTGAGCCCCTCACAAACTTTCTCTCCTTACAATAAGAAAATGAGAATGATGGTGAAATAACTCCTAGCACATCCACTCAAGAGAGAGGTGGATAGCTCAATGAAATGGTGCTAATGTGTTATTGCCAAGGAGTGAGTCCTTAAAACAATCAAAGCAACATAACATTACATGAAATTCCTTGAGAAAATGATGTTTCTTCATGGCTTTTTATAGCATTGCAATGGGTGATTATGTAACCTCTTTGGAGTGTGAAAAGGGGCTCTTTAGGGCTCAATTAGATCTTTGACCAGCCTACCATGTGGATTCAGCTCAGATTTGGGGTCAAATCGGCATGGGAGCCGATCCATAAGTGGTTGGGAGGCCGACCAATTTCAATAAATGCGTCTTTTAGCAGGTGCGTGAGTTTTTGCGCCCACAACCGCGCATAGTGCGTGCATGCGCGCATGGTACGTTTATGTTCCGCGCATATGCGCGCGCACCCAACTTCTGTAAAACGCCATTTAATTTTTGGTTACTTTGTATAGTTTTTGACCTTTTTTGCAATGTTGGAAAATTAATCCAGTGCCATGAATGACTTCATTACTGCCTGACGATGTTGAGTTCTTGTCACCATGTGCGGACAAAATTTCAGTGATAACAGATGCCCCCTGATGGATGAGGTTAGGAGCATACGTATAGCCGAAATCCATCAATGTTTCTTCTACTGAGAATGTTGTTGTAAGAGAGAGCAATAGTGGGACCGTGTAGAGCAATCCTTTGGAAAAGAAAGGAATCGGTAGAACCCGACCTTCCATAAGGTGTGTAACAATATACAACTGTGTACAAACGAGGCGGGCATGCCCCATGCTCGTGTTATGTAACTCTGAAAAAAAAATGACTGAAGTGTTGGTGTAGACAACTGCAGCGCCCTTGGGGGCGGTAATGATAAAAGGCAGAAGACAATTATGCAAAGGAACATACTCTGAATAATAGGCAATGATCGCGGTAATAAGCAGCGACGATGATGCGGGCATTGATGGCCCTACCAAGTTCAGAGGTCTTCGGAAAACAATAATAATAACTGCAATAGTCGCAAAGTAAGACCCACCGCAACATGAGAAAGTGTTGGCGTCGAATGTTATGGGGGTCAATGACATCAGGGAGCAATGGTGTTTCCCCCTGTGCCATCCGAGATCTCTCATTGAATGGAAAATGAGAATCAAGATACTGTCACCCTTCTAGAAAATTGTGTTGATGTCGACAAAAGGGGGACGCAACTCCCAGAAGCAAAGGGCTTCATGGAATCTACTGAGGTGAGGAAGTGGCAGAGGTACATGGACGAAGTCAAGAAGTGGGAAGACTCAATACTGCCCTTGGTTGGAGGGTGTATGATATAATGAGTGGCCACAACCGTGTGACAAGGTCGAGTGTCAGGGGGACGTCAAGACCGAGGATAAGTTGTGCCAGAGGCGGGACAAGCTGAACAAATTCAGAGGGTAGAGGCAAGTGACCTGTGAAGTACTCTAAATATATGGACGATGCCGGCAAGGGTAAATGAGAAGCAATGCTCCAACCAAGGGTGACATGGGTTGCGTGTGGACAAAAAAGGAAGCAAGTCGCCAATGGTGACGACAAAAGAAAATGACTAGAAATAAAGGCATTTGTACAATAAATAATGAATAATTTGGGGAAAAGTGTACAAATACAGAAACGGGTGCCCTAGTGTGAAATGAGTGCCCCAGGGAGGGCAGAAATTGCTTGGAAAACTGATGAAGGGTGGGAGCCCCATTGGTGAGTTTCTGTATGAGGTAGGTGAAATGAAGATAGGTTCGCAGATGGGCAAACTGATGGTGGATGAAATGGAAGGTTCATGATCCTGCGGAGGTGCAGGTAAAAGGAATAGAACCATAAAGTGATGATCTGGGAGTCCATATGAAAAGCTATCAAAATGAGGAGAAGAAGTATGTGGTTGATCTGCAACATGATGAAAGACTATCGGGACTCCCATCCCTAAAGGGTAATGAAGAACAGCATGAGTGTCGAAAGTGCCAAAAGGTGCTATGAATGGGACAACTCATGTGGGTAAGAAAGCTACCGGGTAACAGTACCGAAGATGCAAATGGAGGTGTAAGTACTGCAGAGCCGGGAATGGGTATCCTAAAGGCCAATATCAGAGGGTGTGACTGAAAATGTAAATGAAATACAACGGGAGAGACTACATGCCAGTGCTGAGTATATACCTGAAGGAATGATGTTGAGGGATGATGATCAAGTACCTGCACACAGAACAACCAAATACCCAAAGTGAACAATATCTGAAGAGAATCTAAGATATGAGCATGTATTAGATAAATGTGACAATGCACGTGCGTACCTGACCATGATATGAAAAAAATGCACCCCAGGGGCTCAGGATGAAAAGTGACCCAGCGACAGCTGTGATGTAGATGGCGGGATGTTGATCTCGTGGCTGAAGACGGTTTAAAAAATGGACATCTTGGGCTCCCGGAATGGTGAGTGGAAGTTTGGAAAAAGGGCTATATATAGCTATAGGGCCCACATTGCCACCTCATTTGTACCTGCTGCAACAGTGACTGGACGAGCAGGTCTGATCATCCTGCATAGAAATAGGTTTCTAATTTGTGGGCAGGGTAGGTACGGGGGGTCGTACAGGGTTAATTAGGGGAGTTTTTATAGGATGTGGGCCTACATGTGCCGACGATTCAGTGGAAGCCGCGCATATGTGCACGCTTGTCTACTGAATAGGCGTGCATCGATGTGAGAGAAGAAGATTTTAAGGTGCGCCCCAGAGGTGAACATGCGCGCACCAGAGCGCGCCTGTGGGGTGAACAGGCGCGCACCAGAGTGCGCCTGTGGGTTTGATAGGCGCACACTAGAGCACGCCTGTATGGTGAACAGGGGCGCTCACGAGCGTGTCTGTGAGAAAAATAGGCGTGCATAAGTGCGCGCCTGTATAGTGAACAGGCGCACATGTGTGCGTGTCTATGGGTTGTAAAATCGTGCCTAGGAGGCAAGGTTGAAGGGTAAAAAAAATGAGTTTTGTTGATGCATTTAATGGTTGCATAAGATGATATACGACTCTGTGTTGTGTGCAGGTGTCCAGTAGTGACTATGGCTATTCGGTGGCGTGAGCGAGACTGGTCGTAGTTGCGAGATGCTGTGGCCAATGCAGGGACTGAGGTGCGAGTGACTTTAGCAACCTGTGGGTTGCTAAAGTTCTTTGAGTGCCCATTGATACAAGCATAGGAGTACTTACTACAGTTCCCGCTCCAGATGTGGAGTCTGGAGCTGCACTGCTTCC
Organism: Picea engelmannii; assembly: GCA_009831015.1. Classification (NCBI taxonomy): domain Eukaryota; kingdom Viridiplantae; phylum Streptophyta; class Pinopsida; order Pinales; family Pinaceae; genus Picea; species Picea engelmannii. The sequence goes on along the minus strand of ML791027.1, from coordinate 204,716 downwards.
TCGTGCGAGGAGAGAAAATCCCTTTCACTGCGGTGGAGGATGTATATTTTTTGACTGGGCTCTCCTTTTGAGGTACACCCCTACTGACAGAGCCTGTGCTGCCGAGGGATACATCCCTGGTGACGATAGCCAAGTGATATTGGTCAGGCGAGAACTTCATGTCAGGGACGGTGGTGAGCATCAGTGCTATTGATGCCTTAGCACATCGCTGTATAGTGGTGATGATTGTTCGTGTGTATGGGTCACTGGCGACCCAATGGATTAGTGGTGGCCAGCTGCTGGTGTTGGAGAGGGTGGTGGTGGGCCATGAGTGGTTTGCATGGGGGCTTACGCTACATGCGCGGATGATCGCGCAGTTGGACCGTTGTCTGTCCACAGGTACAGGAGAGTTCGTGTTCGGCTCGATCCTGGTAGCCTGGTTTTTGGAGAGGGTGTCGATGCTGCGTCCAAGGGTTCTACTAGAGGCGCCTGGGGCACGAGAGCTGCGATTGAGGTGGTGGTATGCCATTTTGGTTCGCCACGGTGGTGGCGAAGGTGGCCATTATTTTTCAGCTCCGGCGACATAGATATGGCGGGAGATGCCGCACGTGATACTGCAGTACCCCTATGCTGGGGTTGACTTCCGGGGGGACCCAGACATGGTACTGCCTCCTGGGGAGGCTTTTGATCATCGAGGTATGTTGAGTATTTGTGTATGGTTTTGATTTATGTTATCTTTTGAGATATCATTTCATATGTGATATAGATGATGATACGATCGTTTGTTTTTTGTTTTGTGCACGTGTAGACGTGGCACCTCGCAGGCACGAGGTGGAGCTGTAGAGAGCGCTAGTTCAGCGAGAGCCGGAGAGACTACCGCGTGGAGAGAGGCGTCGATGGGATGAGGCTGCGGGGCGACCAGAAGAGCCCGAGAGGGCAGCGAGGAGGCGCCGGTTCGATGACCCTGGTGCGAGGCCATCACACGCTCCTCCGACGGAGGCCGGAGCTGATTTTGATGTTATACACCGTCATCTGGAGACGGTGTTACAGGATGTGCCTGAGGGCATGTGGATACGCATCCAGAATGAGGGATTCCTGGAGCAGTGTATAGGAGTACCGCCACCATGGCAGTCTATAGTGTGACGAGCAGCTGTGCTTGCCACCATGACTAGTGGATGCCTGCCGCCGGGGTAGGAGGGTCCTATGGGTGGTCCTCCACCACTGCCTGGGGCAGGTGGGGGTGGGCCACCACCACCTCCTGAGGGAGGAGCAGGTGGGGGTGCGATAGAGGCACCTTGATGTATGATATGTACCTTTGTGATTGTATATAGGCTGGTGAGCCGATTTTTGTATCGAGGTGCGGTACTGGCCTGCGGGCATATGTATTTTTGTATGTAAACATTCGGATGGCCTGATAGGCCTTTTATATATACATGAGTATACGATTTTGAGATCCTGATGTTGTCTACATGTGTTTGTTGATGTTTTTTCTGATGTCTATTCTATATATATGCTGTGACAGGATCTATGAGATGTTTATGTATGTGTAGCTTGATGTGATATATGCCAATCTAACACCATGTTATCTATTTGATCTGTTGTTTGATTCAATTGTCTTGGAATATGTGTAAATGTAATGGAATCAAAATGTCGAGATAACAGTCTAACCTGCAGGTATTTGTGAAAGAGGCATGGATCGCGTACACGGTATACATTGTTGAGCTGGAGAACGACTAGTTGAGAGTCGAGGAAAATGATAAGGTGGCGAATATGATGACGCTGGGCGTCGGCCAGGAGGCCAATGACCGCAGTGTATTCAGCTTGGTTGTTGGTTACTGGTCCCAAACATATGCCACTGGAGTGTAGCATTTCATGTGAGGGGGTGTAGAGAGCCCAAGCAGCCGAAGAAAGATTTTGTGTCCAACAGCTGGTGTCGTCGGTGTAATCGATGTGGTAAGCTAGTGTAGGAAGCATTTGTCAATAGTACAAAGGATAGTTTAGACGAGAGGGAAGGAAAAAAAGATTAAAAAAAAAAATGCTAAACAAGAAAATAACCTAAAGTAGCATGACTACGTTTAAGCATAAAATTTCTTGAGGTATAACTCATTGACGGGTTCTTTGAGTGAGAGGCCTTCAGGGGAGGCCAGGATGTATGCGCCCTTGGTGAGGCAATGTTGGATGATGTAAGGGCCATGCCAAAGTGATTCGAATTTGCCGTGGACAAAGGTATCATGAGCGATATCATAGGCCAGGACAAGGTCGCCTTTGCGAAATGATCGAAGGTTGACATGGCAATCAAAGGTAGCCTTGGATCATTTTTTAGCTGCCTCGTTGTTCTGTAATGAGGATCGATGATCTTCATCCAGAGACTCCAAGTTCAGCAAGCGCTGCTCCATTGGAGCAGTGTCAGGTAAAAGCTCAATTACGGTGCGTAGGGTGGGAATTTTTCACTCGATGGGAAGAGTTGCCTCGACCCCATGGACTAAATGAAATGGCGTGAAACCTGTAGCGGTATTTACTGTCGTTCGATAAGCCCATAGCGTGGAAAATAACATATGATGCCAATTGGTTTTATGTTTATTAACCGTTCACTGTAACATGGTCTTGAGGACTTTGTTCACTGCCTCGACCTGTCCATTGGACTGAGGGTAATATGGTGAGGCAAACTCGTGGGAGAAGCCTAACCGAGATGAGAGTTTGACGAAGATCTCATTCTCGAAGTGTTTCCCATGGTTGGAAACAAGTTGGAGTGGTACTCCGAACCGGGATATGACGTGGTTAAAGAAAAAACGTGATGCAGTGTCAGCGGTTTTGTTGAAGGTGGGCATAGCTTCGGCCCATTTGGTGAAGTAATCGACGGCGACAACAATGTATTTGTGACCATTGCTGGAGGGGGGATTACAAGTCATAAAGTCGATGCCCCATTTAAAAAAGGGGCCTGCAGTAATGACAGGGTGGAGAAGAGCGGGCCGAGCGCGGGCTTTGTTGGCATAGAGTTAACATTGCTCACATCGTTTCACGACATGAATGCAATCATGAAACAGGGTAGGCCAAAAGTAACCGGCCCGGATAATCTTTTGAGCGGTTGATATACCGGAAAGATGGCCCCCACATGCACCACTGTGGCAGTCATTTAAGACTCTGTTGGCCTCGTCAATCATCAGGCAGCGACGAAGGATAGTGTCGACGCCCCGCCGATATAGGATGTCGCCGATGAGGAGATAGTAGGGGGCCTGATGGCGAATGTGCTGATGATCATCTTGTGATAAATGGTTACTGAAATTTTGAGTTTGTAGGTAGACGAGAAGGTCTCCATACCAAGGATCATCTGAAGCGATGTAAAAGAGATGTTCGTCAGGAAAGTCGGTATTGATGGGGGTACTGGGTGTGTCAGAGGGAAGGGTCGTGACGAGTTTGGCGAGAACGAGGGCCTTCTTACTCTTAGGTGTTGAGAACTCGAGGTCGTACTCCTGAAGGATAACGATCCATCGAGAAAATTTGCCGTTAACTTGTCGACGGCTGAGAAAATATTGCATAGGGTTGGAATCTGCGATGACCTTGGTGGTGCGAAGAAGAATGTAATGGCGCAGTTTCTGTACTGCAAGGACAACTGCAAGAGCAAGTTTCTCTTTGTGTTTGTACTTCAAGGGTGTCCCTGAGAGGTTCTTACTAATGTAGTAAATGACGTGTTCACGATTTTCATCTCCGAGCTGGACGAGGACGACGGCTACTGATACAGCTGATCTTGATACTTAGAGGATGTAGTCGTGATTGTAGTCAGGTGCACTAATCAAAGGTGCATTTGAAAGCGCTGCTTTAAGATCGTCAAATGACTGTTGGGCATAGTTGTCCCAATGAAAAGGGATGTTGTGATGTAGTAAGAGAAGGAAACCATGTGTGCAGATGGCGTAATCAGGAACAAAGCATATGAGAAAGTTAGCTTTGCCCTGTAGACTCTGCAGTTGTCGTAAATTTTGAGGAGGTGGAATTTCGGTGATAGCTTTGAATTTAAGGGGGTCCATGGTAATGCCGCTTTGGGAAATGATAAAACCGAGGAGGCGCCCTGCGGTGACACAGAAAACACACTTGAGAGGGTTCAAGCGAATGTTGTACTAACGACACCACTGAAAGATGATTCGTAAATTATCGAGGTGTTGGGTGCGTTTCTTGGATCGAGTAGTGAGGTCGTCCAAGTAGGCGAGGATGATTGTAGCTAGATCGTGAAAGATGTATGTCATGGCCCGCTGGAAAGTTGCGCCAGCATTTTTTAAGCCGAAAGGCATGACACGATATGCAAAAGTACCCCACGGGGTAATGAATGCAATTTTGTACCGATCGGCTGGGTGGATTTGAATTTGGTTATAGCCAGAGAATCCGTCCATAAAGGAGAGAGCTTCATGGTTGACACAGTCGTCGATAATTTGATCGATGAAAGGCGTTGGAAAGTTGTCTTTTGGACATGCATTATTGAGATTGCGAAATTCGGTGCAGACGCGAATAGTGCCCTATTTTTTGTCGACGGGTATAGGGTTGGAAACCCATGAAGTATAAGTGATGGGGTAAATAAATCCGGCTGTATGTAATTTGTCAATTTCGCCTTTGATAGCCGCGACCTTGGATGGGTGTAGCGGTTGCTGTTTCTGGTGAACTGGTGTGATGTCAGGCCAGGTGTTGATGCGATGCTCGACAATAGAGGAATCGAGGCCAGGCATTTATGTGTATGACCAGGCGAAGATATCCCTATATTCCTGGAAGAGGGTTTTATATGCAGCGATTTCCTGAGGAGTGCAAGCAGCTCCAATGATGATTTCTTCGACGATGCCCTGTTTAATGGAAATGTCGATTTTGATGGTGGGGGAAATGTTAGCCATATTACCTTCTTCAAAAGCGTTGGGTGCAGGGATGGGATTATTGAACCAATCGATAGGCTCGGATGGGATGAAATCTTTGATTTCGACCGCGTAAATGGGGTTTTGGCTAGGAGTCATGAGGGATTCTTGTGGAAGGAAGAGAGCACGATGATGTAGTGCGTCCCAGGGAGAGTCCGGGCATTGTAGCTCTTCTAGTATTTCTTCGTCGCATTGTAAACGACGGGAATATAATGGATCGTGAGGAGTGATCTCAGTGACAGTGTGATTGCCCCCTGCTGAAGAAACAGAGGGGGTAATGCTAGGAGATGGTGAGGGTTCACTCGACATAAACCATATATTAAGGTACTGAGGGGTACCCGTGGTGGTGGGATGGAGAGTCTCCATAGGGGAATGAGCAGGAGAGTTGGGTGGGTTACGAGGTAAATCCTCAGATACGTCATCTAAGAACCAAGGAGGCGTTGGGAGTGCCTCAGGTTCATGAGAAATTACATGAAGAGCCTCGAGTGGTAAGGAAATTTCAATTATCGCCTCTGCGGGTTGGTGGCACAGAGCGAACTGATGTTGCCTATATGCGAGGATCATGGGACACTGGTATGTGAAATGAGCCAATGAATCGCAAAGAGAACAAGGGAATCTCATGTGTTCATTGACTGAAGTGGTGACATAACGAATGTCAGTGATATTTGTTGTAGAGGACGTAGCAGGGCGTGGGTCGTTCTGAAAGTTTTGGCGTACAACAGCTAATGTCTGCCGAAAACATGGCAGTGTTGGGCAATGATGGGTGTAATGGCCATACTCGGAACAGATGGCACACGCGAATTTGGTCCTCAATCCTTTACTACTGGAAGGTTGGGTAATAATGGGACTAACAGTAGTGACGGGTGCTGTGGGAGTTTGATTGAGGGGAATCAAATTCCGTAATTCCGGTAGTGATGGGCAGTTGTTGGTTTGGTGACCCTCTTTCTCACATAGTACGCAAGGTGGTGGGATGCGTGGAGGAAGTGGAGTTGTGGGTTCCTTCTTCTTTCTCCTGACCCCAGCTGTAGCAGGGGGGGTTGGGAGTATGGGGGTAGTGGGGGTGAGGATGGGAATCGTCATGGGGAGGCCTTCCTATGGGGGAAGGGATGGGCGAGGGACCATCTCAGGTGGATGTAAATACCACACTGGGATTTCTAACACCATATTGGGTAGTGTGAGCGTTGCGGCTACCTGGAAAGCTTCAATACTGGGTGGAGGGTAAAAGAAGGGAATTTGAGTGAGGAGTTGGGGAACTGTCTCCAAAATGGGACTACACCCCTGAGGGGATGTGGATTCGTGGACCGTAGGGGTCGACGAATGTGCGGGAGGCTCCGGTTGGAGTGGTGTTGTGACTATTGAGACGTCAGGAATGGCTAAAGCCTCCTGAGGAGGACGAGTATCCTCCGTGTGAGTTCCGTTAGAGGAGATGACGCATACCTAGTTAGGGGGAAGGAGTGGTGGTGCTCCATGATATGTACCTAATAAGGATGGATCTTTGAAAATACCAAGACCCATCTCGACGAGTGGATATGAATCTTTGTTGGTGTGAATGAGAGGAAGAATGTTATCGAGATTGGCAGATGGGTTAGGCTCATAATGTGAGACTTGGTCAATGGTCACAATCTTCCCGTTGTGGGGGAACATGATTGTCCAAAAGACGGATGATGCCACTACCTTCATAGCATACATGTAGCTACATCCGAACAAGATATTGTAATTGAGCGGAGCGTCGATAACTTCGATGTCAATGAGATTAGTTTTTCCCCCGAGTTCCACGGGGACATTTTGGAAGAGCCCTTAAGGAGATGATGATCATCCTTCATAAGCTCATAATGTGATGGTGAAGGGTATGAGTTCTGGGGAACCAAGATTCTGCCATACTGTTTTGGACATGATTCATGTAGATGCCCCTTCATCGATGATACACCGATGAACGGTGATGTTCCGTATTTTTACTGGTATTTGAATAGCGACCAAGGCAGGAAGACGAGGTTCGCAGTTATCAAGGTCGAAGGTGATGAGTCGAGTATCTGCAGGGTCGACTACCCCTAAGGTGGAAAGTAGTGATTTCCGCTGCGTAGGACAAGTTTGGAGGACTTCCAAAACTGACATGGCAGCCGGGGATTGTGCTAAGTCATCTACCAAGCTGTAGTTATGGGCGGCCCTAGTCTGTGGGTTGTGAACATTCCTTCACAATGGGATGCGAGGGATGCGTAGTGGTGGTTCGGAGGAAGGGCGAGGGATCACCAACGGGGGTCCCGTCGGTGTAGGGGTTGTCTCTGGAGAGATGGGAGTAGACTCAGCTGATGTAGGATACAGACGATTGCGTGTTTGTAGAAGAATTTCTTCCTCACTGGTGAGGAGAATCGTTCGCTTTGATGGATTGTTGGGGTTATGGTATTGGCCCACCTGAGGTGGGGGATGTTGTGTGTCCTGTTGGGTGTTTATCACACCTTGATGTGGGATAGGATTTTGCAGCACCGCGGGAGGGGGTTGTTGTGCATATTGTTGTTGTGCCTGCTACGGGGCAGGTTGCGCAGGAGAAGGGGGAAGGCTCCCAGAATCTTTCAACCTTTTGAAATCATCGATCTGGGGGAAATGGTGAGTGTAATGACCGAACTCACCACAAATGGAACAAGGGAAGATGGTTTTAACATTATTCCACCCTTGGCGTTTGTTATTGTTGCCCCCTTGGGGGTTTGGGTTCCCTTGATTCTGGTTGCCCCCAGTGGGTTGATGTTGTGGGGGTTGATTCCCACCTTGACCAGGGTTGTTGTTATTCCTGTTCTTTCCTTTATTCTTGGCATTGTTCGATGGATGGGTTGGATTGGCTGTGTTCAACTGTTCAAAATTTTGGTAATGTTGAGCAGCAGAGGGTTGAACAAAATTTACCCCCGCATGAGGATGTGGGGGAGCCATGGGTTGTGGAGGACCAGGAAATGGAAAGTAGGGATTATGTGGCGGTACCACTCCATAAGGTATGTAGGAAGGCATGGCGCTTTCACTAGTACTATAAGATGATGTTGAGGGGGTACCACTGGTTGTGGGAAGAGGTGGATGTATGGGAGGTGCCAGTGGTGGTCCACTAATGGGTGGAGGTATAGCAACATGGTATGGTTGTTGATAAGGGGGTGGGGGGTAATAAGAAGTGCCCCCATATGCCGGTGGGTATTGAGGTGTCCCATACATCGGTGGCGGTTGGGGTTGTGGACCATGGCGTTTGGTGGCACCTATTAGTCCGTCTATTGAGTGAGACATCCCAGGTTTGTCTTGACCAAATGGCATAGGTTTGGGAAGATCAGTAAGTACTGTGTATAAGTATCCTGACTGTGCGTAAATGAGGTCATATTGTTGGGCTTTACTAATGGCTTCCTCTTCAGATTGTGGGAAGGTGGAAGTGACATCCTTACCAAGGAGAGCGACAAGTGATCTAAGAAACCAGTCGAGACATTGCTGCTTGGTGGTTTCTGCTTTAGACAAACTACGTTGCCTACGCCACTCATGAATGTGGTCAGCGATGTGGGTGGCTGAGGTCTGTTTGAAGTTAGACAGTAGTTCTAGACCGTTGTCATGGCAGATGGGTAATTGGAAGAAAGTTAAGAATGCTTTGGCCAAGGACTCAAAGGTTGTGTGGGACCCTGATTTTTCTTCAACATACCATTTGGATGATGGGCCAGTGAGTGTGCGTTGAAATAATCGCAGTCTGATGGAATCATCCATAATGATATTGGAAGAACACCATAGATGAAAGGTCATGACATGATTGGCAGGGTCATCCCCTGCCTTTCCTTCAAACTTTGGTATGTTTGAAGGAAGTTTGGTTGGCATTGAAGGCCATGTGGCGTCATGCAATATAGGATCATTGGCGAGCTTGGTAAGATCTGGTATGTTGAGAGAGGCCAAATATGGCATCTGTAGTGGGGTAGGAGGGTTATCTCTAGCCATAGTGTGTTGTGAACCTGACCTTTGATGGGGACTAGGTGGGTTGGTGCTCCCTCCTTGAGAGGAAGTGGGTCCCTTGCTTCCGTGTAAAGGAGAGCGAGTAAATGTATGTCCTTGGGAAGTGGACCCAAGTAATGTAGAACCAAGCAAAGCTGATCCTAAGATAGTAGCACTCATAGGAGTGTGTGAAGGAGGTACCGATGAGCGGGTACGACCAGAGACTCCCCCTAAGATAGGAGGAAGGTTAAGAAAGCATCGTGAATGATGGGGGTTCTGTGGTTCCCCTATGATGTCAGACTAGTTGTGTTAATGTGTGCAAAAAGTGGTGAGAGAAATACATAAACAAGAGTCTTTGTTGTAACTGTGTTACACAATATATATATCCAAATCAAACTGTAATCAGATGTGCATCATACATAAATGAGAAAGAAGCATATATGTGGGTAAGTGGGTTTTGTCCGCGTGGGGAAATAAAAAAGAAAGCAAATAGTCATGTCCTAGAAGACGTAACGTCCTTCCTCTCAAATAGCACTGGACCTTCCAATAGTACTCAATAGTGGGGTCTGAAGTCACTGTATGAGGGGTAGAGGGGGCATATCCCGAAAGAGCTGGCGATATTTCCTAATAGCCACACAAAATCCAATCAAGGTGTGATTGCAGCCCACAATCGCCACCTGGGTAGATGTCCTAAATTTGGTCACTAGGTACCTCGGTCCAAGTGTGGTATTTAGATTTTCGGCCTAAGAAATGGGTCACAGGCTGGATCTCGTCCAAGAGGTGGGTGCCTCAAGGGGGGATGCACAGAACAACCGGACCTCGGCCTTTGACCCTTCACGGGTATCTCCCTACCTTATGGTGATTGGAACACTGGACTTGGAGGATTTGAAGTTCCCTATTCGTCAACTTCTATGTTTGAAAATGTGAGAACCAGATAAGGGGGAGTTATTTGGATGCCTATCCCCGAAATCCTACCTAGACTAAAATCTTCTTTTGGCACCTCCTGTGGAGGAAAACTTAGTGAGTTTTTAGAAATATTTTAGGTGAAGTTGTTTTGTGAGGCTGGGGGTGAAAACCAACCTCGTTTGATTAAAAGTGGGAGTGGATAGTCCTATCAAGAAAAGATGGGGTGTTTTCAGAATCCCTTTGGAGGAAACCTACTTAGACCACCACGTTTCGAGAAGAGGCTATGTGAGTGAAAAAGTGACTTTTGTGTGTGAGTGAAAGTGTGCCAAGTTTTAGTTAATTAGATGTCACCTTATTGCATGTGGACTTCGCTTGGTCCTTACAAGAGTGTGATTACCTAATTAGCTAGATGTCATTGGTACAACCTTGCGGAATTTTAAAAGCCCTAGGAAACTAGCATGAGGACATGTGGTCTGTTACTATCCTTTAACTCCCTATGTGTGAGCTAATCTAGAAAAAGCATGAAACTATCCTAGATTGAACATGTGGGCATGTGTGGGCCCGTTACAAACCTTTAAACTCTCCTAGTTTTTTGATCTAAGAAAGCAAAATTCCAATCACTATCCTACTTTTGTGACATGTGGGCATG
>ML791027.1:158138-194252 GCA_009831015.1 Picea engelmannii | reverse complement strand
GTTAGAAAAAGAACAACAAAACTATAAGCAAGAATTAAATTAAAACAAACTAAAACTATGAGCATATGGAAAAAGAAATAACAAACACAAAAGACCAATATCACCAATGTTTTTAGGCTGATCAATTGATGAAATCCAAAGCATAATGAAGAAATGGGACTATGAGTCCCTTCTTTCTCCAATGGAAGGCTCTTGAGGCCCTCACAAACTTGCTCTCCTTACAATAAGAAAATGAGAATTATGGTGAAAGAACTCCTAGCACATTCACTCAAGAGAGAGGTGGATAGCTCAATGAAATGGTGCTAATGTGTTATTGCCAAGGAGTGAGTCCTTAAAACAATCTAAGCAGCATAACATTACATGAAATTCCTTGAGAAAATGATGTTTCTTCATGGCTTTTTATAGCATTGCAATGGGTGATTATGTAACCTCTTTGGAGTGTGAAAAGGGGCTCTTTAGGGCTCAATTAGGTCTTTGACCAGCCTACCATGCAGATTCAGCTCAGATTTGGGGTCAAATCGGCTTGGGAGCTGATCCATAAGTGGTTGGGAGGTCGACTTATTTCAATAAATGAGTCGTTTAGCAGGTGCGCGGGTTTTTGCGCCCATATCCATGCATCGTGCGTGCATGCGTGCATGGTACGTTTATGTTCCGCACATATGCGCGCGCACCCAACTTCTGTAAAGCGCCCTTTAATTTTTGGTTACTTTGTATAGTTTTTGACCTTTTTTGCAATGTTGGGAAATTAATCCAGTGCCATGAATGACTTCATTACTACCTGACGATGCTGAGTTCTTATCGCCATGTGCGGACGAAATTTCAGTGATAACAACATATTTAACCATTAAAACAATATACTTATTATAAGATATACAAGAAATACAATTATTATAAAATATATAAAAAAATGAAAATTTTGTATAAATATAAATACAACATAAATATATAAAATTAAAAATATAAAAATAACGTCAACACTAAACATTAATACTCAAACAACATATAAGTTAAACATTGAAAATAACAGGGAAATTAAATATAGGAGAAATTGAAAATAAAATGGACATTAAAATACATAAAATAAAATAACATAACATGTAAAAAAAAATATGATAATCGATTGAATGAAACATATTAATGTAATAATCCCCATTGCTTAGTCTTTTATAATATTCCAAATGTTCAAACAAAAAATCTTACTTTATGATTGCATTAGAAAATAAAAAATATGAATCAAGAAACATATGAATTTGAAGTGTTATAATCAAAACTAATACCACCATCATATTTGAAAAGTGAAATTGTTTCAAACTCCAACCCTATTCACAATCAAAATAACCATAAAAAATATGAATCAAGAAACATATGAATTTGAAGTGCTATAATCAAAACTAATACCACCATCATATTTGAAAGGTGGAATTGTCTCAAAATCTAACCTTATTCACAATCAAAATAACCATAAAAAAATATGAATCAAGAAACATATGAATTTGAAGTGCTATAATAAAAACTAATATCACCATCATATTTGAAAGATGAAATTGTTTCAAATTCCAACCCTATTCACAATCAAAATAACCAATTCAGATGTATTTTTCATCCACCAATTCATATCCATAGATAGGCCCATTTTGCACCATGGTAAACTCATGGTAGAACTCCATGGAGTTTTCCAACTTTATTTTTTGTTGTATCTTCCATGCATTTGGCATAAAGACTTGGATAGTGCTTGAAAATCCTTGCTCATGGTTGGGCCATTCCGGAAATCCTCCCAAATGTCCATACACCATTCCATGTCAACGATATCCGTATGCCAATCTTCCACAAAATCAACCCATTCGCCCTCTTCCACTGTTCTGGTATTCACATTATCCAACTCGGCCTTTAATACATGGAAAATACCTAGAGACCTGTTCACTATAGCCCAATGTTCATGTCCAAAATTAGCCATGAATCGAATTAAGACTCCCATTGTTTGGTGTTTGGTCTAGTACAAACCATAGCATACATCAAAATACCAACTACACTAACACAAGGAACGTACGCCATATCGTTTATTGTTGAAAGTGTTGTAGGACATTGCTCTGAAATCTTAGTTCCCACAAAAACTTACATGAGTGGGTTGGAAGAATTTCTAAAGAATAATGTGACGAACAAGTTATGGAGGAGTGAATTTTATTCAATAAAGAAAAGGAAATATTTTACAACAATTTTCATGATGGGTTCTTCAACACAATATCAACGTTAATGCAAAAATTCCTCTTAGACAAAGGCCTCTTCACTCACCACCACCAAACTCCGAGTGGAAAAAGAGACATAGCGAATGGGAAACGTTTTTAGAAGTAGAATGCAAAGACACACTACAAGCTTGAGATTTCTTCTTAAAGAAATGAACATGGCCTTCATCTATACTCTGGTAGTTTTAATAGTTAAATTGCATTTGAAGTAACATGTAGGAGGGTTTGAAGTCATAAGAACAAACCAACCAAATGCCTATAAATATATCCTCAAGGCCATCAAACCATTTCCTTTGATATTTCTTCTTTAAGAAATGAACATGGTGACACTGATCCTGAGAGGGCAGAGATTAAGATATAGTCTTCAATCTGTTCTTTAATCATCTTTGTGGGTGGCTCATCATATTCAACTGCATGGGAATGATGTCTTTTGTTATTTCTCTTCTTGTATTATTATATTCTAACAGGACACTTCTTAGCAATGTGTCCCATCTTGTCATAGTGGTAACATTGATAAGATAAGAAATAATTTTCTCTTCTTTGACCTTTCTGAAACTTCTGGAATCTCCTTGGAGGGTGATATTCTTTATGGATGAATCTATTTGGGGAGTGAGATTCCTTGTAAATACAATGCCAAAAAATTCCTTAATATAGATTGCCAATACAATGCCAAGATAATAAACTAAACACTAGAGAATATCCAACACTGATCAATGTACCTCTCTCTTCCTTCTTCCGACAACTTGCATTTGCATCTTCCTTCAAACTTGCACACTAGATGAGTGAGTTGAGTGTGTGTGCTAATGAGGCACCTTCCGCTCTTATTTATACTAGTTGGATGGTACTAGGGTGGTGTCTCTTCACTAGGCAAGGTCAACCTCTTCACTTAGTGGCTAAAACCACTTTAATTAGGCATGGGGGCTGACTTCTTAATTAACAACATATGATTAGGGTTTGACCATTTCAAAAAAGGGAATTTGGTCTAATACAAAGCTCAATAAGATCAATATACAAAAGGGGATTGATATATATGATAATAACTCAATAATAATTATAATACTCTTTGCAATTACAATATTTCAATGAAAGGAAGGGATAGAAGACATGATTCATGAGACATTGAAAAGTGGAGGGAGCATTACATATGCCAAAGGGCATGACCAAGAACTCATAGTGACCCTCATGAGTTCTAAATGCATTCTTTAGAATGTCTTCTTCCTTCATACATATCTAGTGTTATCCAAAATAGAGATCAAGTTTGGTGAAGTACTGAGCACCACTCAATTCATCCAAAAGGTCATCAATAACAAGAATGGGAAATTTTTCCTTAATTGTGATTTTGTTGAGGGCATGAAAATCAAGACACATGTGCCAAGTTCCTTCTTTATTGAGTACCATGACTACTGAAGAAGAATAGGGGTTGGTACTTGGATGGGTAACACCCGCTTCTAACAACTCTTGAACAATTTTGTCAATTTCATTTTTTTTTGAAAAGGGACGATGTTAAGTGTGAAAATTAGGAGGAATACTTCCCAGGACTAGAGGAATGGAATGATCATGGATTTCATGGGAAGGGAGAAGTGCATGAGGTTTTTTAACAATAGCTCGGTGTTGGGAGATTGTAGATTAGAGTTCATGATGCACAGAGGGTGGCTCAATGGGTTGAATATAATGGAGTTGGTAATAATATGAGAATGAACTTTTTGAGTATATTTTCCATTCTGTGGGAGTTAATGATCTTAGGTGAGCCTATTTTGATGCCTTGGAACTTATATTGTTGTCCCTCCTATTGGAATTTCAAGGCGAGTTCCTTAAAATCAATGGTAATGGTGTCAAGAGTGTGTAACCATTCAACATCAAGAATTATGTCACAACCCCCCATATATATAGAAATCATATGATATTTCAAGTGCCACTGGTTAATTTGTAGGCATACATTTTCATAATCCCCCCCACATTTGATGGAACCGCCATTCGTAATCAATACCTGGAAATTTTTGACTACACAAATATAGTAATTGAATTCTTAGACAATACGACAATGAATAAAAATTTTGGTGTTTCTACTATCAACTAGGATGATGACTTTCCTATGTTTAATGTATCCAATTAACTTGATGGTTTGGGGAGAAGAGAAGCCAGTGATGGTGTAAAACGAAATCAACGGTTCAACTTTTGGAGGTTCATAGGGAGGATTAGGATCATATGATTGGGGTATCTTTTCAATAGGGGAAACACTAACATCCTCATCAGAAACATCCAAATAGCCATAAAAATCTTGTGTTCTTTTCTCTTGTGCCCCGAAAAATATTTATCATCAAAATTATAACAAAATCCCTTGAGTTAGTGTTCAACCATTTCTTCCTTAACTAATTTTTGGACCTTGAGAGGAGTAGCAAGAGGGGTGGGATTGGTGTGTCAAGGTTGAGGAATAAAGGAGGGTTTTTTGTTTTGGGTGGAGATAATCTATTTCATTTCATTGGCACGTTTAGTAACTTCCAACCATGTATGGGGGTGATCCATGAGCACCTAGGCATGTATTTCATACTTTAGGACATTAATAAAGAATCCCCTGAAGAAGGAATCAAACATTCCATCTATTGGCACCAAGACAAAGTGGAGAGAAGGACGATCATGGGAAAGAAGGTGTGAAGAAACAGAAGTAACAACTGGAGAAGGAACAACATACGTGCATGCAAGAAAGCATGCACAAGGAAAGTGATAGTTGGAGTAAGAACAACACATGTGCATGGGAGGAAGACCTAATGTTGATAGGGTTAGGGTTTTAGTAATTTTTGTTAAGAAGGATGAAGAACCTAAAATGTATAAATATAGATACGTAGGTATCATATAGAGGTTGTTGGTTGATTGAGTTTTACATATTTGGTTAGTGTTTTTACAGTAAATTTAATGTTTTGTAAGGGTTCGGGTCCTTATACCGTTCCAGTAGAGTAATACATGAAGGAAGGCATTATGCAATACTGTTATGCACCATTTTTGTAAGTTGTTGAGATAGAACAGAAGAGAGAAGGTAGATCTGAGAATTAGTTTGCAAGATGTAGAGCTTGGTGCAATCTAGTTCATGTCATATAGATCTTACCCATAAGAGGGGAATTGTAAGCGCACGACATCAAAAATG
This sequence comes from Picea engelmannii, assembly GCA_009831015.1. NCBI lineage: Eukaryota > Viridiplantae > Streptophyta > Pinopsida > Pinales > Pinaceae > Picea > Picea engelmannii. Next base: position 188,873 of record ML791027.1, on the reverse strand, counting down.
CAAAACTGCCATAATAAAAGAGCCAAGAGCCAAATATTTGTGGATGTAGCCCAGGAGGGGGTGAACCATGGTAATAACTATGTAATGTGATGAATGTATGCATCTCTTTACTTTCTTTCTGTAGTTATTGTTATGCTTAATAAATGAGTTAATATATTGTTATGGAACACAAATATGTTGCTTGGGAAGTAAATTGTGTAATGGAAATATGCACCCATGAGGATTAAGTAGATTACCTTCATATTCTGTAGTGCATGGATCTGGCTAACAAACCCCTATCTCATACTCAATCCTAGGCTATAAACACCTGAGTCTTATATCCACCCATTTAAAGCTATCTCAAGTGAGACTACATAGTGCATTCTCTGTACTGTCTTGCCTTCTGTTTTACCATAAGGGTCGATAGATTTAGAGTCTTTGTTGGTAACCTAAAAGATATGAACCTTGGGTCAATAAATCAAATAGAAGAAGAGAGAAGTTAAGAACCAACAAATGGTTTCATTTTCGTGTTAAGAGGAATAAGAGAATACTGAGTAGATGAGATAGAGTGCAGGGGAAAACAATGAGTGAAACAAGAAGACCACTGAGCCACTAGAAGGGGATGTTGGAAACCTTGGAACCCCATGAAACAAAAATCGAAGTCTGGTTGAGAACCAAAGAGCTAGAATTTTCCCAGAAGGACAATAGAAACCCTAGCATCACACCTCGTGAATAAATGGATAAATACGTGTTTACGGATATACACAAAGTATTTTTCTATGATTTTCTCCACCTACTACAGGAGTGGATACTAAGGTTGAAAGATAACCATGCGAAAAACCAGATCCGATAGCTATATTGGACCCTAGTACAGGTTGAGAAGTTACAATAGGTGAACAACAAATTCGTCTGCGCAGTTGACTTTTTGCTTGACAGTATTGTGGAAAGCTTCATCACAGAGTTTTCATTCGACACAACAAAGTCATACAACACAACAGAGAAAGAATTTCTACGCAGACCTTGAAGAAGGTACATTCAATCATTGCATACTTCTATTAAAATATTGCTATATAAAAAAGGTGTAATGACAATGGAATCAAACAACCAGACTTCCCTGCGTGCATGGGGGAAGGGGGGAAGCATTGATAGAGAGAGGATAAATGGAAGAAGGTGAGGATAAAGGAAAGAAGGAGGAAATCTTGGACCCAATCTTGATGGATGAGGACCAACTCAAGTGGATCTTGGCATTATCAGGAACGATGCGTAGAGAAGTACCCTACCAATATAAGTTGAATACCAAGAAGAGAGTTGTAGCCATGAGGGAAGGCTTGGTGAGTGATGAAGAAGAGGTAGAGGATCTCTGGGCTGTGGAGTAGATTGAGGAAATACTCCACATAAATTATGAAAGGAAAACAAGAGGCCCAAGAACAGGAGGAGAAGGAAGCCAACCTATCCATATTAATGTCAATGTGGAACCCATAAACCCATGTGTGACTAATACACCAAATAAAACATCATCATTTAGACAACCGAAGTTCAGAGGAATTCAGACAGTAAGAAGTAAATCTATCGTAGGAGAAACAACTGGAGGATCTAGTTCAGGTAGTATTAGTCAAGTATCTACACCGCACAGCAGAGGTAGCAGTTCAGTCTTTAGAAAGGTAGGACACAGTCCCACTATCAGATTACCATAATTTAGAGGAGAAGAAACAAAAGATCCTGAGAAGCACTTGTTAATTTGTGCAAAGATATGGGAGGAAAAACAAATCACTGATGAAGACACCAAACTCGCATAGTTAGTGATCACGCTAAGAGATCGCGCACTAGACTGGTACATGAGTCTAGAGAGAAACAATGCCCCTGGGATGATGAGGACACTGGTAGACATTAAGAAGCTACTGATTAATGAGTTCTAGAAGAAGAGCTCATAGGATTAGTACATGAACGAGATGATCAAGATAAGACAAAAACCAAGAGAGTCTATATGGGAGATTGACCAGAGATTAAAGCGAGTAAAGGGGAAGTTAAAATACATTATGACCGAGATGCAACACTGACACCTCTTTGTCAACTCACTACTCCCACAACTAAAATATCCCTTACGACAGTAGAAGTTTCAGACGTAGGCATAGGCTCTATAGGGAACCTTGCAACTGGAAGAGAACTAGTACCGGGAGACATACCCAACTATTGAGGAATTGAAGGAGGATTTGAAAGAATATGACATTTTAGTTGAACCAAAATAAGAACAAGGACAAATGAGGAGTAGTTTGGTGCACCACATGCAGAACAAAAGGAAACCACAAGAATGGGTGCCCAACAATCTCACAGTATATGGAAACATGTATGCCAAAACCACTACCACGGGGAGGATTATGGTGCTAAAAATATGCAAGAAACCAGGTCATGATCCTTATCACTACACGATGATGAAAAAATACTAGACAGTTCCAAAGAATTCATATTACACCTTTTGCAAGTTAGTGGGCCACAACGATAAATACTGTAGAACTATGGAGCTGATGTGGGAAAGAACATCAAATGCATATTGAGTACAGCCCGAAATGATGATTGGGCAAGAAATGACCTAGTTCAACCAAGCCCAAGCTCCATACAACACTGTGTAGCAACAGTATAATACTACGCAAAAATCCTACAATAACGTGAAACCACAGTACAACCCGACACAATCCCAGTGCAATACCGCATAGTATAATCAAACACCACAATATAACGCACCGAGAGGTGATCGCATAGACTACAAATGAGCAGGATGAGCCACAGGAGGCTTCAGACATGGTAGAGGACCAATCACATGTCACAATTGTTAGCAATCAGGACATTATGCATGGGAATGTCCACTGTCGCCAATGACTTGTATGTATTGTCCCGCATAGGATCATGAGACAGAGGAATGTTAGACACTACTAGTAAAGATCCAGGAAAAGAGGAACCAGAACAATCATAATGTTTAACAGATTTTAGCCGAAGTAAGGGATGATGGAAGAAACATCAACATAGTCACTCATGGAGGAACGAAAACAAGAACTGACGCAGTTCGACAAGAACTAGCACATAACCAATGGATAAAGAAGAAAAATGACCCCAAGAAGTAGTTCGACATGCCTAAAGAAAATGAGACTTTTAAGGAAGCCAGACAAGAATTTTAGAAGGTGGACACAATGTCGACTTTAACTAAGCAACCAGTCAAGGAAGCCCCAGAATACGAAATGCCACCATCGTTGGATCATACCAATGGAATACAACCCAAGGGACAAGTAAGTACTATCAAAGAATTTTTTCAATCATGCGTAAAAGTATTAAGTGATCCTTCATCTGTGAAAATATTGCAAAACATACTAGAGAAATGTAGAAACAAGATGGAAGAAAAGCTAGAACCAAAAACCGTCAATCACCTACACATCTGAAGAAGAAAAAGTAGGGAATTTAGACTAAATGATAATATTGGGGATTTCAATATGGGAGACATTATACTAGACCTAGGATCTGAAGTGAATGTGCTACCCAAGAAGACCTAGCAATGCATGGGAGAGCCAACATTGGGATACTCAAATGTCCAATTAAAACTAGAAAACCAACATAGAGTCCTACTAATAGGTAGACTGAAAGGAGTAACAATAGATTTTGATGGAGTGCAAACTAAGGTAGACTTTGAAGTCATTGAAATAGTATATGGCACAACACCATACCTGACACTACTCAGTGTGGATTGGGTGTTTGACAACCAGGCCATAATTAACTTGAAAACAAGGAAAATAACATTTGAATCTGGAGATTACAGGGTCATAGCACCAGTCGATGCATCAGAAGGGGAAAGGTTCGTAGAACCCACTTGCCTGGACTTAGAGGAGATTGACTAGTTATACATAATAACTGCATGCAATGAGGATTACGTAAACCCAACTACAGATAGGGTGCTTATTTGGCAGAGAATTACTTCATGTGCAATAGACTCAGACACCAGGTTAGAAAATTGGCAGCAAAGACTACACGAAGTATCCATGAGAATATGTGCAAGAATCGAGTGCACAATATGGTGGATAGGCATAGAAATCAGAGAACCACCCATTTTCGATGGATTAAATGATTTGGAAACATTCTTGACACAATACAAAGACGAATTATTAGATAACTAGAGGCTACTAGCACTAGATTTAGCACTCAAGGCCACACCTGCAAGATGGTTGGGCGTAGACAAGGAGACTATCACAGACTGATATCAATGTAAGTGGTTACTGTGCATAAGGTTCGATGCAGAACAAAAAAACAACAAACAACATAAGTACGATGGACACATAGCACCATTGAAGCACTTGGAGGCGTGTAGAACGCTATGGAAAATGACACCACCTAAGGAATGTCCTCATCACTTCATACATACTTTAGAGGGAATACTAGGGAACTGGTACACAAACCAGGAATTGGGCAAAGGAACTACAACATGGAGAATATTGTAGCAGAACTTCACAGTCACTTTCTCATTTGAGCATGAGAACCCCAACATAGGTGCAACCCTTAAATAGATAAGAGGAATAATATTCATCAAAGAAACAGAAATAGAAACTATCACAGAAGAACAAAATCATAATAAGAAGACAATCAAGGAACTACTGTCATGTTACCATGTACAGGAGGAAGCACCAGATGAAGATGACCCGCATGATATTCATATTGAATAAGTAGAAGGCGAAAGAGATGTGGAGGGACCACCCATATAATCCGAAGTGATTTCTGCACCAATCAATGTAAATAAAGTTAACATCAGAACAGTTGAATATCCCAAAATGGCCAGCATTGGAGACTACTGGGATGAGACAACAGTAGAAAGAATCACAGAGTTGTTGTGCGGATACAACGACTTGTTTCCTACAACATTTATAGAGATGAAGGGTATAGTAGGAGAACTGGGAGAGATGAAGATACCACTCAGACCTGAAGCGAGACCGATTAGACAACGGCCATATATATTGAACCCCATATATAAACATAAAGTTCAAGAGGAGATTGATCGGATGCTCGAAGCTGACATAATCGAACTAGTATAGCAATTAGAATGGATAAGCCCGATGGTAGTACATGACAAAAAACAAGGAAGAGGGATTAGGATATGCATTGACTTGAGGAAGTTGAATGATGCATGCCTACATGACCCATTCCATACATCGTTCACGGATGAAGTGTTAGAGAATGTGGGGGGACATGAAGCCTACTCATTCATTGATGGATTCTCAGGCTACTATCAGATTAAGATAGAATAGGAGGATAGATACACTACCACGTTCATGAAGGAATGGGGATCTTACCAATATATAGTCATGTCATTTGGACTGAAGAATGCCCCAACAATATTCTCCAGAGTGGTTATTGCACCATTTAAATAATTCATCCATTAGTTTCTTGAAGTATACTTGGATGAATGGATAGTCTATAGTCTGTTGAAAAACCATGTGGAAGTTTTGTGCTTGATTCTAGAATGATGCAGACAATGTCAGATATCACTGAATATCACGAAATGCATATTTGGAACACCATTTGGGATACTATTGGGCGACATAGTATGCAAACAGGGGCTATTGGTTGATCCAACAAATATTACAGTCATCGTTAGTTTACCAGCACCAAAAATAGCCTGTCAGGTATGAGCGATGTTAGGACACACAGGATACTACAGAAAATTCATCAAAGGATATGTGAAGATCACAACACCAATGGAAAAACTATTAAGGAAGGATACAAAATACCAATGGAACGATGAGTGTCAACACGGTTTGGATAATCTGAAGGAAAATATGGTTACTGCACTGATATTAGTATTTCCAGACTGGGAAAAGAAATTCCATGTGCATGTAGATGCATCAACGATAGCACTAGGAGCTATCTTAGTGCAACCAGGAGCAAGAGACTTGTACCACCTGAAAGCGTTCACAAGAAGAAAACTATCAGACTTAGAACAAAATTATAACACGATGGAAAGAGAAGGCCTAGATATGGTTTATGCACTACATAAGTTCAGACATTACCTATTGGGAAAACATTTAAGAATCTTACAGATCACTCAGCCCTAAAATACCTAGTCAACAAGTGAGTGTTGGGGAGGAGAATTTGTCGATGGTTATTTTTATTTCAAGAATTTGACTTCGAAGTAATAGTCAAACTAGGAAATCTGAATGCAGGATCTGACCACCTATCATGGGTCACAAATGGAGAAGAACCCACGAACTTAGAAGACAACTTTTTGGATGCATAGTTATTCTCATTACATATTGTTCATGACTACTTCATAGATATCATCTAGTACTTGAGCACAGGTACCGCACTGCAAGAATATACCACTGCACAGAAGAAGAACCTAGTATTCTGTGCGGCCGACTATCAATTGATTGCAAGAAATCTATACAAGATGGGCACATATAACATATTAAAAATGTATGAGTTAGATCATGAGCGACCAAGAATTTTAGAAGAATCCTATGAGGGAATGGCAGGAGGGAATTATGCAGGAAAAGCTACCGTGCAGAAGGTACTCCTCGCAGGATTATGGTGGCCAATGATTCATAGAGACTCAAAAGAGTATTTTTAGAGATGTAATGTCTGTCAAAGGGTAGGAAAACCCAATAGAAGGGAAGCGATGCCATTATGACCGCAAGTGAAACTACAGGAATTTGATAAATGGGCAATAGACTTTGTGGGACCAATTAACCCACCAGCCAAAAGAACAGGGTCAAGATACATCACCACCACGAAAGAATACCTAACAATATGTGTGGAAGCCATACCAGTGAAAGACTGCATCACAGAGTCAACTGCACACTTCCCATTTGAACAAGTAATTACTAGGTTTTGGTTCCCAAGAGTTTTGATGAGCGACCAAGGCACACACTTCATAAATAGCACCATCTGCATGATGCTCAAAGAGTTTGAAGTTCATGACTAGAAAAGCACACTGTATCATCCACAGGAGAATGGAACAGTAGAATCCTTTAACAAAATTCTACATAATGCACTGACAAAGATCTGTAATGTCAATAGAGACGACTAAGACCTCAAAGTATCGGTAGTATTATGGCTGTATAGGACGACATGCAAAAATTTGACAGGGCACACACCATTCAAACTATTCTATGGCCAAGAATAAATAGTTCCATTAGAATTTTTAGTACCTAGCTTATGCATAACAACTATCACACAAATGACTGAACGAGGTGCAATATAGGAAAAACTGAATCAAATATTATCAATGGAGGAAGATCGGATTCTGGCAGGATTCCATCAACAAGTGCAGAAATTCAGAGACACATCTTAGCACGATCGACACATCAAGAAGAAGACGTTCAAGGAAGGAGATCTAGTATTTCTCTATGACAACAAATCATTTCATCACCCAGGAAGGATGAGAATGCATTGGTTAGGACCATATGAGGTAAAATCTATAACAGACAGAGAATTTGTGCAGATAAGAGATTTAGCAGGCGCAGACCTCATAGGAATGATCAATAGGAGCCGATTGAAGATGTACAAGGACAGTCGACCACCCACCGCGTAGTAAAAAAGAAAAAAAGAAAAAATCAAAACAAAAAACAAAAAGAGGAAGAAAAACCAAAAAGTAAGGACAACAAAGGCAAGGAAAACAGTTACATACCAAAGAAAAACTGATGAAAGAGCATATCTCCACGTCAGCCAGCCAGCCAGCCAACCATGTCAGCACGTGCATTCAAAGTTGAAGAGAGGTGCAGTCCTTGTCTTCCATTTTGAATTTGAATGTAATTTAATGTTTAGGCTGGTGAGCCGTGAAGCTGTTCCTTTGCATAGGCTGTAGGTAGATAGGCCTTTAATGCTTTGAAGGTTGAGATCTAGATCTGATTTGTGGACTAGACAACCCATTCAATGCCATTGAATAGGGTAGGTAGATTGGAGGGAAGAGCTCGAAGAGCCCCTTCATGTAAAAGATCATTTTGGATCTCATTTTGGTAGTAGTTGTAGTATTTGTAATAGTTTTTAGGAAGGAGAGTTGTAAGAGAAGAGAAGGAGCTGAGACTTGGATATAGTTCATGCTCAGGAACACCTTGTAAAAATAGGAATTTTCCATTTAATAGAAACAATAGTTTCTCCTGCATATTTCTTGTGTTGAATGAATGTCTGTGTGTGTTCAATTTATGTTGTAGATGTATGCTAGGCATTTGCAGGGAGTTGTTTTGATTTCAGGCTGGAGAGGTTCTTTGTGGTTTCATGCTAGGAGGGCATACAAATTACTACGGTCTCTGAATACCAGTGCATAGATGCACTTCTGAACTCTGTGGATTCAGAAAAAGACGAGCCAAGTGGGCACAGAATCTGAAGTCATTAACTCGGAGGAAGACCTTTGAGGTTGTTGAACACCTCAGGAGGCAAGGCTATGGAGAAACACAGTTGCAGATAGAATCTCTGAGGAGTTATGTAAAGATTTTCCAGGTGGGCATTGAGCCAGTGCAAGGAGTGCACAGAGGAAGAACTATGTTGTGAGTTCATTAGAAGCAAGAATCATCTAAGAATTCTCAATACTCTTTCAGGAGGGCATCAAGTAAGTGCTAGAGTGCATAGAAGGAACTCTTTGAGTTCAGAGATAGAAGAAGAATCCAGGGAAGGATCTTCACAGGGTTTCTGAACACCCTGAGTACTCAGCAATAAGTTGTTTGAGTAGAAGGATAGCCAAGAGGGAATCTAAATTCTCCACCTGAGGGAGAAAGGAAAAAGGACGAGTTTCCTTGGAGGTCAAAGCTACAAGAAAGCTCAGGACGGATAACACCTTGTGTGCGCAGAGCTTCTGCAAGAAGCACAGAAGCCAAAGAATCCTTTGAGGATTCGAGGAGAGAAGCTTAGGAGGAACAACACCATTGTGAATGTAGGTGAGACTTAAGACTAAGATCTCACCGAAGCAAGGCAAAGGTCGAGGCCTTTAGCCATGGAGAAATATTCCAAGTAGTGGAAGGAAGTGCATGCTCAAGAGGGAGAGTACAACTGCCATTGGATTAGACCAGAGAAGAGATCTGAGCCGTCGAATTTCCCACATCCAGGGAGCAACAGAGGAGCGCACAAAGAAGGGATGGATCTGAACCATCAGATCTTATCCATAGAACCCGACAGCCTTTAGATCTGTCAGGAGTTGTAAGGGAGTTAATCCCTCATATAATAGAGTGGAGACGAAAGTCCCAAAAGGCATTGGCATAGTGGGATTTCATTATTCGGGATATCGGAAGTCATGAGGATGAGCAGTTGGGACACTCCACATCGAAAGTCCCGAAACAACGAATTTGATCTGAGTCGTTTGTTTGAGAGCGAATGTGTGTCACGAGATCACCCATATCGGGGATTCAGACATCAAGAGTGAGTAAAGGAAGTCCTTCGAATTCATGAGTTGGGAAGTTGTGAGAAGATCGAGACCGTCCATCGAAAGGGGATAGGTGATAGAGATCAAAGGATCACGCGAAATTGGAGGTTCGCAAGGTGAGAGCCCAGGATTTGGGTTCTCCAAGTTGTGAGTGGTGAAGTCGCGAGAAGATCAGGATCGTCCATCTGAGGAGGACAGGTGGCAAAGATCAAGGGATCTTGTGAACTCGGAGGTTTTCATTTTGAGAGCCCAAATATTGGGTACTCGAAGTCGCAAGTTGTGAAATCACGAGGAGCGGGGACAACCATTGGATACAGAGAATGTGAGGATCGTTGGATCAAAAACCCCATCACATTTCACGCATTCATAGGTTCAGGGGTTGAGAGGACCTCGTCTCGACTGCTGAAGTTGCGAAGTGCTGAGAGCTGAGGCTTGTGTGGACATGTGGCATAATCACAAGGTGGGGCCCGCAGGATAGATAGGAAGACACACGTCACCTAGAGAAGGGAGTCAATGCTTCGTTGATTTCTCGCATCTCAAGGATTCACGGGACAAGAGCATGAAAGATCGATGCTTCAACCTGCGAGATTGCAAATAGAGAAAAGCGTCAAGGGAGGAGTCAACCCGGTGTTGACCTATTGCATCTCGGGAGATTGTGATAGGAGGGCACGAGAGTTCAGCCCACGAACTCACGAAGGTGCGAGTAGAAAGAGGTTCTAGTGCTTAGCCTAGCCGACGGTCATGCTCAGAAGGTGCTGACAAAAGGGAGCTATACCCATTTCGCGATCTTGGGTATCGCAGGATTGAGAAGGAGGAGTCGAGAGCTTCGACTTGCGAACTCGCGAGATTGTGAGATTTCGACAATAGACTTTGGAATTTGGCATTGGTGTTACCGTTGTGGTTACTTGGAGAAGGTGGAGCTCACGCCTAGTGCTGTTCGCACAGGGGAGCTTGCCGAAGGACCTATGGAGATTCCAGCAGGGAGTCAAAAGGAGCCGCTTTGACTAAAAGAGATAGAGAACGATCCTATGAGTGGATCTCGGTCCCGAGGGCCGATAGGTCTGCGTCAGTGTGGTATCAGATCCTAGATTCTGTTTGTATATTTCAGACAGGAGAAGAAAGAAGGAGACAGAGTGTTGAAACTTTGTAGAGGATTGTTTACAGGTAGCCAATAGTCCATAGATAGTTAGGAGGACTGTGGAAGAGGCTGTAAACACTCAAGGTTTCCGAGTGATAGCAACAGATTTTCCAGGAGGGAAAATAGACAATGAGATGGATAAAAGACAGTGTAAGTTGTTAAAATGGTGGTTGAGGCCTACTGAAAACCTCAATAGACTAGAGAAAAGGGTTCAGATATGTGAACCAGAGACTGGGAGAAATCTTAGTGATGCTGAAGATGAAATGGGATTGGCTGAAGATCTTAAGCACTGCCAGGAGGGCAGAGAGGAAATTCCCAATTTCCAGGTGGGAAAAGAGTTGAGATCAACTGAGGATCTCACATACTATCATGAGGATAGCTAGGGAATTTCACATTGCTAGGTGGGCAATGGATCGATATTGCTGCGAGATCTCATAGACTGCCAGGAGGGCAGCAGAGAGTTTTCAATTTGCCAAGTGGGCATGAGAACAGAGATGGGATTGTCTAAAAGTCTCATGGACTCGAAGGTAAGTTCAATTCGGCCTGGGGTGCTGATGAAGATGGGATCATTTGATCTCATAGTCTGCCAGGAGGGCAGCGAAAAAATCCCAATTTTCCAGGTGGGCATGGCAACAGAGATGATTCTATCTGAGGGTCTCATAAACTCATAGGTGAGTTTGGATCAGTAGATGCAACTAACAAAGGAGGAAGATCTGAGGAATATTCTAATGATTGGAGGAATTCAGATATTCCTGCCACTTAGCCTAGGGGAGGCAGAAATCTGTGTTGTAGATGCAGCAACAGTAGAAGCAAGACAACTAGCTGAGACTGTCAAAGAAGAATTGGAGCAGATATCTGAGGATACCCAAGAAGAAAAGAATGAGCATTCTAAGGAATGGCTCGATACTTTCAGCCAGGAAGTTGAGGAAGCTGCATCACTGAGGCTGGCAGCAGAAGAAGCCGAAGAGCAGGTAGGAAGATTGATAACTCCATGGGAGATGGAGCTGGAGATGTTGGAGGATTGGCTGAACAATCCAGAGCCAACAGGAGAACTGGAAGAAGTTGAGCTATCGAAGAAGATGAATGAAAAATAGGTCAGTCAAGAGGATACTGCAGAGCTGAAGTCTGCAGCAGAGTGGACACTTAGTGCCACAGAGGAAGAATATGAGGATGGCAAGGGAGATCATGATGATCTACCCAATTGCAGAAAAAAATTGCAGCTGGGGAGGCTGCATGAATAGAGCCAGCCACTGGAACAGCTGGACGAAGTGATCGAGGAGATCAGGGAGATGATGTTAGGGTCAACAAGAAACTCTCAGCAAGGAGAAGTTGAGTAGAAGGAAAGAAGCAACAACAACAACGCAACAACAACAATAGCAAGGAGATGGAGCAGATGAACAACTCTAGAAATTTGTTTGGGATCCAGGAGGATTTCAATAGCTGAGATGGGAATCTCATGAGAAGGAGCTCATGAATTTTGCAACAGAGGAGTATGATGCAGGAACATCTCTCCACGTCATCCATCCAACCAGCCAGCCATGTCAGCGCGTGCATTCAAAGCTGAAGAGAGGCACATCCCTCATCTTCCATTTTGAATTTGAATGTAATTTAATGTTTAGGCTAGTGAGATATGAAGTCGTGCCTTTGCATAGGCTGTAGGTAGATAGGCCTTTAATGCTTTGAAGGATAATATCTAGATCCGATTTGTGGACTAGACAACCCATTCAATGCCATTGAATAGGGTAGGTAGATTGGAGGGAAGAGCTCGAAGAGCCCCCTCATGTAAAAGATCAATTTGGATCTCGTTTTGGTAGTAGTTGTAATAGTTTTTAGGAAGGAGAGTTGTAAGAGAAGAGAAGGAGCTGAGACTTGGATATAGTTCATGCTTAGGAACACCTTGTAAAAATAGGCATTTTCCATTTAATACAAACAACAATTTCTCCTTCATATTTCCTGTGTTGAATGAATGTCTATGTGTGTTCAATTTATGTTGTAGATGTATGCTAGGCATTTGCAGGGAGTTGTTTTGATTTTAGGCTTGAGAGATTCTTTATGGTTTCATGCCAGGAGGGCATGACAGAGTACTGCGGTCTCTTAATACCAGTGCATAGATGCACTTGTGAACTCTGCGGATTCAGACAAAGACGAGCCAGGTGGTTACATAAGCTGAAGTCATTAACTTGGAGGAAGACCTTTGAGGTTGCTGGACACCTCAGGAGGCAAGGCTGTGGAGAAACACAGTTGTAGATAGAATCTCTGAGGAGTTTTGTAAAGCTCTGCCAGGTGGGAATTGAGCCAGTGCAAGGAGTGCACAGAGGAAGAACTCTGCTGTGAGTTCATTAGAAGCAAGAATCATCTGAGAATTATTGATACTCTGCCAAGAGGGCATTGAGTAAGTTCTAGAGCGCATAGAAGGAACTCTTTGAGTTTAGAGATAGAAGAAGAATCCAGGGAAGGATCTTCGCAGGGTTGTTGAACACCCTGAGTACTCAACAATAAGTTGTTTGAGTAGAAGGATAGCCAGGAGGGCATCTAAATTCTCCAGCTGAGGGAGAAAGGAAAAAGGACGAGTTTCGATTGGAGGTCGAAGGTACAGGAAAGCTCAGGACAGATAACACCTTGTGTGCATAGAGGTTTTGCAAGAAACACAAAAGCCAAAGAATCCTTTGAGGATTCGAGGAGAGAAGCTCAAGAGGAACGACGCCATTGTGAACACAGGTGAGACTTAAGACTAAGAGATCACCGAAGCAAGGCCAAGGTCGAGGCATTTAGCCATGGAGAAAGCTTCCAAGTAGCGAAAGGAAGTGCATGCTCAGGAGGGAGAGTACAACTGCCATTGGATCAGACCAGAGAAGAGATCTGAGCCATCAAATTTCCCACATCTAGGGAGTAGTGGAGGAGCGCACAGAGAAGGGATGGATCTGAACCATCAAATCTTAGCCATAGAACCCGACAGCCTTTAGATCTTTCAGGAGTTGCAAGGGAGTTAAGCCCTCATACAGTAGAGTGGAGACGAAAGTCCCGAAAGGTGTTGGCATAGTGGGATTTCAGTATTCAGGATATTGGAAGTCCTGAGGATGAGCAGTTGGGACACTCCACATCGAAAGTACTGAAACAACGAATTTGATCTGAGTCGTTCGTCTGAGAGAAGACATGTGTCATGAGATCACCCATATCAGGGATTCAGACATCGAGAGTGAGTGAAGGAAGTCCTTCAACTTTGTGAGTTGCGAAGTCACGAGAAGATTGGGACCATCCATCGGAGGGGGATAGGTGGCAGAGATCAAAGGATCTCGTGAACTCGGAGGTTCGCAAGGTGAGAGCCTAGGATTTGGGTGCTCCAAGTTGCGAGTGGCGAAGTCGTGAGAATATCAGGACCGTCCATCTGAGGAGGATAGGTGGAAGAGATCAAGGGATCTCGCGAACTCGAAGGTTTGCAAGGGGAGAGCCCAAAGGGGTGCTCAAAGTCGCGAGTTGCAAAATCGCGAGGAGCAGGGACATCCATTGGATCCAGAGAACAGGAGGACCATTGGATCAAAAACCCCATCATGTTTCGCACATTCGGAGGTTCGAGGGTTGAGATGACCTCGTCTCGAGTGCCGAAGTCGCGAAGTACCAAGAGCGGAGGCTCGTGTGGACACGCGACAGAATCACAAGGTGGGGCCCGCAGGATAGATAGGCAGACACGCGTCGCCTAGAGAAGGGAGTCAACGCTTTTTTTATTTTTCGCATCTCGAGGATTCACGGGATAAGTGCATGAAGGATCAATGCTTCAACCTGCGAGGTTGCAAATAGCAAAAAGTGTCAAGGGAGGAGTCAACCCGACGTTGACCTATCGCGTCTCGAGAGATCGCGATAGGAGGGCACAAAATTTCAACCCATGAACTCATGAAGGTGTGAGTAGCGAGAGGTGCTAGTGCTTAGCCTAGCCAGTGGTCATGCTCAGAAGGTGCTGACAGAAGGGAGCTATACCCATTTCATGATCTCAGGTATCGCAGGATTGAGAAGGAGGAGTCGAGAGCTTCGACTTGCGAACTCGCGAGATCGTTAGATTTCGACAAGAGACTTTGGAATTTGGCCTTGGTGTTAGCGTTGTGGTCACTTGGAGAAGGTGGAGCTCATGCCTAGTGTTGTTCGCAGAGGGGAGCTTCCCGAAGGACCTGTGGAGATTCTAGCAGAGAGTCAAAAGGAGCCGCTTTGACTAAAAGAGATAGAGAACGATCTTGTGAACGGATCTTGGTCCCGAGGCCCGATAGATTTTCGTAAAAAATGAGCAGGAAACATAAAGTCAACAAAAGAAGGATGACAAGACAACACTAAGAGAAATTAAAGCATGGGAAGGACTGATGGAACATGACATTAAACACGCCAACTGGAAATGGAAAATTAAGTGTAATGACAAGTACGAAACTGCCGCAAATGCATTAAACCCACAATTATTCTTCCATTACATCTAATCTGTCATCATGCCTTTCCATCTTTCTAAAACTGACTCTTGAATGTGCCAGAGAGTTGTGTTTGAAACAATTGGGTTTGTACAGTATTTATAATGAAATACTTTCGTCCCATCAGGGTTTTGTGAGTATTTATAATAATAATAATAATATATTTTTAAGGTCACGACTAAGTCACACCAAATTGGTGTATGAGACTCTCTTGTTTATGGGACAAGGAACCCCCTCCTTCCAGTGATTTTACTGGCAAAGTCTACGGACGTATACATACCCTTACTCTCTCTAGATTTAAACTTATGAAATACAAGATTCAAATTTAGTCCTTAAGTTCGAACATTGTTTTTCAATAACTTAACAATTTAATAAAAAATAAAAAATAAATGATATTAACTGACTGTTGAATGAGCTAAAATAGTCACGCTAAAACTGACTGTTGAATGCACTTCTCCAGATGAATCATTTATATGATTGGGTATTATTATAATAATAATAATCTAGCAGTCACGCTAAAACTGACTGTTGAATGCGCTTCTCCAAATGAATCATTTATACGATTGGGTATTTATTATAGTAATAATAATCTATTTTTAAGGTCAACGCTAAGCCACATCAAATTAGTGTATGAGAACCTTCTTATCGGTTCAGGTAAAGTCTATAGAGGTATACATACCCTACGCCCCTCTAGATTTGAACTTGTGATCTCTTAGAGGAAACACATGTTCTTAACCCTTAAGCCCACTCAAATAAAAATTCAAATAGTAGTTAAACATTTTTTTTCAATCAATTTAAAAAAAATATATATATATTAAATTATTAATTATAATTTATATATTTAATAATTATATTTTAATTATAATAATAATTTAATTTTAAAATTATGGTCAAGTCAAATTCGTGATACAAACAAATGACTCTTTTTTTAAAGAAATTTCATTACTAAAGTATGCCAGAATCTATGGAAGTTTACATACATATAAAAATAATTGTATTTTATATGGCTAGAGATATATCAATTAAAATATAGATACATTTAATTTTTTAAATGAGGAATAGGAGCCACTGAGATTCTTCATGATCTTAAGGGGAACAAGTTGGGGAGGGACCATGGGATCTGGGCTAGGATCTAACAACCTAGCTAGACCTACTCCTTAAGGTGTGGATTAAATATGGTTAAATCTCAAAGAATTAATGATCTTATGTGATTCTATGATAAATATTAGTACTCTTAAATTTAACTCAAATCTTAGAGGGCATGAATTGCAAAATGACTTGGTATCTACAATAGCCTCCAGTTGATTTCAAGTATGTATTTAGATACAATTTTTTTTTTTCAAAATTATTTAAATATTTAAAAATAATCTTAAAATATCATATTTTATTTATTACTCTTTCCATGTTTTTAAAATTGACTTTTGAAATAGAAATTCAAATACTTTTTTAACCATTATTTTTCAAACACTTAACAATTTAATAAAAAAATAAAAAGAAATGTCAAATTATAAATAAAAAAATTAAAAAAAATTTATATTATTAATTATAATTTATATATTTAATAATTATATTTTAATGATAATAATAATTTAATTTTAAAGTTATGGTCAAGTCAAACATCAAATTGGTGTTTGACACCTCCTTATTTGTGAGACAAACAAGGGACTCTCTTAGTTAAGAGATTTCATTACCAAAGTGTGCCATATTTTATGGAAGTTTATATACATATAAAAATAATTGTATTTTATATGGCTAGAGATATATCAATAAAAGTCAATTATAATATAGATACATTTAATTTTTTAAGTTTATTTTTTTAAACAAGGAATTTGAGACACTTAAATTCTTCATGATCTTAAGGGGAACAAGTTGGGGAGGGACCACTTGGTTTGGGCAAGGATCTAACAACCTAGTTAGACCTACTCCTTAAGGTGTAGATTAGATATGGTTAGATCTCAAGGAATTAATGGTCTTCTGTGATTCTATGATAAATATTAGTGCTCTTAAATTTAACTTAAATCTTAGAGGGAATGAATTGCAAAGTGACTTGGTATCTACCATCTCCAGTTAATTTTAGGTATGTATTTAGATACAATTTTTTTTTTCCAAATTTATTTAAATATTTAAAAATAATCTTAAAATATCATATTTTATTTATTACTCTTTCCATCTTTCTCAAATTTACTATTAAAATAAAAATTCAAATAGTGTTAATCACTCTTTTTCAATCACTTAACAATTTAAAAAGAAATATCAAATTATAAATAATAAATTTTTTAAAAAACTATATTAAATTATTAATTATAATTTATATATTTAATACTTATATTTTAATTATAATAATAATTTAATTTTAAAGTTACGGTTAAGTCACACCTCCTTGTTTGTGAGACAAACAAGAAACTCTCTCAGTCAAGGGATTTCATTACTAAAGTGTGCCAGGGTTTATGGAAATTTACATACATATAAAAATATATTTTTTTTATATGGTTAGAGATATATCAATAACAGTTAATTAAAATATAAAGTCAATTAAAATATAGATACATTTAATTTTGTAAGAAGCTTATTTTTTTAAAACAAGAAGTAGGAGCTAATGAGAGTTTTCGTGATCTTAAGGGGAACAAGTTGGGGAGGGACCATGGGGTTTGGGCTAGGATCTAACAACCTAGTTGAGACCTACTCCTCCTTAAGGTTTGGATTAAATATGGTTAGATCTCAAGGAATTAATGGTATTTTGTGATTCTATGATAAATATTAGTGCTCTTAAGTTTAACTCAAATCTTAGAGGGCATGAATTGCAAAGTCTAAGCTTCTTCCGATGACTTGGTATCTACACTCATGTGAGGGGAACAAGTTGGGGAGGGACCATGGGGGTTTGGGCTAGGATCTAACAACCTAGTTGAGACCTACTCCTTAAGGTGTGGATTAAATATGGTTAGATCTCAAGGAATTAATGGTACTATGTGATTCTATGATAAATATTAGTTCTCTTAAATTTAACTCAAATCTTAGAGGGCATGAATTTGGGACGAAGCATGAGGGTTTGGGCTAGGATCTAACAACCTAGCCGAGACCTACTCCTTTAGGTGTGGATTAAATATGGTTAGATATCAAGGAATTAATAATTTTATGTGATTCTATGATAAATATTAGTGCTCTTAAATTTAACTCAAATCTTAGAGGGCATGAATTACAAAGTCTACCCTCATTTCGATGACTTGGTATCTACACAGTAATCACGTAGTTTCTAATTGATTTCAGGTATGTATTTAAATACAATTTTTTTTTCAAATTTATTTAAATATTTAAAAATAATCTTAAAATATCATATTTTATTTATCACTTTTTTTTGTAATTTTTGAATTTTAAAAATTTATTATTTAATTTAACATTTTCCTCATCAAATTTTAAATTTTTATTCTATAACTTTATTAATTTTTTATTGTATAACTTTATATTAATGAATTTTTTCTAAACTTTTATTTTACTTTATTATTTTTTTATTCTATAACTTTATAACTTTATTAATTGTATCATATTAATATTGTTTTTAATGAATTTTTTCTAAACTTTCATTTTACTTTATTAATTTTTTATTCTAATTTTATTAATTGTACCATATTAATATTATTTTTAATGAATTTTTTTTAAACTTTAATTTTACTTTATTAATTTTTTAATTAATATTATTTTTAATAAATTTTTTCTAAACTTCTATTTTACTTTATTAATTTTTTAATTAATGATTTTTTTTTTAACTTTCATTTTACTTTATCAAATTTTTATTATGTAATTTTATTAATTGTACCATATTAATATTATTTTAAATGAATTTTTTCTAAAATTTTATTTTACTTTATTAATTTTATAAATTTTTATTCTATAATTTTATTAATCGTACCATATTAATATTATTTTTAATGAATTTTTTTCTAAATTTTATTTTTATTTTTAATTTTATTTTATTTTTAATTTGACAAATTTTCCGATATTTTATATTTTAATATTTTTTCTAAATTATAACAATTAACGTATATTTTTGGCATTTTATCATCGGTTGGTTGGAAAAACAAAAAAACAAATCTACTAGGGCTTCTTTGAGAGAATCAATCTAGGGTTTGTTGCAATTGCAATCCTCCTCTGGAGTAGATCAACTACACCACATCTTGGTGAGGTCTGGTCAAATTTATGGAGAGCCTCGCAGGGGGTGCGAACCCCCTCATACAGAAATATTGTAATGAATGAGAATGGACAAACTAGTGGACTTAAGCCATCATTAGATACATAACTAGGGTCATCTGAGAACTCGGATCACACGAGATCCAACAAGGGAAAGGCGATCGCTCCAGACCCAAAATCCTCCCATCCAAAGGTGGCTCGGATCTGGGAGTTAAGAAAATGTCTCCTGTAAGCCTTTGAGGCGCCCAAATATGTGTTTTAGACACCTCAAATAAATTCTCACACAATATGAGGGACCATGCACTCATTGGAAATTTCTTAGGCTTATGGCCCTCGAAAATATACCTGGTCTATTGGATCCACACCTGGTGGAAGCAAAAGGGTCATTTCGAACTTCGATTAGGTTCAAAAGGTTTCTTTACGACAATCTTCCACAACCTATAAAATTGAGATCATGTCTTCAAGAATGTACCATATTTCTTCAACTTTGTTGGCTTATACTTACGATTATTGATAGAGTGCTTCTGCTTCGAAAATAAAGACTTTGGTCAAACACATGTATGGATTCATATATACTCTCTGACCTAGGAATTTTGGTTTCCAAAACTCTTGGAGGGCATAGGGAACACGCTGGGAATTTATGTAAAAATTGATGAGGTCACTAAGCAAGGTTGCTATGTGAAAAACAAAGGGAGTCGGGGTTCGGGATTTCAGCGAACACGAACAGCCAACGCCACAAACAATAATTCCTAAATCGCGAAAAATCAAATGGAGTGTGGGCCTGGTGCTTTTCGGGTTTCGGGGTTTACAAACTCCCGATGCAAAACACCGCACAACGTCAAATGATGAATCGCAAAATCACGAAAAAGTGTGGGGCCCAACCAATATTGGGTTTCAGTGTTTGGTAATGCTTGATGAATGAACAACATACAATGGTAATTGCCGAACCACAAAATTCAATCAGGTTGTGGGGTCACTTCAGGTTTCGGCGTTTACAAGAACAAGAGAACTCCATGAAACTTGAACCAATAAACTCTGAATGCCAAAAAATTAAATGAAAACATGAACAGAGTTTACAAACTCAGTTAAAATAAAACATAGAGTGACAAATTCAATTAAAAAAAAATTGCTTTCAAGATTTTTTTTTACCCATTACAATTTCGACTCTGGTATTTTAAATGCAGAAAATTGCCCCTTCAATCTCCTAAGAGATTTTAATCAAGGCCGTGATGGTGTTTTGTGGCCTGCAAAGGTTAAGGCGACCACCGTTTTAAATTATGTAAAACAAAAATGTAATCGATGGTTTAATCCTCGAGTCTTGAAAGGTCAAGGCGGCCATCAATTCATCGTTTGCACAGGTAGTGAAATGATTACATACTCTCTCTTAATCATTTCAAAACAAAAAACAAACTAAAACTATGTAAAACAAAATTGTTGTAAACAATGTATTACAGCTTACAGACCGCAATGTTTCTTCTATCGATTTTAAACAGTTCATTTCCCAAAGGATTTGTAAATATGTCTGCAAACTATTCTTCAGACCTGCATAACTGAACATAAATTTCTTTGCCATTTACTAGTTCATGAATGAAATGATACCTCGTATCAATGTGCTTACTCTGTTTGTGAAAGACATGATTCTTTGACAGTGCAATGACAGATTTATTTTCACAAACAATTTGAGTTGCATTGTTCTGGTCATGCAACAGTTCATTCAAGACACTTCTCATCCATACAACTTGACATGTAGCTGCGGCTGTTGCAACATACTCTGCCTTAGTGGAAGATAGAGTCACAATGGGTTGTTTCTTTGATGCCCATGCCACTGCTCCAGATCCAAGACTGAACACATACCCAGATGTGCTCTTCCTATCATCAATGGAACCTACAAAATCACTATCAGTATATCCGATCAGATCAAAGTTTAATATTGATGTGTATCAGATACCAAAATTAGTTGTTTCAACAACATATCTCAGGATCCTCTTTCCTGCTTGCCAATGAGTACTCTTCGGAGTCTCCATGAATCTGGAAATCAAACTCACAACAAACATAATGTCAGGGTTGGTTGTTGTTAAGTACATAAGTCTTCCAACCAATCTCTTATATAGGGTTGGATCAACATATGATCCTTCATCATACTTGCTCAGTTTAATACCAGTTTCCATTGGTGTTGCAACTGGCTTGCAATTCAACATTCTAAACCTTTTTAGCACTTCATTTGCATAGTTAGTTTTACAAATGAAATTACCATCATCAGATTGATCCACTTCAATCCCAAGAAAAAAATTCATCAAACCTAAATCAGTCATCTCAAACTCTATTTTCATGGCATTTTTAAAATTATCTACAAATAGATCTCCAGTAAAAATCACGTCATCAAAATACAAACATTAAACCAAAATTTTACCTTTTTGGTCTACCTTTGTATACAGAGTTGGTTCACTTGGACTTCTGTTGAATCCAACACTAATTAGGTATTCATCAATCCTGCTATACCAAACTCTGGATGCCTGCTTCAATCCATATAAAACTTTGCTTAACTTGTAAACCTTATCTCTGTGTTTATCAATCTCATAACTCAGAGGTTGTCTTACATAAAATTCTTCTTCCAAATATCCATTTAAAAATGTAGACTTGGCATCCATCTGATGCATGATCCATCTATTCTGAGCTGCAATAGATAAGACCATCCTTACTATGTCAATCGTTTCGACATGAGAAAAGGTTTCATTGTAATCAATATTGGGTTGCTGACTAAACCCCTGAGCTACAAGTCTTGCCTTGTACTTTTCAACTTCACCATCTGCATTCAGTTTAGTCTTATAAACCCATTTAACACCAATACTTTTCTTGCCTTAAGGTAAATTGACAAGATCCCAAGTGTTATTCATTTCAATGGAATCAATATCCTCATCCATTGCTTTTATCCAGACATCCTCTTTAACATCTTCATCATAACTTACAGGATCACATGCCATTAATGCAAAATTTGAAATCTGATCTACTTCTTCATTCTGATCATACAATTCTTTTAAACGTCTAGTCTTCTGTCCTTTAAATATGTTTCTTAATGAAGCTAAAGTGGGATTTGATTCACTACTTACCTGTGAAACTGTTTGATGTCCACCATGTCCAGATGGCTCACCACGCTCATGAGTTCTTGGCATTCTAAATTGAGATGGTATGAAATCCGATGCTAGCCTTGTTGGACTTCTTTCTGCAGGCGTATGTGCATGTGGAACCATCGATCCATCATCTTCATCCTACTCAGCTCCATCATCATCTTCACGGGGTAACACAACTCCCTTTGAAATTGATTTGTCAATACTTTCATCCTAGGCTTCATCTTCTTTAAACCGAACATCTCTGTTGATTACATATTTATGGGGGATGGGATTGTAGAGTTTATATGCCCTATACTCTTCACTGTATTCAACAAAAATATATCTCTCACTTCTGTCATCCAACTTCCTCCACATTTCTGCAGGTACATGTGCAAATGCAACACATCCAAAAATTCTGAAATGAGAAACATTACAAGGCTTACCATCCCAAGATTTCTAAGGTACACGATCCCTCACGGTCTTGGTTAGACTTCTATTCAATATAAAAACATAGCAAATAATCGCATCTCTCCAATATTCATTTGAAAGATGCTTCTCTTTCAACATGCTTCGAGCCATATCCATGATGGTTCGATTCTTCCTTTCAACCACTCCATTATGTTGTGGAGAATATCGAGCAACAAACTGCCTTTTAATTCCATGAAGACCGCAAAATTCAATGAATTCATTCAATTTATACTCACCTCCTCTATCAGACCTGAGGATCTTAATGGTTTGACCACTCTCATTCTCAACCATAGACTTAAATTTCTTAAAAACATCAAAGGATTCAAACTTCTATTTCAACAAATACAACCAAGTCTTCCTACTGAAATCATCAATGAAAGTCATAAAATAAACACAACCAGTTAAAGAAGGTGTTTGCATAGGTCCACATAAATTTGTGTGGACAATTTCCAAATGAGCTTTTGCTTTGTAGGAAACACCTGAAACAAATTTCTCTCTGTGTTGTTTTCCAAATATGAAACTCTCACAAGAGCTTGCAGGTTGTTGAATACAAGGTAACCCTTTTGCCATCTGCCTCTCCTGTAACAGATCTAAGCCACCAAAATGTAAATGACCATATCTCAAATGCCATAACCAAGATTCATCTAAACTTCCATCTTTATAAGCATTCAAAGAACCACTCAAATTATTTCTCATAACAAGTGGGAACATTCCATTCTTGGTCATCTCTACTCTTGCAATCAATTGTTTCCTAGGTAATTTATCATAGATAGTACATACCTTGTTCTTGAAGAACACTCTGTATTTTTTCTCCAACAATTGTCCAACACTGATAAGATTGCATTTTAAACCATGCACAAAGTAAACATCGTCAGTACTTCTCCTCTGATTATTCTTAGTGTAAACTAGAACTATATCTTTACCATTGACTATAACCTTACAATCATTTCCCAGTTTGACTTCAGACTGAATACTAGTATCAATGGAAGAAAATAATTCTTTATTACCAGTCATGTGGTTACTGCAACCACTATCCAAAAAACAAATATCATTTGCACATCCTGAGTGACGTTACAGGTCAAAAACACAAGATTTTGATGATCCTCATACTCATTTGTGATATGTGCAGAGTGCTTTCCATCATCTACCTGTTTCTTCCAACATTTGTTAGAAAAATGCCCAAACTTCTTACAATAATAACATTGCACTTTAGTTTTATCATACCTCTGATTTTCTTGCTGCCAAGGTTTGCTGCTGCTCCCACTTAAATTAGGAGGATTTTGCTGGGACTTCTGCTCAAACTCTGATTCAACTTTGTTGTTCCTTGGGCTAGAAAATCGACCTCCTCTTCCATGAGTATGAAAACTTCCTCTGCTTCTGCCTCTGCCTCTGGTAACATGCAGTTGGGATTTGAAAGCATGCTCCAATGATCATTCTTCATATCTAGATATCCTAGATTCATGAGAAACAAGAGAACCAATTAACTCATCAATTTGCATTAAACTTAAATCTTTAAATTCCTTTATGGGAACAACAACAGGCTCAAACTTCTTAGCACTTTCTCAATAACTCTTTTATTCTCAACATCATCTCCATACTACCTGAGATGGTTCACAACACTCATTACATGAGTCATGAAAGTATCAACACTTTCATTATCCTTCATCTTCAAATTTTTAAAATCCCTCTCAAGTTCTGCAACTTGACTGTCTTCACATTAGACACACCTTGATAACAGGTTTCAAGAATGTCCCAAGCCATCTTTGAAGATGCATCACTAGCAATCTTCATAAAAATGGATTCATTTAATCCTTGTTGGATTAATCCAAGGGCTTTGTTGTCCTTCTTCCTATTTTCCTTAAGCAAAACACGGTCAGCATTAGATAGAGCCAATTCTGCTGCAACATTAGTTGGCTCGGCATAACCATCAATAACATAAGTCCACAAATCCCGAGAACACAAAATCGTCTCATCCGAATGTACCAAGAGTCATATGACTTCTCGCTCAGAACATGAATCTGAATTTGAGAAGAACTACTTCCAGACGTAGCCATTTATAAAAATTGACAGAAATTAAATAAACCTTCACATAGAAAAATATGAGAATAATTTTTTTTTTTTGGCACTAACATGAATAATCTGCAATGAACTAAGAAATTGTTGGATAAACTGTAGGCTCTAATACCAAATGTGAAAAACGGAGGGAGTCGGAATTCGAGATTTTAGAGAACACGAACACCTAATGCCACAAACAATAATTCTCAAATCATGAAAAATCAAATGGAGTGTGGGCTCGGTGCTTTTCGGGTTTCGGGGTTTACAAACTCCCAATGAAAAACACCGCACAACGTCAAACGCTGAATCAGGAAATCATGAAAAAGTGTGGGGCCTAGCCAATATCAAGTTTCGGTGTTTGGTAATGCTTGATGCATGAACAACATACAACGGTAATCGCCGAACCACGAAATTCAATTAAGCTGTGGGGCCACTTCGAGTTTCGGTGTTTAGAAGAACAAGAAAACTCCATGCAACTTGAACCAATAAACTCCGAATAACAAAAAAAAATGAAAACATGAACAAAGTTTACAAACTCAGTTAAAATAAAACATAGAGTGACAAATTCAATTAAAAAAAAATTGCTTTCAAGATTTTTTTTTACCCATTATAATTACGACTATGGTATTTTAAAAGCAAAAAATTGCCCCCTTCAATCTCTTAAGAGATTTCAATGTGTTTTGTGCCCTGCAAAAGTTAAGGCGGCCACCGTTTTAAATTATGTAAAACAAAAATATAATCGATGGTTTAATCCTCGAGTCTTGAAAAGTCAAGGCGGCCACCAATTCACCGTTTGCACAGGCGGTGAAATGATTACATACTTAACGCTACGCATCTTATGCATAGATATATGTCTATATCAAAATAGCCAGGTTCCATCTTCCGTGAGCATGAAGACAATGATTGGAGCTAGAAAATCGACTATGAACACATGCCATTCCTCTTTCGAATGTGCCGGTACATCTCTTCAACACATCTCTTCATGGATTTCCCACTCAACGCTTCTCCAAAGACATATATGGTACTGCATATGAAGAGTAAGGTTCGGTTTATTCAAGTTCAAGGTCAACGTAAGTAGGGACTGAGAAAACAAGATCATCAACAGGTAAAGAACAGTTACACTAGTACATATTTTGAAATCTTAAGTCATACCCAGAAAGACCTAGAAATGATGGAGAAAGCCATGGATCCATTGAGGGAGGAACCACTTAAATCCACAACCCCTTCACAAGGGCCAGTACTGGAAAAAATCATGTCCTCCCCAAACCCCATTCCCACAACAGAAGAGCACATGGCTGAGGAGACGAGCGAGATGGAGATCGAGGTAGATAAGCAATTTCTAGTTGGTATAGATCTAGAAATTATGGAAGAAGCATGTTTAATTGCATGATATTCCACCTGAAAAACTAACAAAGGTACGCAAATTATATCTCGAATCCACATCTGGTGCTACCTATAAATTGCAGAGGATACTATGAGTCCAAAAAATTCTATCTCAGGATTCACGAAAACAAGCTCAAGAAGAAATCGACCCAACAACTCATTCAGATAGTTTTCCACTTTATGGTTAACTCCGGTCAAATTTGTTGATCACCGAGAGTTTCCACCCCATTCCCCCAACTCTTCCTCATGAATATTGTCTCCTGGAATATAAGAGCATTGAATGGAAGAAACAAACAAATGATTTTTCAAAATAGGATTATGGCAGAGAACCCAGACATACTCTTTCTTCAGGAAACCAAATGTTTCAGTATTGATGCTGACAAAATTTTGGCTCGATGTTGGAGACAAATTGATTATGTTAGTACAATTTCCAGGGTGCATAGGTGGCTTGGTTATTCTACGGAATCCAACTACAATTATTTTATCTAATTTATTCTCTACCAGTTGGACCTTATCATCTCAATACCGAACCATGGGCTCCGAGAAGGAGGAAACTGTTGCAAATATATACAACCCACATAGCCCCTCCTTCCTTCACAATATTGAAGGATTGGAGAAAATAATCCAGGACAAGAGATGGATAGTGGGGGGGGAGGCGAATTCACCGTCATACTCTCACTTGCTGAAAAACAAGGAGGTGTCCGCCATCTAGAAGCGGATAGTGTAATATTTTAAGATTTCATCAACACTTGAAAATTGGTGGATCTGGAAGTGGTTAATGGCACTTACGCCTGGAGCAATCGCAGATCTAGATCTCAACAAATTGCGAGTCGCCTAGATCACTTCCTTATATTGGAATCAATGATGTTATAAGGATTAGAAATGGAATTGAGCATATTATTTGTTGTTGGCTCCAACCATTGGCCCATTCAATTATGGATGGACATTCCGAGCTCCCCAACTGCAAATTGTTCCGGTTTGAAATTTTTTGGCTTTACATTCCATAATTCTAAGATAAGTTCAAATTATGGTGGGAGGAATTTGTAATCTCTTGGGGATCCCTAATGTATCGATTTCAATAGAAACTGGAAAACTTCAAGAAACACCCCAAGGAATGGAACAAGACAGTGTTTGAAAATATCTTCCAGGCCCAAAAAGACCCGGAACAAAGAACGAGACAAATACAATAGGAAATTATAACTCAAGAGCGCTAAAAAGAATTAAAAAAAAAAGAAATGTATGCACAAGAACAGATTTTGTGGAGGAAAAATTCCAGAGTTCAATGGCTCAGAGAGGGGGAGAAGAACACAAAATTGTTTTGCTGATCAATGGTACAAAGGATCCAAAATAACCGCATAAAAAAATTGGAAGGACAACAAGGAAAACCCATCATGGATCATCGGGGCATTGAGCAGGAACTAGTTAATTTCTACCAAGATCTTCTCTCGTATTCTTGTCCCGACGGATCGCATGCCATTGAGAAGGTAACACGGAATATCCCCCTTTGATCACAGTGGAACAAAATGCCAACCTCCTTAGACCTATCTCTTAGGAAGAAGTAGACATTTGGCACATGCCATTTTGGAAAAAGTGTGGTAATTAATTAAGGCGATTAGGAAATGGAACAAATAAAGAGCGTGCACCTGAAAACCTACAAAAGCAGTGCCAAGAAATAAGGAAAGTAAAAGAAAGGAATAAAGATGCGGATACATGAGGAAAACAATTGGATTTTGGACCAGCCGTGATCAGGGAGTTAGAAAGTGGAAAAATATATTCCACCTAGGGTTAGTGGGTTAGGGTTTTGGTCAAATTTGTAACGGGTAATTAATCCCCTTTTGTAATATAAATATGTGTTGTGAGATAGTGGAGATATGTGAGGAGATAGAGATATGATGAGATAGAAACAGACAAACAGATGTATGTTAGATCAAGCATTGTAATCGAGGGTAAGGTTGTCAATCATGAGCTGTGGAGCTTACTGCGATCTTGTGAGCCTCAAATGTAATGCACACAATGTTGTAACCTTGACGCAGAATAATAAAAGAGTAAATAAAACAAAATATTTGTGGATGTAGTTAGAGGGGGGCAAACCACGGTAAAATTTGTGTCTATGTGTGGAATGCTTATGGTATTTCTTGCAAATGTTTAGTTATGATGAATGGATTAATCTTTCAGTAGTAAAATGTAGTGCACAATAGAGTAACCTGGATAATTACTGCAGAATAAACCCCAAATGAATGAAACTGATTATTGAATGGTAGAAATGAGATGTAATTATGTGTTGATGTAACCGAATAAAAAATATGATGTGTTTTGAGGTAGAAAGAATGCCTCCCATCCCCACAAAAGTCTCCCTTCCAAGACTATAGACATATGGGTCCTCCAATCACCCATAAGCCATCTCAGGTGAGGCTAGATTTTGCACTTTGTGCACAGTGTTTCCTTCTGGTCTTCAGAAAGCTCAATGGTTTGCAGGGTTTTGATGGAAACCTAAAGTAGAACCCATGTCAGCCCATAAACCTCCAACAAATGGTTTTGCTGCTGGATCGAACCTAGAAGAATAGATTGAAAGGGACTTGCTGAGAAGAATAGTGAAGAGAATGAAGGATTGGAAGGGGATGTTCAAACCATGGAACCCAACTAAATAGAATATTGAACGATGGATGACAACAAAAGAGCTCGAATTTGCACAAAAACACAATAGAAACCCTAAGTATACACCGTGCCAATATTTGGAGAGGTATGTATTTACTGATCTTCATGAGACATTTTTCTATGAATTTCCACATTTTCAACTAGAGTGGATACTGAGATTAAAAGATAGAGATAGAGATAGGAGTGGATATCACTATCACTAGAGGATATAGAGATATGATGAGATAGAGACAGACAGACAAATGTATTTTATATCAAGCATTGTAATCGAGGTTAAGGTTGTCATTCATGAGCTGTGGAGCTTACTGCGATCTTCTCAGCCTCAAATGTAATGTGCACAATGTTGTAACCTTGATGCAAAATAATAAAAGAATAAAAAAGACAAATATTTGTGGATGTATCCCAAGGGGGGTGAACCATGGTAAAGTTTGTGTCTCTGTGTGAAATGTTGATGTTATTTCATGCAAATATTTAGTTATGATGAATGGATTAATCTTTCAGTAGTAAAATGTAGCACACAATAGAGTAACCTAGATAATTACTGCAGAGTAAACTCCAAATGAATGCAACTGATTATTGAATGGTAGATATGATATGTAATGGTGTGTAGATGTAATAGAATAAAAAATATGATGTGTTTTTAGGTAGAAATAATGTCTTTCGTCCCCACAAAAGTCTCCCTTCCAAGACAACAGACATCTAGGTCCTGCAGTCACCCATAAGCCATCTCGGGTGAGACTGCATTTTTCACTCTGTGCGTAGTGTTTCCTTCAAGTCTTCAAAAGGGTCAATGCTTTGCAGGGTTTTGTTGGAAACCTAAAGTAGAACCCAGGTCATCCCATAAACCTCCAACAAATGGTTATGTTGTTGTTTGTAATCCATAAGAGAAGATTAGAAGGGACTTGTTGAGAAGAATAATGAAGAGAATGAAGGATTGGAAGGGGATGTTCAGATGATGGAACCCAACTAAATAGGATATTGAATGATCGATGACAAAAAATGAGCTCAAATTTGCATAGAAATACAATAGAAACCCTAAGTATACACCGCACCAATATTTGGAGAGGTATGTATTTACTGATCTTAATGAGACATATTTCTGTGAATATCCACATTTTCTACAAGAGTGGATACTGAGATTAAAATATAATCACCCAACTTACTGGATACGACTAGTAGAATGGATTGATGAAAATATTTCACATCTACAAAATGTCAACAACAAATTCACGCACGCAGTTGATTTCTGGCTAGATAACATCATTGCAGGATTCATTATTGTTATCACTGAAATTTCGTCCGCACATGGCGACAAGAAATCCGCATCGTCAAAACAGGAATGAAGTCATTCATGGCACATGATTAATTCCATAGCATGGCAAAAGGGTAAAAAACTATACAAAGTAACCAAAAATTGAAGGGCGCTTTACAGAATCTGGGTGCGCGCGCATATGTGCGGAACAACAATGTACAATGCGCGCATACGCGCATGATGCGCGGCTGTTGGGCGAAAAACCCGCGCACCTGCTAAACGATGCATTTATTGAAATTGGTCGGCCTCCCAACCACTAATGGATCAGCTCCCAAGCCGATTTGACATCAAATCTGAGCTGAATCCGCATGGTAGGCTGGTCAAAGAACTAATTGAGCCCTAAAGAGCCCCTTTTCACACCTCAAAGGAGTTACATAATCACCCAATGCCATGCTATAAAAAGCCATGAAGAAACATCATTTCCTCAAGGAATTTCATGTAATGTTATGCTGCTTAGATTGTTTTAAGGACTCACTCCTTGGCAATTACACTTTGGCACCATTTCATTGAGCTATCCACCCCTCTCTTGAGTGGATATGCTTTGAGTTCTTTCACCATCATTCTCATTTTCTTATTGTAAGGAGAGCAAGTTTGTGAGGGCCTCAAGAGCCTTCCTTTGGAGGAAG
>ML791027.1:92738-125996 GCA_009831015.1 Picea engelmannii | reverse complement strand
ACAATTATCGAGTTTGCAGTCGATACTGCAAAATCATACACTACTGCATAACATGATTTTTTGAAGGGTCCAAGAGGAAGGTATACTAGATCACTTGATACATCAATCCATATTTTTTTGCATGATAAAGGTGTGATGATAATGGAGTCTAACATCTAAATAAATTTGCGCACATGGGGATACTGGGGGAAACACTAAGGATGATCTGAGACATGTAGAGGGATTTGGATAGAGGTAAGAAGAAGGAAATGATGGACCCCATTATGATGGATGAAGAACATATCAAGGACATAATGGAGAAAGAGGGAATGACGCAGAGAAGAAGACCCTACCAATATAATATTAATAGGAAAAAGAGAGCAGTTATTGAGAGAGAAGGATTGGAAAGTGATGAAGAAGAGGTAGAGGATATTTGTGCTATAGATCATATTGAGGAAATCCTGTGCGCCAAATATGATAGAAAAAAAAATAGGTCAGGGGTCCCTTCTCAAACTCTTCAAAAATGTTGGAAGCAAGCCAAGTTAGTGGAAGTTGACGCAAAAGGTGCAGTAGGAGGGTTGGTTGTACTTTGGAACCCTTCCATGGTATTGATGAAGGGATTATTCACCTCCAATTGGACCATCACTGCCTCCTTCCGACTCATAGGATCGAACAAGTCATTCTTTATCACGAATGTGTATGACCCTACAACACCAAGAGATAAGGACGCCTTATGACATGAAATAGAATGGATTTCCAATAATATCAACAATCAACGTTAGATCGTTGGGGGCGAATTAAATATGATAATTTATCTGTAGGAAAAGAAGGGTGGCACATGAAGACTAGGTAATGGCAATGCACGTTTCCACCGAATCATTGGTCTGTTGAATCTCATTGATGTAGAAACAGACAATGGCCCCTCCACCTGGTCCAATCGACGCTCAGGGACACAAAATGTCTCCTGCAGGTTAGACTGCTTCTTAATCTTTGAACCCTTCATGTTAGATGTCCTCGCCTGGAATGCCACTATGATCGACACTACAGGATCCGATCATTGGCCAATATTCCTTTCGATAAGTATCAATGGAACCCCAAGAAGGAAACCCTTTCGCTTTGAAGTTTTTTGGCTGACACACTTGGAATTTCAAGCCAACATAAAACTCTGGTGGAAATAAGTAGCAATCACTACAGGCACTCCTATGTACAAATTTCAACAGAAGCTAAAAAAACCTCAAGTAACACTTAAAGGCATGGAATAAAACCAATTTTGGTAACATTTTCCAAGCTCAGAAATCCTCAACCATCATATTCAAGACCTCCAACAACAAATCCAAACACAAGGCCTCACTGATTCCCTAAAGGAGAAAGAATCCCTACTCAACATTCAAATGAATAAAAGATGGGCGCAGGAAGAAACTCTTTGGAGGAAGAAATCCTGAATCTAATGGCTCAAAGAGGGAGAAAGAAACACCAAAGTTTTCCATAGTTCCATGCTCCAATGTCGTCATACTAATCGTATCACTCACCTAGTCTCGGATGAAGGCCTGGAAATCCAAAAGCACGTAGATATAAAAAAGGAACTATTGTCTTACTACAAGAACCTTCTTATCGAACCCCCTATAGATCGTGTTATCGCACATTTTGTAATTTAGGTCATAGGCTATAGGATAGAGGACAAACTGGCGTAACAGGAACCTTCCCCACTCAATGTCACCACGATGGGGAGGTTCTTTTTTTTAGGGAGGTTATCCTAGGGGAGACGTCCCCGACAACCTGGGGTTTGAAGAGGCAAAGGATACAAGGTCAAGTGTTAAGATTTCCCTCCTCGCAGGTTATGACCAGTATCAGATAGTCCGACTAATCAGCCAATAAAAAAAGTGTAGTCCTTGTTGAAAACACCTGCCCGGAACAAGATAATAACAACACAATATGTATATTTGCAGGCTATAACTCAAAGGGTTAGTACTTCTTTAACTATTTGATTTCATTCAATAAGCAATATAATAGATGCAAGATGAAGTCAACGTTCTGTTATTTAGCCTATGAAAGATCATTAATTCATCAATATCTACCAAATGACCAAGCCTACAACATATCCAATCAATAATTTGTTCAGTAAATGCTTGACGTCATCATTCAATTGCTTATACTAGTCAAATCTTGCTACGTCAACTATGATGTCAGCCTAGGTTAGCAGAATTAGGGTTAGTTAGGGTTTCAACAATTAAATTTTTAAAAGATGGTTTTGTACACTAGAGACTCAACGTTGGAGATTTAACTAGTGCCTTAGGGCATATGGTGTCAAAAGCAAGGGCAAAAAGTCCCGGGAGGATTAAAACTTAGAGACTGGAAGGTAGGGTTCTATGGTGCTGCAATGGCAGGGCCCTAGAATCAAAACCCTAGGGGAAAGAGGCTCACTCCGGTGTTTCTTAAGAAAGGCCTCGTGCTCTTTCCTCCTTCTCTAAATACACTTGGAAAAACAACTAGCTCAAAGTATAATTTTAAGGGAGAAAGTGTTGCAAAGGCAATGCCTTCAAACCCTAGAAGGTGAAACCCTAGGTGTAGTCCAACTAGGCCTAGGACGTCTCCTCTTTTCAACCTATAACTTCAATGCTAGCTCAAAAAAAGAGAGAAAAGTGTAGCAACGTCTAGGCTATATCTTCTTTTTTCAATGGCTGAAAATTATTTCTCTACAAGGGGACATGTAGCAATGACCTACTTGTGTGCTTGCTACCTAGGGTTTTAAAATCAGCAATTTATAAGAAAATGCAAGAATACTAACCTACAACCATTCAATCAAGAAGTTTTGCAGGAAAAACACTTACATATCATGAAGAAAAGCACATGCNATGCAAGAATACTAACCTACAACCATTCAATCAAGAAGTTTTGCAGGAAAAACACTTACATATCATGAAGAAAAGCACATGCAAACCCTAGTTGTAAACCTTCCATGAGAGAAATGCCATAAATGCTAAGAGAAATCCTCCTCTAAGAGTAGTGCCTCACTTTAAAACACCAAAAATACCCAAGTAGGGAGAAAGAAATAATATCTCACAAGACAGTGAGTTGTGTTATGTTCAAATGAGGGAAAAACATCCTCAATATATATCAATCCATGACCTTTAATTTACAGAATAGGTCATTAAAACAACCGACAAGGCCGACTACAAAATTTACACTGCTTTTACATTAACTGTTAAATAAAAGACACAAAATGAGCAAAAGGTGGGACGTCAAGCCCTTCTGAGGGAGACGTTGACCCTTTTTGGGCATGTCCAGCATCCAGAAGTCAGACATTATCCCTTTTAGGGCTCCTCCAAGCTATCACACGTGCCAGTAACCTCATCACACTGCCACATGCTCAAGGTGATGTCCAGATCTCCTGGGTGACGTCCTATTGATCAAGAGGAAAACGTTCCATCTGAAGTGGGTGATCCTCCCTAGGCCGAGCTCAGCCAAAGTGTCTTGGGTGGAACGTCCTTCTTTTCTTCATGTGAAAAGGCTCATCACAAGACTTTCCTATCTCATCCACTTATAGGATCCCAACAACCATCTGATGGGCTCTTCAGCCCCATGGAGGTCTGAGCTAATCATCTCCCCATGTGTATCGGTCCACTGGTACCTGTCTGTCGGGCATGGTCTTGCACATCAAAACTTCGCCCTCCATGGGCTCATTAGTCCTCGGGATCATAGCAATGTCAATCATATTTCATCATTAATTTTATCAAATGCATGCATAAGACTCCTAGCATATCATCTAATATCTCAAAGACATTACACTGACCTACTATACAAAGCCGAAGAAAAGACAAAGTGCCATGTTGGGCCAGGATCCATAAGAAGAGGAAAGTTTCCAAAGGATATCATTCAAGCCATGTAACATGAGGTGGTATGGTTTAAGGATGTCCAGACATAGTGAAGACCAGGGGTAGGTATTATCCATGGGTGCCTTTGTAGGAGGCGAGTTGTACCTATCATGGATGCAGTTCTTTCCAATCCCTTTATTGCCTTTGTTGTTTCTTTTATTTATTACTTTTTCTTTCTTTTTTCTTCAAGGTCTGACCAGAGGACACTACCTTGGCGTGGTGACCAGAGATGACAGTGTTATCCATGAGTATTTTCACAGAAATGATAAGGTTGTCTCGTGATGAGACCCCCTTTACCTTGGCCATGCAACCAAGGGTCACTGCCCTGGAGTGGTAACCAGATAATGGCAATGTCATACTGCTAGATACCTATGATCATAATGGGCCGGCTTGTGATGAGACCTCCCATCCTCTTGGTTAGGTCTTGTTTTATTATTTTTTTTCGGGTCCCCTTTGTTTCTTATCGAGAGGCCTTTTATGGTCTTCTCGAGGATCCCTGGGCGAGGCATCTCTAGGTTTTATTTCTTATGGATTTTACCTTTTACCAGCTGCTTTTACCTCCTGGGCCTTTAACCCCTTCTTCCCACAGGACAAAGTGTAACCCCTCAAATAGGTCATCCCAATGACCGGACTAGGGGAATGGGATGGATGTATGGGCGATAAGATGTAAAATGATAATATGGTGGGAGAGGACGATGGCTCTTCAAATTCCCCCTAGTGGCTAACCAAAAACCATGGATACAATCTTGCTAGGGCACCCCGTTAATCCCCCCAAAAATGGTCAAGTGGGTTAGTGTAAGATCCAAGAAGTCGTAAGAAACATAAGGAACCTGATGCATATATCTGAAAGTTATAACGATCAAACATGACACATACCATGATACCTGGACCAATTACCTCATGGAGCAAGAGTCTTCTCTAATGTAAGTCCAAGACAATGGTGATGGATGCTGCTGCTGCTGACAGGACAATTCTGGTGAAGAAGAAGAAGGATGGGCCCTCCAGGGCCATGCTCAGGTCAATCCTGCTCTTGATACTCCATGTTTAGGACCTGTGGGCCTTGAGACATGATCTCTTAGTTATCCCTAGAAAACGGGGATAACAGATCGCACTCGAACTATCGATTCAATCCTCTAGCATATTCCAAAGGAGGTCACCAGGGAATAGAACAAGGCCTTGATACGTCTTATTACCTAAGAAGAAGTGTATCAAGCCCTTAGGTATACTCCAACAGGAAAATCCCCTGGGCTCGATGGGTTCACTTCAGACTTCTTCCATCATTGCTGGGACATTATCTGAGAAGAAGTTTGGGAAATTATACAAGATTCCAGAAAATCAAGGCAGGTCTTACAAGCACTCAATGCCACCTTCACCACTCTCATTCCTAAAGAGAAAAATTTTACCTCCCCAAC
This sequence comes from Picea engelmannii, assembly GCA_009831015.1. Classification (NCBI taxonomy): domain Eukaryota; kingdom Viridiplantae; phylum Streptophyta; class Pinopsida; order Pinales; family Pinaceae; genus Picea; species Picea engelmannii. Next base: position 120,733 of record ML791027.1, on the reverse strand, counting down.
TCACTTCCGACCCATTGTACTTTGTAATGTGATCTACAAGCTTATCACGAAGGTCATAGCCAAGCATTTTAAACCTATCCTACCATTCATCATCTCTTTAGAATAGTTATGGTACATGAAAGGTAGACAGATACTAGACAAAATCATTTTGGCTCAGGAAGTAATCCGCTCACTTCATGCGACCAAGTCTCTTGGTATGCTTCTAAAAATGGATATTTCCAAAGATTTTGATGAACTTAGTTGGAATTACTTGGAATCAACCCTTCTATCATTCTGATGACTTGGTATCTACACTCAGGTGAGGGGAACAAGTTGGGGAGGGACCATGTGGGTTTGGGCTAGGATCTAACAACCTAGCTGAGACCTACTCCTTAAGGTGTGGATTAAATATGGTTAGATCTCAAGGAATTAATGGTATTACGTGATTCTATGATACATATTAGTTCTCTAAATTTAACTCAAATCTTAGAGGGAATGAATTGGGGAGGGACCATAGGGGTTTGGCTAGTATATAACAACCTAGGTGAGACCTACTCCTTAAGGTGTGGATTAAATATGGTTAGATCTCAAGGAATTAATAGTCTTATGTGATTCTATGATAAGTATTAGTACTCTTAAATTTAACTCAAATCTTAGAGGGCATGAATTACAAAGTCTACCCTCATTCCGATGACTTGGTATCTACACACCAATAACATGGTTTCTAGTTACTTTCACTTATGTATTTAGATACAATTTTTTTTTTCAAATTTGTTTAAATATTTAAAAATAATCTTAGAATATCATATTTTATTTCACTCTTTTTCTAATTTTTGAATTTTAAAAAATTATTATTTAATTTAACATTTTCCTCATCAAAATTTTCATTTTTATTCTATAACTTTATTAATTATATCATATTAATATTATTTTTAATGATTTTTTTCTTTTATTTTACTTTATTGTTTTTTAATTCTATAACTTTATTGTATCATATTAATATTATTTTTAATGAATTTTTTCTAAACATTCATTTTACTTTATTAATTTTTTATTCTATAACTTTATTAATTGTACCATATTAATATTATTTTTAATGATTTTTTTCTAAACTTTTATTTTACTTTATGAATTTTTTAATTTTTTTTTCTATAATTTTATTAATTGTACCATATTAATATTATTATTAATGATTTTTTTTCTAAACTTTTATTTTATTTTTAATTTGACAAATTCTCCCATATTTTATATTTTAATATTTTTTCTAAATTATAACAATTAACGTATACTTTTGGCATTTTATCATCGGTTGGTTGGAAAAACAAAAAAACAAATCTACTAAGGCTTCCTTGAGAGAATCAATCTAGGGTTTGTTGTAATTGCAATCCTCCTTTGCAGTAGATCAACTGCACCACATCTTGGTGAGGTCTAGTCGAATTTATGGAGAGCCTTGCAGATGGTGCGAACCCCCTCATACAAAAATATTGTAATGAATGAGAATGGCCAAACTAGTGAACTTAAGCCATCGTTAGATACATAACTAGGGTCATCCGAGAACTCGGATCACACGGGATCCAGGAAGGGAAAGGCGATCACTCCAGACCCAAAAGCCTCCCATACAAAGTTGGCTCAGATCTGGGAGTTGAGAAAATGTCTCCCATAAGCTTTTGAGGCACCCAAATATGTGGTTCAGACACCCCAAATAAATTCTCACACTTAGCATATGAGCGACCATGCACTCATTGGAAATTTCTTAGGCTTATGGTCCTCGAAAATATACTTGGTTTGTTGGATCCACACATGGTGGAAGCAAAAGGGTCATTTCAAACTCTGATTAGGTTCAAAGGGTTTCTTTATGACAATCTTCCACAACCTACAAGATTGATATCACATCTTCAAGAATGGACCATATTTCTTCAACTTTGTTAGCTTATACTTATGATTATTGATAGAGTGCTTCCACTTCAAAAATAAAAACTTTACTCAAACCCATGTATCGATTCATATATACTCTCTAACCTAGGAATTTTGGCTGCCAAAAATCTTGCAAGGAATAGGGAACACGCTGGGAATTTATGTAAAAATTGATGAGGTCACTAAGAAAGGGTACTAGACATCTTATGCATGGATATGTATCTATATAAAAATAGAAAAGCTTCTTCCCGGTTCCATCTTCCTCAAGCATGAAGACAATGATTGGAGCTAGAAAATCGATTATGAGAACATCCTATTTCGCTGTTGAAAGTGCCACTACATCTCCTCAACACATCTCTTCAGGGATTTCCCACTCAACGCTCGATGTTGGAGACAAATTGATTATGTTAGTACAATTTCCAGGGTGCATAGGTGGCTTGGTTATTCTACAGAATCCATCTACAATTATTTTATCTAATTTATTCTCTACCACGTGGACCTTATCATCTCAATACCGAACCATTGGCTCCGGGAAGGAGGGAACTGTTGCAAATATATACAACCCACATAGCCCTTGCTTCTTTCACAATATTTAAGGATTGGAGAGAATAATCCAGGAAAAGAGATGGATAGTTGGGGGGGGGGGGGAATTCAACATCATACTCTCATTTGCTGAAAAACAAGGAGGTGTATGCCATCTAGAAGTGGATAGTGTAATATTTTAAGATTTAATCAACACTTCAAAATTGGTGGATCTGGAAGTGGTTAATGGAACTTACACTTGGAGCAATAGCAGATCTAGATCTCAACAAATTGTGAGTCACCTAGATCACTTCCTTATATTGGAATCAATGATGTTAGAAGGATTAGACATGGAATTGAGAATATTATTAGTTGGTGTCTCCGACCATTGGCCCATTCAATTATGGATGGACATTCCGAGCTCCCCAAAGTGCAAATTGTTCCGGTTTGAAAAATTCCGACTTTACATTCCATAATTCTAAGATAAGGTCAAATCATGGTGGGAGGAATCTGTATCTCTCATGGATCCCTAATGTATCGATTTCAATAGAAACTGGAAAACATCAAGAAACACCTCAAGGAATGGAACAAGACAATTTTTGGAAATATCTTCTAGGCCCAAAAAAACCTGGAACAAAGAATGAGACAAATACAATAGGAAATTATAACTCAAGAGTGCTCAAAGGAATTAAGAGAAGAAGAAATGTATGCACAAGAAGAGATTTTGTGGAGGAAAAATTCCAGAGTTCAATGGCTCAAAGAGGGGGAGAAGAACACAAAGTTGTTTTGTTGATCAATGGTACAAAGGCTCCAAAATAAGCGCATAAAAAAATTGGAAGGAGAACAAGGAAAACCCATCATGGATCATCGGGGCATTGAGCGGGAACTAGTTAATTTCTACGAAGATCTTCTCTCATATTCTTGTCCCAAGAGATCACATGCCATTGAGAAGGTAACACGGAATATCCCCCTTTGATCATAGTGGAACAAAATGCCAACCTCCTTAGACCTATCTCTTAGGAAGAAGTAGATTTTTGGCACATGCCATTTTGGGAAAAGCTTGATAATTAATTAAAGAAATTAGGAAATGGACCAAATAAAGAGTGCATGTCTGAAAACCTAGAAAAACAGTGCCAAGAAATCGAAAAAGTAAAAAAAAGAGTAAAGATGTAGATAAACGAGGAAAACAATTAGATTTTGGACTAGTTGTGATCACGGAGCTAGAAAGTGGAAAAATCTATTCCGCCTAGGGTTAGTGGGTTAGGGTTTTGGTCAATTTTGTAAAGGGTAATTAACCCTTTTTTGTAATATAAATATGTGTTGTGAGATAGTGGAGATATGTGAGGATATAGAGATATGATGAGATAGAGATAGATAGACAAATGTATGTTAGATCAAGCATTGTAATTGAGGGTAAGGTTGTCATTCATGAGTTGTGGAGCTTACTACGATCTTGTCAGCCTCAAATGTAATGTGCACAACATTGTAACCTTGATGCATAATAATAAAAGAGACAAGAAAACCAAATATTTGTGGATGTAGCTAAAGGGGGTTAAACCACGGTAAAGTTTGTGTCTATGTGTGGAATGCTTATGGTATTTCTTGCAAATGTTTAGTTATGATGAATGGATTAATATTTTAATAGTAAAATGTAGCACACAATAGAGTAACCTGGACAATTACAGTAAAATAAACCACAAATGAATGAAACTGATTATTGAATGTTAGATATGAGATGTAATGATGTGTTGATGTAATAGAATAAAAAATATGACGTGTTTTGAGGTAGAAAGAATGTCTCCCATCTCCCAAAATGTCTCCCTTCCAATACTGTAGACATATGGGTCCTCCAGTAACCCATAAGCCATCTCGGGTGAGGTTGGATTTTTCACTCTGTGCGTAGTGTTTCCTTCTGGTCTTCAAAAAGCTCAATGGTTTGCAGGGTTTTGTTGGAAACCTAAAGTAGAACTTAGGTCAGCCCATAAACCTCCAACAAATGATTTTGTTGTTGGTTCGAACCTAGAAGAATAGATTGGAAGGGACTTGTTGAGAAGAATAGTGAAGAGAATGAAGGATTATAAGGGGATGTTCAAACCATGGAACCCAACTAAATAGAATATTGAACGATGGATGACAAAAAAAGAGCTCGAATTTGCACAGAAATACAATAGAGACCCTAAGTATACACCACACCAATATTTCGAGAGGTACATATTTACTGATATTCATGAGACATTTTTCTATGAATTTCCACATTTTCAACAAGAGTGGATACTAAGAATAAAAGATAGAGATAGAGATAGGAGTGGATATCACTATCACTAGAGGATATAAAGATAAGATGAGATAGAGATAGATAGACAAAGGTATGTTATATCAAGCATTTTAATCGAGGTTAAGGTCATCATTCATGAGTTGTGGAGCTTACTGCGATCTTGTCAGCCTCAAATGTAATGTGTGCAACATTGTAACCTTGATGAAAAATAATAAAAGAGTTAAAAAGACAAATATTTGTGGATGTATCCCAAGGGGGGTGAACCACGGTAAATTTTGTCTCTGTGTGGAATGCTTAAATGTTATTTCTTGCAAATTTTTAGTTATGATGAATGGATTAATCTTTTAGTAGTAAAATGTAACAAACAATAGAGTAACCTAGATAATTACTGCAGAATAAACCCCAAATGAATGTAACTAATTATTGAATGGTAGATATGAGATGTAATGATGTGTTGATGTAACCAAATAAAAATTATGATGTGTTTTGAGGTAGAAAGAATGTCTCCCATCCCCACAAAAGTCTCCCTTCCAAGACTGTAGACATATGGGTCCTCCAGTCACCCATAAGCCATCTCGGGTGAGGCTAGATTTTGCACTCTGTGTGTAGTGTTTCCTTCTGGTCTTCAGAAAGCTCAATGGTTTGCAGGGTTTTGTTGGAAACCTAAAGTAGAACCTAGGTCAACCCATAAACCTCCAACAAATGGTTTTGTTGTTGGTTCGAACCTAGAATAATAGATTGGAAGGGACTTGCTGAGAAGAATAGTGAAGAGAATGAAGGATTAGATGGGGATGTTCAAACCATGGAACCCAACTAAATAGAATATTGAATGATGGATGACAACAAAAGAGATCAAATTTGCACAGAAATACAATAGAAATGCTAAGTATACACTGCGCCAATATTTGGAGAGGTACGTATTTACTGATCTTCATGAGACTTTTTTCTATGAATTTCCACATTTTCAACAAGAGTGGATACTGAGATTAAAATATAGAGACAGAGATAGGAGTGGATATCACTATCACTAGAGGATATAGATATATGATGAGATAGAGACAGACAGACAAAGGTATGTTATATCAAGAATTGTAATCAAGGTTAAGGTCGTCATTCATGTGTTATGGAGCTTACTGTGATCTTGTCAGCCTCAAATGTAATGTGTGCAACATTGTAACCTTGATGAAAAATAATAAAAGAGTAAAAAAGACAAATATTTGTGGATGTATCCCAAGGGGGGTGAGCCACGGTAAATTTTGTGTCTCTGTGTGGAATGCTTATGTTATTTCTTGCAAATTGTTAGTTATGATGAATGGATTAATCTTTCAGTAGTAAAATGTAACGTACAATAGAGTAACCTAGATAATTGCTGTAGAATAAACCCCAAATGAATGCAACTGATTATTGAATGGTATATATGAGATGTAATGATGTGTTGATGTAATAGAATAAAAATATGATGTGTTTTGAGGTAGAAAGAATGTCTCTCATCCCCGCATAAGTCTCCCTTCCAAGACTATAGACATCTAGGTCTTGCAGTCAGCCATAAGCCATCTCAGGTGAGACTGTATTTTTCACTCTGTGCGCAATGTTTCCTTCTAGTCTTCAGAAGGGTTGATGATTTGCAGGGTTTTGTTGGAAAGCTAAAGTAGAACCCAGGTCATCCCATAAACCTCCAAAAAATGGTTATATTGTTGACTAGAATCTAGAAGAGAAGATTAGAAGGGACTTGCTGAGAAGAACAATGAAGAGAATGAAGGATTAGAAGGGGATGTTCAGACCATGGAACCCAACTAAATAGGATATTACTTCCCCTCATGGAGGTAGTAATTCAATGCATTATTCATCCAATGCATTCTTTAGTTGAATAGGGGATAAATGTCTCATGCTAGTTACCTTGACTGCAAAATGGGAGGCCTATAAATAAAATATTACCGATGTCGGAAAGAAATGGTAGTTGCATCTAACCAGTAGAACAATGTTTGTCCACTACACCGCTATCGAATACGAGTCAAATTGGAATAAAGTGTAAGGTGCATTTCAACAAGAGTATGCGCATGTGTAGAGAGGACCTGGTCGGGAGCAGAGTCAGACCATGGTTGGTGATTTGGGTAGAGCTCATCGTATTTATGCAACGATGAACAACCACTAGGTAGAGAACTAATCCATAGTGCTCAATACATTAGGTAAGATTAATGGTGTATGCTTTTCTTTGTTGATAGATCCTGGAGCGATGGATGACAAAAAACGAGCTCAAATTTGCATAGAAATACAATAGAAACCCTATGTATACACCACACCAATATTTGGAGAGGTATGTATTTACTGATCTTCATGAGATATATTTTTGTGAATTTCCACATTTTCTACAAGAGTGGATACTGAGATTAAAATATACTCACCCAACTTACTAGATAACACCAGTAGAATGGATTGTTGAAAATATTGCACATCTACAAAAAATCAACAACAAATTCACGCACGCAGTTGATTTCTGGCTAGATAGCATCATTGCAGGATTCATAATCAAGTTTGCATTCGATACTCCAAAATCATACACTACTACATAGCATGAGTGTTTGAAGGGTCCAAGAAGAAAGTATACTAGATCACTTGATACATCAATCAATATTTTTTTGCATGATAAAGGTGTGATGAGAATGGAGTCTAACAACTAAATAACTTTGCACACATGGGGAGACTGGGGGAAACACTAAGGACGATCTAACACATGTAGAGGGATATGGATAGAGGTAAGAAGAAGGAAATGATGGACCCCATTATGATGGATGAAGAACATATGAAGGACATAATGGAAAAAGAGGGAATGACGCAAAGAAGAAGACCCTACCAATATAATATTAATAGGAAAAAGAGAGCAGTAGCTGAGAGAGAAGGCTTGGAAAGTGATGAAGAAGAGGTAGAGGATCTCTGTGCTATAGAGAAGATTGAGGAAATCATGTGCACCAAATATGACAAAAAAAAAGAAGAGGTCAGGGGTCCCTTCTCAAATTCTTCAAAAATGTTGGAAGCAAGACAACTTAGTGGAAGTGAATGGTCATACTCTGGAACCCTTCCACAGTACTGATGGAGGGATTATTCACCTCCAATTGGACTATCATTGCCTCCTTCTGACTCATAGGATTGAACAAGTCTTTCTTTATCACTAATGTCTATGGCCTTGCAACCCCAGGAGATAAGGATGCCTTCCTACATCACTTGTAATGGATCAAGCCCTCAGGGATACTCCAACAGGAAAATCCCCTAGGCTCGACAGGTTCACTTCAGAATTCTTCCATCATTGCTGGGACATTATCTAAGAAGAATCCTGGGAAATTATACAGGATTCTAGAAAATCAAGGCAGGTCTTATAGGCACTCAACACCATTCCTAAAGAGAACAATGTTACCTCCCCAACTCACTTCCGAACCATTGTACTTTGTAATTTGATCTACAAGATTATCACGAAGGTCATAGCCAAGCATCTTAAACCTATCCTACCATTCATAATCTCTTCAGAACAGTCAGGGTACATGGAAGGTAGACAGATCTTGGACAACATCATTTTGGCTCACGAAGTAATCCACTCACTTCATGTGACCAAGTCTCTTGGTATGCTTCTAAAACTGGATATTTTCAAATCTTTTGATAAACTTAGTTGGAATTACTTGGAATCAACCCTTCTAGCATTTTTCTTTGATTCTTCTTGGGTCTCCTAGATTGTCAATCTCACATAATCAACCTTGTTCTCTATCTTAGTTAATGGCGTCCCTTCCAAGCCTTTCTCTCCCTCTAGAGGAATAAGACAAGTGGATCCACTTTTTCCTTTTCTCTTCATCTTAATGATGGAAGAGCTGAATAGAGCCATTAAAGAAACCATCACTGATCACTCCTTTTCAAGACTCAACCCCCATGGAATATATCCTCCCATTTCTCATAGTTAGTTTGTGGATGACATTCTGTTAATGGGAATCCCCATAGTTCGTGAAGCTTTCTGAATTCATATAGTGATCAAACTTTTCTGTGAGGCTTCGGGCATGGAAGTTAACCTCTCTAAATCATAAATATTTTTCTTCAACACTCCTATCCAGATCCAACGTCACATTACACAACTCTTAGGGTTCACCCGGAGCGTCCTCCCCTCCAAGTATCTCGGCCTCCCCCTTATTGATAATCCACTAATAAACACTTCCTGGGAAGATCTTCTTTCCAACTTCAGGAAAAACCTGGCCTCTTGGACCTTCCACTTCCTCAATCTACTTGGTCACCTCATCCTCCTTAAGTCTGTCCTTCAAGCCCTCCCAATATATGCCTTCTCGGTGCTTGTAGCCCCAAGATTTATCCTCAACACTTTAAGAAATATTCAAAGGAACTTCCTTAGGCAGGGATCCAAAGAGGGACACAAATTGGCTCTGGTCAATTGGTAGAAAATGTGCAGACCAAATTACGTAGGGGGAATTGGTCTCAAATATCCATCCATCCTCAATAAAGTACTCAGTGCAAAAATTTGGTGGAGATGGTTAAAGAGGCTGCAAGACCTCTGGGCGCGTCTCTGGAGGAAAAAATACAGTTCTTCCATTCTGAAAAAAGATATAATAAGATGTAATGGTCAAATCCCTGGATCTTTCATCTAGAATGTAGCCAGGAACAACAAGGGGTTGGTAATAGATCATACTTTCTGGGAATTGCAAGGAGGGACCTTGACCCTATTCTGGAGAAAATCCTGGAAACAACTTCAAGCCTTGGACAAGGAACCCAATCTGTGTACTTTCATTCCCTTCACGACAGGTGGAGGTCTCCAAAAGGTTGTCGACTTGTAGATTCCAGAAGACAATAGAGACACTTGGCGCAATTGGAAAAAAACTCATGAATAGCTGCATATCCCTCTCGAGATAAATATCCAACCACTTCTAGATCAACTCAATTCTAGAAGAGTCTTCAACCAACAAGGGGAGTACATTTTAAGGTGGGGACTCTCTAATACTGGCACCTACAACCTCCAAGAAGCTTATTTTTTCAGTGCAGGACATAACTTCCTCCCAAAAGAGGTAATTTGGAACAAAATCTGGGGTGCAAAGCTATGGCCAAAAATTAGTACCTTCCTTTGGTTAGAGGTGAACCATAGTATTCTCACCTGAGATAATCTGATGAAAAGAGGCTTTATAGGGCCCTCCTAGTGTCACATTTGTTTTAAAGATGAAGAGACTCAGAACCACCTTCTCAATATTTTCTCCTACAACTCGCACCTTTGGGACCAATGCACCAACATCATGAGAACATCAGACAAGAATTGTCTTAGTATTAGGGAAACAATCGAGGAATAATGGTATTCAATTTTCCAATATCCCATCTTGAAAAGAATTTGTCAGCTTCTATCAGGCTTCATTCTTTGGTAGATTTGGAAAGAGAAGAATCGCAGAATATTCAAATCCTCCTCCCTGCGATGGCAAGACGTCTGGACTAAAATCCACTCCAATATAAAGGAAACAATAAACTTGGACCCATGTACGGATCAGGACTAGATATTCCCAACTAATTAGCTCATCATCCTCAAGGCTTGGTAACTCCATCTCTCCCCCTTTTTTTCATCCCCCCTCCCAGGTAGCACCTCCAAGATCAGGCCCTCCCATTTGGAGGCTATGCAAGCTGGGTATCACAAAATCAATTTCGAAGGAGCCTCCAAGGGGAATCCATGATCGACTGGATATGGGGCAGTCATATGCAATAGTAAAGGGGATATCCTCCACCTCTCAATGGGGAACTTGGGCCATAACACCAACAATGTAATGGAAATTTGGGGATTTCTCAAAGGTCTAGAAGCGGCCAAAGAGCAGGGGATAAATCTCCTTATAGCAGAAGATGATGTGTAGATAGTCATCAACCTCCTCACTCATCTCCTAAATGGAGCAGATTCAGAGAAGATATTGCCAAGCTGGAGACTTCTAAATGGGTTGATCAGAATAAAGTCAATCCTTTAGCCTCAGTGGGTTATTCTTCCATCCCACGTCTAAATAAAAGAAAATCATGTAGTAGACATGTTGGCAAACTTTGGGGTAGATCTGCAGGAAGGAGACTTTTTCTGTTCTCCAACCTCTTCCTCTACTCAACCCATAGTGATCACTTGCAGAAACTTGGCACACAAAAAGGACCAAACCCCATATGGGGTGACATCAAACATGACGGATGGATGTCCATATGGGAAAACACTTGGCCACGTCTCTCGCCACCTCGAGACGGTGTACACCACACCCATGGTGTACTCCATGCCTTTAATACAATGGCCTTGACAACTCTGCCAGGGATGATTTTAAGGATGAAAATTTATTTTAAAATGTAGAAACCTTGGCGAATATTACTAATCCTTCGAATGCCAACTATAAATGTTTGGTGATATTTTTTAAAAAATATTCAAATTTCTAAGTATTTTATATAGTTTTATAAAATTTTGGTGATTTTTAAGGTAAAATAATTTTATCCTATTGAATTTGGGCGAATTATTTTTAAAATAGAGAATCTCATTTTTTGAAAAAACATGGAAAATTAGCTCATGAGAGAAATTTAGCCCCTAAAATCATCACTGAACTTTGCGTTCATTTAATTTTGATCTAGTTTGATGGCATGACACTCTTTTTCATGGGAGAATTTATGGCTATGGGCTGGCCAAAGGCCTAGTTCCATCATCTTGCCAAGTTCAATGGATTTAGGCCAACAATGGGGAATGCCATGGCTCATTCGAGCCCTTGGCCTCCCGAGTCCTAGCCTCCACTGACTATTGATTCAGTTTTTTGTCTCTGGGTCGATTTTTCTTGGTGCTCTCGGCCCTCGGAGCCCTGCTCTCCTCTCTCGAACGATGGTGGCTCTTGGCTCTGGTCTGCTTCCAACCCCTTACATAACATTACTCTATCTTTCCTCCCTGGGTCTAAGGTGATCTTCCTCATGCCGCACATTCGAGGAAAGTCAAAATGGGGGGAAACTTGGTGTGTTGTAAGAGGGTGCGGTGCGTGAGGACAAGGCAGGCAATCTCTTCCAAGCCTACCTCTAGACCCTGCATGGGCCTCCACCCCAGAACATCCCCCAACTTCTCCTCGTGTCCTCTCCTTAGACAATTTTGCCAACTGGGCCACTTCTCCAGGTCTGCCTCCTTTGTCTTCTCCCAACGTCTTTTGAGTCAAATGGATCGACAACCAGGGAAAATCCCTGGGCTTCACGCCAAAACTCGTCCCATCGCCCCCCGACCAACCTCTGCCTCCGCATCCCCCTCCTCCTCCCTCCGCTTCATCTATCCCTTTCACTTCTTCATCCTCTCCTGACTCCCCCACCTCCTCCTCTGATTTACCTTCAGTAGCTCCACCACCTCCTGTTTGCACCCACTGCACTGGGAAAGAAACTATCATGGATTCTTTGGACACCATCAAGTGAGTGATAGAAGATGTCATGAGCGAAATCACTGCAATGCAACGCAAACAAGCAGAAAGGACATGTTGTGAGGAACAAATGACGACTCTGCTACAGGATCTCAGGCAAGCTATTTTGAACATAGGTGTGCTAAGTAGGGAAACCGCGCAAGACCAAAGGCATGAGTAGAGGCTCGACCCCAGCTCAGGATAGCCTCTTCTCACTCAAGTTTTCTTTAGGTTCATGCATCCAAATAGTTTAATTTACAAGTTCTATGCCCTGTGCAACATCTCAATCCTAGAATTTTACAGATTTAGTTCGTATCAGTTTTTGTATCTTGGTATGGATAGTGTAGTAGGATGTAGTGTCGCCCTACGTGGCATTTTAGAACTAGTTTTGTACATTTCATGATCACTTCAGTTTTTTAAGTCTTGCATGGTTACTGTGAATTTTAATGGTCGCCTGGCAGCTTTGGTTTCCCACTAGAGAAAAGCTATCACAACCACCTGGAATAGTATGACATATGTAACTCTCACTGTTTAGCGGGCTTTAATACAATTTCTAACTCACAAAAAAAAAAATCTAATCTTAAGTTCGCAGTTAAACCACACACCCAATTGGTGCATGAGACCCCTTTATTAGTGGACTAAATGACTTCTTTGAATTTAAACCTATGATATAGCCTTTTAGTAGAAAAACACATACTTAACCATTAAAACAATATACTTATTATAAGATATACAAGAAATACAATTATTATAAAATATATAAAAAACTGAAATTTTTTATATAAATATAAATACAACATAAATATATAAAATTAAAAATATAAAAATAACATTAACAGTAAACATTAATGCTCAAACAACATATAAGTTAAACATTGAAAATAACATGGAAATTAAATATAAGAGAAATTGAAAATAAAATGGACATTAACATACATAAAATAAAATAAAATAAAATAAAATAAAATAACATAACATGTAAAAAAAAAAATGATATTCCATTGAATGAAACATATTAATGTAATAATCGTCATTACTTGGTCTTTTATAATAATCCAAATGTTCAAACAACAAAGTTAAACATTGAAAATAACAGGGAAATTAAATATAAGAGAAATTGAAAATAAAATGGACATTAACATACATAAAATAAAATAACATAACATGTAAAAAAAAATGATATTCCATTGAATGAAACATATTAATGTAATAATCGTCATTACTTAGTCTTTTATAATAATCCAAATGTTCAAACAACAAAGCTTACTTCATGATTGCATCAGAAAATAAAAATATGAATCAAGAAACATATGAATTTGAAGTGCTATAATCAAAACTAATACCACCATCATATTTGAAAGGTGGAATTGTTTCAAACTCCAACCCTATTCACAATCAAAATAATCATAAAAAATATGAATCAAGAAACATATGAATTTGAAGTGCTATAATCAAAAGTAATATCACCATCATATTTGAAAGGTGGAATTGTCTCAAACTCCAACCCTATTCACAATCAAAATAACCATAAAAAATATGAATCAAGAAACATATAAATTTGAAGTGCTATAATCAAAAGTAATACCACCATCATATTTGAAAGGTGGAATTGTCTCAAACTCCAACCCTATTCACAATCAAAATAACCATAAAAAATATGAATCAAGAAACATATAAATTTGAAGTGCTATAATCAAAACTAATACCACCATCATATTTGAAAGGGGGAATTGTGTCAAACTCCAACCCTATTCACAATCAAAATAACCATAAAAAATATGAATCAAGAAACATATGAATTTGAAGTGCTATAATCAAAACTAATACCACCATCATATTTGAAAGGGGGAATTGTGTCGAACTCCAACCCTATTGACAATCAAAATAACCATAAAAAAATATGAATCAAGAAACATACGAATTTGAAGTGCTATAATCAAAACTAATACCACCATCATATTTGAAAGGTGCAATTGTGTCAAACTCCAACCCTATTGACAATCAAAATAACCCTAAAAAAATATGAACCAAGAAACATATGAATTTGAAGTGCTATAATCAAAACTAATACCACAATCATATTTGAAAGGTGGAATTGTCTCAAACTCCTACCCTATTCACAATCAAAATAACCATAAAAAATAATGAACCAAGAAACATATGAATTTGAAGTGCTATAATCAAAACTAATACCACCATCATATTTGAAAGGTGGAATTGTTTCAAACTCCAACCCTATTCACAATCAAAATAACCATAAAAAATTATGAAGCACAGAACATATGAATTTGAAGTGCTATAATAAAAACTAATACCGCCATCATATTGAAAGGTGGAATTGTTTCAAACTCCAACCCTATTCACAATAAAAAAAACCATAAAAAAATTTGAATCAAGAAACATATGAATTTGAAGTGCTATAATCAAAAGTAATACTGCCATCATATTTGAAAGGTGGAATTGTTTCAAACTCCAACCATATTCACAATCAAAATAACCATAAAAATTATGAATCAAGAAACATATGAATTTGAAGTGCTATAATCAAAACTAATACCACCATCATATTTGAAAGGTGGAATTGTTTCAAACTCCAACCCTGTTCACAATCAAAATAACCATAAAAAATATGAATCAAGAAACATACGAATTTGAAGTGCTATAATCAAAACTAATACCACCATCATATTTGAAAGGTGGAATTGTTTCAAACTCCAACCCTATTCACAATCAAAATAACCATAAAAAATATGAATCAAGAAACATATGAATTTGAAGTGCTATAATCAAAACTAATACCACCATCATATTTGAAAGGTGGAATTGTTTCAAACTCCAACACTATTCACAATCAAAATAATCATAAAAAATATGAATCAAGAAACATATGAATTTGAAGTGCTATAATCAAAACTAATACCACCATCATATTTGAAAGATGAAATTGTTTCAAACTCCAACCCAATTCACAATCAAAATAACCAATTCATAAGTATTTTTCAGCCACCAGTTCATATGTATTTTTCAACCACCAATTTATATCCATAGATAGGCCCATTTTGCGCCACGATAAACTCATGGAAGAACTTCATGGAGTTTTCCAACTTTATTTTGTGTTGTATCTTCCATGAATTTGGCGTAAAGACTTGGATGGCACTTGAAAACCCTTGCTCATGGTTGGGCCATTCCGGACCATTGTGGTTGTTCCGGAAATCCTCCCAAATGTCCATATGCCATTCCATGTAATCGATATCCGTATGCCAATCTTCCACAAAATCAACCCATTCGCCCTGTTCCACTATTCTGGTATTCGCATTATCCAACTCGGCCTTTAATATGCACAGTCCACCATTTTCGTCCTCACTATAAACCTCAAAACAATACAATTCGCCACCATAGATGACGGGCCGACTGTTATCTTTATCCACACCCGACAACATGAAAATATATGAGGATCTAACTCTGTATGCTAGAATGAGCCCGGGAATGGGATATCTTGCGTATAGAACTTTATAGGGAAACCTGTCAGTACCCGCTGTCATCTCAATATACAGTGGGAGCCTATTGGACTGGTCGAAATTCAAGTTTTGGGGAGGCGGTGTATTCACATCAATATGTTGCCAAAGCCACTTGCTATCATTTTCTCCACTTCCACTTCCTGAGAGTTTCCATCCATCTGCCTCTGAGGAAAGAGTTTGTTTGCGCTGCCATATGTATCTCTCTCCCACACAAATGGAAGCGTAAATATTGTACTCTTCCCCCAATCTTGGCAACGAAGGGAGTTTCTTCCAACGAAGGTTGAACTCTCTTAAATCGAGCATCTACACATTGTAGACATCAATCGGGACATTTTGTTTTTCTGTGACAGTGGCTGGACTGAGCACATATACGCTCTCACCGTCGCATAGAAAGATTGTGTCAAAGATTGGAGGTGGCGGAAGTGTTGTCACGAGCTGCATCTGTATTCAAAAACTCGTGGTGGCATACAATGAATATCCGATAGGAAAGGATAGCAGACGGATTGTATTTACGATCATACAACAATGGAGAATTGGCCGCTTATCTGGTGGCATTGCCCGAGACAATCGAGGAACGATTTCCGCCAAAACAACATCATCACAGATTCCAGAAACTAAATCTCTTTCTGCCAGATAAGAAAATTGCAAAATCCAGCAACAAATGTTAAAAAGAGAACAATGGAATCTGTCTGCAACAACTAAGAACAGATAGCTAACTTACCTGAGTTCGATGCTTCAGATGTCCCATCGACAGAAGAAGGGTCTTTGTGATATTCTTCCATTACATCTAATCTGTCATCATGCCTTTCCATCTTTCTAAAACCGACTTTTGAATGCGCCAGATAGTTGTGTTTGAAACAATTGGGTTTGGACAGTATTTATAATGAAATACTTTCCTTAGGGTTTTGTGGGTATTCATAATAATAATAATAATAATATATTTTTAAGGTCACATTTAAGTTACATCAAATTGGTGTATGAGATTTTCTTGTTTGTGGGACAAGGGACCTCTTCTTCTCACCGATTTTACTCGCAAAGTCTACGGAGATATACATACCCTAACTCTCTCTGGATTTAAACTTATGAAATACAAAATTAAAATTTAATCCTTAAATTCAAACATTATTTTTCAATAACTTAACAATTTAATAAAATTTTAAAAAAATAATATTAAATTATTAATTATAACCATATGTATTTAATAATTATATTTTAACTACAGTAATAATTTAATTTTAAAGTCTTGTTTAGGTAAAATATTAATTTGATGTATGAGACGTTTTGTTTGTGGGACAAGGGACTCCTTCCTCAATTTGACTATGAAAGTTTAATGAGGTTTACATATAGAGAATTATTATTAATAATCAATTTATTTTGTATGGTTAAAAATATATTGATAAAAATGAATTATAATTTATTTTTTTTAAAAGTTTATTTTTAAGCTAAGTATAGTTCCACTTTAATATATTATTTTTTTAAAATTTTAATGATTTAGCTCTTCAAGGGATGTAGGAGTGGGTGGAGGTCTTCATGATCTTAGGGGAAACAAGTTGGTGGATGTAGGAGAAGGTGGAAGTCTTCATGATCTGAGAGGGAACGAGTTGATTCATTGTGTCTAGGGCTTGAGCTCAAATATAACAACCTAGCCAAGGCCTACTCCTTATGGTGTGGATTAAATATTGTTAGATCTCAAGGAATCAAAGAATTAATAGTCTTATGTGACTTATGATCTTCATTAGTGCTATTAAATTTAACTAGAATCTTACATGGCTTGAATTGCAAAGTGTACTTTCCTAGAAAAAATGCTACCAGAAATTTTCCTAGAAAAAATGTTCCTCCATGATGCAGGAGCATCCGAATTACATCGTGCGAKCCAGCGCGTGGAGGAAAAGGAACAGCTGGAAAGCGCCAGCATCCAAATTTTTGAACCATTGTAATATATGGCTGCGCCAAGMATTAATGTTTTGATGTGATGAAGCGCACTTATAGATTRTAACGGACCTTGAGCGGATAAGCTCTCGTCCTTAGGTAGCTGAGGCATTTACTTAGATTTAGTGCAGGTAGATAGGATAATTAACTGTAGATTAGACAGTCACCGTTTGAGAGGGAAAACAGAGTATAGACACCCTCCCTTGTATCATTGTGATTTTTTCATTCAATTCATACAGGAAAGAGAAGAGAGCAGAGCAGAGAGCTTGTGAAGAAACCTCCATGTACAGTTATTGAATTAATAGGAAGAACCCTGATTCAATCCCATGAACGCGTTTGATCTTTGTGTGTTGCTGATATTATGCTTGTGCATGTTTGCTTCTTTCTATGCTTATTTGTTATATGCTGCTTATGTGATTGCATATCAGGTTAGAAACCTGAGGGAATGAAGGAATGAGTTTCAATTGTTTCTCTGTTTAGGCCAGGAGATTCCTGCATCGAGTGCAGTTGAATACCTCTGCATAGAGTGCGTCGAGGAGGCTAAACAGTTGAGCTTTTGTTCTCGTTCTCCCAAAGTTGAGTTGGGTTTTTCGAGCGTGCAGGCCAGTGCAGGTCGAATCGGAGTCTCAGTAGCAAGTCTGAGAAGAAAAGGTTCGAGACTGTTGCAGTGTGGGTGCACAGGTCCCAGGAGACTTCGTCACTAAGGAAGTGGTCGAAGACCGAACACAGGGAGCGTGTTCAAGACAATCTCTGAAGGAGTCTGAGTTAGTAAAAGATCAAGAGGAATAGACCCTTTGCTTCGCTCGCCCAGGACGAAGGTGTTGAAGCGGAGGACTCTTCAGAGGAAGAGAATCGACGACTTGAATTCGTCCTGGAGAATCGCGAAGTCTCGAGGATTGTTGGATCTGGGAGAAGGAGCGAGGAGTTTAACCTCAAGCGCAAGAAGGGCCATTGGCCATCGGGTGTCAGAAAAATCGGGGTTGGTGAGTGCTAAATTTCCATGCACGTAGAAATCGCGAAGTGCGATCCCCCGATTTGAGCTAAGCCGTCGATCACTGGAGGGACAGGTGGCGCAAATCCTGAACCATCGGAGTTTCGGTATTCGGGGTTTCCAGCAGCAGGAGACTTGTTGTCGCGGACCCGCGAACCGCGAAATCCCGACGTGACGTGGCAGCGTGGGACCCGGAAGCAAGTGGAGGACCGGTGGGCCCATACCAGGAATCGGTGATTCGGTACTCGGGGATTGGAAGCATAAGGGCTCGACATTTCGAGGAGAAAAACCCCGAGGTTGACCGTTGACCATCGGGGGTTGGGGTTTCGGGGTTGATTGCATGGGGACAGTGTTGCAAGACTCGCGACTTCACGAGTCCCGATCTCCCGATACGTGAAAGGGAGATTGCCGAGAAGACTGTGGGTGTTAGAACTCCCGAGGGGGTTGGAAGAGAGTGGACTCTTCGGGCCGAGATTAGTGAGGTCTTGGTGGCGCGACCGCCTGCTGAGGGAGCGGGGAGAGGTGCGTCACTCCACTTGTGCTTTTTTTATCATCTATACTGCCTACTCAATCTACATTAGTGTATATAGTTAGATTGAAGTCTTTATCTTTTGGATACCATAATCCAAGTTCTAAGGTGCCTTTAAGATATCTGAATATTCTCATTACTACTTTTAAGTGAGTTTCTTTAGGTGTATATTGAAATATCCCCACGAGTCCTATAGTCCTTAAGTTCGAACTTTATTTTTCAATAACTTAACATTTAAAAAAAAATCATATTAAATTATTAATTATAACCTTATATATTTAATAATTATATTATAACCATATATATTTAATAATTATATTATAACCATGATAATAATTTAATTTTAAGGTCTTGTTTAAATGAAACATTAATTTGGTGTATGAGACTTTTTGTTTGCGGGATAAGGGACTACTTCTGCATTTTGACTGCCAAAGTTTACGGAGGTTTACATACATATAATTATTATCAATAATTAATATATTTTGTATATACATATAATTATTATTAATAATTAGTATATTTTGTATGGTTAGAGATATATCAATAAAAGTGAATTAATTTTTTTATTTTTTTTAAGTTTATTTTTAAGCTAGTTATAGTTCCACTTTAATATATTATTTTTTTAAAATTTTAATGACTTAGTGGGTGGGAGTATTTATGATCTTACCAATAACACGTTGGGCATTGTAGGAGCCGGTGAAAGTCTTCATAATTTTAGGGGAAACAAGTTGGTGGTTGTAGGAGAAGGTGGAAGTCTTCATGATCTTAGGGGGAACAAGTTGATTCATTGTGTCTAGGGCTTGGGGTGAGATCTAAGAACCTAGCCAAGGCCTACTCCTTATAGTGTGGATTAAATAATGTGAGATCTCAAGGAATTAAAGAATTAATGGTATTCTCATATTTATGATTTTCATTCATACCATTTAAATGTATTTTTTTTTTAAATTTCCCAATTTGTTTAACTATTTAAAAATAATATTAAACCATTATTTTATTTATTATTATTTTTTTAATCTTTCAATTTTATAAATTTATTATTTAATTTAACCTTTTCTTCATTAAATTTCCCCTTTTTATTCTAAAACTTTATTATTTTTTTATTCTAAAACTTTATTAATTGGACCATATTAATATCACTTTTGATGGAATTTTGCTAAAATTTTATTTTATTTTAATTTACCTTAGGATATTTTATATTTTAATATATATTAATAAATTATAATATTTCAACCTATATATTCCACATGATGGTTCACTATTTTCTGTATTTCAAAGTTGATATAGATTTCTTGATAATGGATGTAGAGTTCACTCAAAATTATAAAATTTCAAAATTTTAATTCGAGAATATTTACTATGATGATTAATATATATATATATATATATATATATATATATATATATAAACACATATTAACCAATTATATGAAGTATTTTTTAAAACATGTTATTTAATTATCTAAATTATAAGGTCTAATTTTTAGAAAAATGAAAAAAAATAAAAATACAATACACATACTAACATTGAAATGGAATAGACGCATTTAAAGAAGATAGAGGAGCAGGAGGTATATAATATGCTCCTACATTAATTAATGATAGAAGAATGTGTAGAAATTGAATAAACATAGTTGGAGTAATAAACAACACAAAATCTCCCGGATGGGGTGCGAGTGGAATACACACGTCAAGAGGCGAAGCCAGAGGAGTTCCTCCATGGAACCGACCACGTGAATACCATGTGCCACTCCCTCCCACCTATTCCATGCCATTAAGTTCAGCTTGTCTGAAGCAGGGCGCCGCCATTACTCTCAATGCACCCTGCTTTGTCTTCTCTTCCTCTCAAAGGAATTTCATCTTCCCTCGGCCTCTACCCTAAGAATGTGGTTATTTATGGTACTTCACCAGCTTCCTGGCCTATTTGAACGACTTCAACATATCCAAATGGCTTATTCTTTCCTGGTTGTTCTTCTCAACGCTCGACTTCCTGCCCAACTTCTCCCTTCTTTCCTTTTGTTCTTTACTGGTCCATTCCTGGCTCACTCTCAATCCCTCTGTTTCTCAGAGATGCCTCGACTTAGAGGGAAGTCTAAACGAGGGTTGTTTTGGTACCCAAAATGACCCATCTTGGTTCCATGTCCCCCGCCCGTGCCATCCCTCTCATCCTCCTCCCCGTCGACCACCTTGTCATCCTCCCTGGCACAATCGACCCAATTCCCTTCTCATCTCCCACCCCTCTCTGCATCCTTGGCCAACTTGATGGAGGGGTTGGATTGCTCAGTGCCACCTTTGGATTATAACCCGGGACATCTAGGCAATTCGGCCTATGCCTCACTCCTAGGCCCTTTGTTTCCTCCCAAATCCACAGCATCACAATCGCTACATGCGATTCAAAACTCATGCAATCCACCCCACTCTCGATTTGACTCTAAACTGGACCTAGATTGTGATTGGCAATTAAGTCTCTCTTTGTTGCAGGCCTTGGGTTTTGAGCTACAGTGGGATATGGATGACCTCCACTTCTGACTGGAGATCCTAGATGGCAAAGCCTCTCATCTCCTGCAATTTCTCTCCACAATGCAGGGTGATCCCCACTTCCCAACAAAGGCATCCCAAGTAGCATCAACACACACAGCGAAATATCCGGCACCAATGTTGGCACCTCAAGGAGATTTGGTCCACACCAAGCTAGACCACAATGAGCAAGGGATTCCATCCTATCCGGTTGACGCACACAAGGAATAAGTCCAGGAGGAGGATGACCAGAAGGAGAGGAACGTGTCACCACAGTCAGAGGACGCCATCCAACTGGATGGGACACCAGTCGAGGACGAACCGCCTCCCCGTGGGGACCCGACTTTCAACACCTTCTTCGTGGCCTCATGGCCACACTACAACCCATATCGGTGATGTTTGTGATGCCCTGTTCTATGCATGGACACCTTTTGTCTTGTTTTGTTTAGTGCATGGCCACCTCTTAGCTTTGTTTTGTCTTTCTTTGTGCATGGTCACCCTTTGGCCCTATTTTGTTCATGGTTATTATGGTCTACACGCTGCACAGTTGTACAGGCCTCCGTTAGGGGCCAAAATTCTGAACATTACTAGTGATAGTTGTAGCTTATGCCTTTAGTTTTGAGGCTATTTGGCTGGCTGAGCTAGTTTCCCTTAGGGGCAACTCAGTGTTTACAGCTTGAAACCATGCAAATTATGTGTACTCTTGGATTTTGATAGACTTTTATAAAATTCTTACTTAAAAAATAAAAAATAAACAACACAAAATCATACAACCACTAAAAAACAATTTCTTGGGTAAAACCTATCTAAGAGAAAAAAAATCCACAATCTAAAGAACACTCATTGTATTATTAAAAAAATAAATGGTTAAAATACATTATAGAGTCTCCATGTTTTCAAAAAGAGTGTTCATCATTAGCATGAGGATTTCAAAGGAATTTCAATAACATAACAAATGTTAAAGTCACACAGTGTGTTCCTCCAACCCTAACACTCAATACATAGGCATAACAAAACCATAAAACATTTATGGTTTTTCAATTTTACCTGGTAGAAGTCACTAGAAATTAATTTACAAACAGTTTTTCCTTAGCATCCATTGCTACTGGTGAATACTTAGCATTTATAGCCTACTATTTCTCAACATTTATACCCTACTATTGCTCAACAATCATTACCTTTTCTATTACAAGATTGCAAGGTGTATGCTACACATGTCCCAACATTCTCCCACTTGTCATATACCTTGCAAGAGTATAAAGGAAAATGCACCAAATTATGAGTTAAATGTTAAGGTCCATAACACCCATAGACTCACAACACTACTTGATTTTTTTGTGCTCACCCGTTTTTATCACATTCCCATCCTCTACTATGTTCATAACAAAATGGTACTCGATATCTATATGTTCTCTCTTCACATGAAAGGTCAGGTTCTCACCCAGAAAAATGGCATTGTTACTATCACATTTCTTTGACTTGACCCTACTTATAAACATAGTTTCATAATCCAAATAGCCTCCTTACATGCCTGAGTAGCTACCATATACTCTGCCTATGCAAGGAACAAAGAGACCATATTTGATCTCTTGTTCAACAAACTTGCTTCTCAACTAGACAATCAAAACATGCACCTAATAGTACATCTTCTTCTATACACACCCCCTACCAAATTAGAATTCACATAACCATGTATATCCATTACGTTTGGGTCCCCTAAAACATTGCAATGATAGCAAATGGAAAATTTAGAAGTACCTCACAAATACGTAAAGGCCTCTTCACTATATCCCAATGTTCACGTCCAAAATTAGCCATGAATCGAATTAAGAATCCCATTTCCTTGTCAATGTTTGGTCTAGTACAAACCATAGCATACATCAAACTACCAACTACTCTAACACAAGGAACATAATCCATATCGTCTATTGTTGAAAGTGTTGTAGGAAATTGCTCTAAAATCTTATTTCCCACAAAAATTTACATAAGTGGGTTGAATGAATTTACATGAGTGGGTTGGAAGAATTGCTAAAGAATAATGTGAAGAACAAGTTATTGAGGAGTGGATGTTATTCAATAAAGAAAAGGAAATCTTTTGCAACAATTTTCAAGATGGGTTCTTCAACAAAATACCAACGTTGATGCAAAAATTCCTCTTAGACAAAGGCCTCTTCACTTACCACCACCAAAATCTGAGTGGGAAAAGAGACATAGAGAATGGGAAATGTTTTTAGAAGTAGATTGCAAAGACACGCTACAAGCTTTAGATTTCTTCTGAAAGAAATGAACACGACCTTCATATGCACTGTGGTAGTTGTAATAGTTGAATTGCATTTTAAGTAGCATGTAGGAGGGTTTGAAGTCATAATCACAGACCAACCAAGTGCCTATAAATATATCTTCAAGGCCATCAACCCATTTCCTATATTTTTGTAACAGGGTAATCAATAAACAAATATTTTTGTAAGAGGGAAATATGTAAACTAAGGGCCATCAACCCATTTCCTATATTTTTGTAACAGGGTAAATCAATAAACAAATATTTTTGTAACAGAGAAATATGTAAACTAAGGATTACAATCATTCGCTCAAGATCTTACAATCAACCCATTTCCTATCACTAGACACATCAATTGTAATGATTTGGACAAATGTATCTATGGTGTTCTCCCATAACACTAGGGATTTCCTTGCATGGTTATACCTGCATTATACTCCACTCGATCCTCTAAATTAGTGATATTAGCAGCAAACATAGGGTTATACCTCACCGAGTGACACACAAGGTTGGAAAGAATCATAGTATTCCATGTTATCTTGCTTGGGGATTGCCTAGATTTTTGTATAGCTAAAGGTTTACTTGCTTCCCAAAAGCACACCATTGATAGTAAAGAATCTTTTTTATGAAAAACTATTTGAGCCAATACTGAGTCTAGCTATTCCTCCGCCCAAAGAAGCTCCTGTACCTACCCTGTATGGTATGTGTGTAAAAGATACATTCCTAAGTGAAATTAATTGAAGGATTAAATTACCATATTAAAAGGACTTTCACGTCTTGTTGCCTCAAGTTACCACATGAAAATGTTTTCCCTTGTGTTAGGTTTTCTTTTTCATGTTTAACAAACATTATGTTGGATTCAATCATCTCGGTATCAGGAAAACAATCGAGAAATGGTGGGATTCAATTTTCCAATATCCCATCTTGAATAGAATTTGGCAGATTCTACTGGGCTTCATTCTCTGGCAGATTTGGAAAGAGAAGAATCACAGAATATTCAAATCCTCCTCCCTGAGCTGGCAAGACGTTTGGGCTAAAATCCACTCCAATATAAAGGAAACAATAAAATTGGACCCATGGATGGATCAGGACCAGATCTTCCTGACTAATGAGCTCATCATCCTCAAGGCTTGGTAACTTCATCTCTCCCCCTCTTTTTCATCCCCCTTCCCAGGTAGCACCTCCAAGATCATCCCCTCCCATTGGGAGGCTCCACAATTTGGGTATCACAAAAACAATTTCGATGGAGCCTCCAAGGGGAATCTAGGACAGGCTGGATATGGGGCAATCATATGCAATAGTAAAGGGGAAATCCTCCACCTATCAATGGGGAACTTGGGCCATAACACCAACAATGTAATCGAAATTTGGGGATTTCTCAAAGGTCTACAAGTGGCCAAAGAGCACAGGCTAAATCTTCTTATAGCAGAAGATGATTCACAGATAGTCAGCAACCTCCTCACTCATCTCCTAAATGGAGCAGATATGGAGAAGATATCCCCAAGCTGGAGACTTCTAAATGGATTGATCAGAATAAAGTCAATCCTTCAGCATTAGTGGGCTATTCTTCCATCCCATGTCCGAAGAAAAGAAAATCAAGTAGTAGACATGTTAGCAAACTTTGGGGTAGATCTACGGGAAGGAGACTTTTTATTTTCTCCAACCTCTTCCTCTACTCACCCCATAGTGATCGCTTGCAGAAACTTGGCACAGAACAAGGACCAAACCCCAGATGGGGTGACATCATATATGACGAATGGATGTCCTGATGGGAAAACACTTGGCCACGTCTCTCGCCACCTCGATCCAATGCACACCACACCCACCTCCACCATTACTCCATGCCTTTAATACAATGGCCTTGACAACTCTACATTCATTTTATTTCAATCCAGTTTAATGGCATGACACTCCTGTTCATGGGAGAATTTATGGCTATGGGCTAGCCAAAGGCCCAGTCCCATCGTCCTGCCAAGTTCAATGGATTTAGGCCAACAATGGGGAACTCCATGGCTCATTCGACCCCTTGGCTTCCTGAGTCCTAGCCTCCACCAGCAATTGATTTAGTTTTTTTCTTTGGGTTGATTTTTCCTGGTGATCTCGGCCCTTAAAGCCCTCCTCTCCTCTCCTAATTGACAATGGCTCTTGGCTCTAGTCTGCTTCCATCCCCTTGCATAACATTACTCTATCTTTCCTTCCTGGGTCTCAGGTGATATTCCTCATGCCACACATTCAAGGAAAGTCGAAATGGGTGGAAACCTGGTGTGCTGAAAAAGGGAGAGGTGCATGAGGACGAGGTAGGAAGGATCTTCCAAGATTGCCTCTAGACCCTGTGCATGCCTCCACCCCAAAGAATCCCCCAAATTCTCCTCATCTCTTCTCACTGGACAATTCTTCCAACCGGGCCACTTCTCCAGGTCTACCTCCTTTGTCTTCTCCCAACGTCTATCGAGTTGAATGGATCAACAACTAGGGAAACTTTCTGGGCTTTATGCCAAAACACGACCCGTCACCCCCTGACCAACCTCTAGCTCCGCCTCCCCCTCCTCCTCCCTCCACTTTGTCTATCCCTTTCACTTCTTCATCCTCTCCCCTTCCCTCTCCCAACTCCCCCACCACCTTTGATTTACCTCCACCAGCTCCGCCACCTCCTATTTGCACCCACTACACTAGGAAAGAAGCTATCATGGAATCTGTGGATGTCATCAAATGAGTGATGGAGGATATCATGAGCGCCATCATTGCAATGCAGCACTAAGAAGTAGAAAGGACATGTTGTGAGGAACACATGACGGCTCTGCTACAGGATCTCAGGAAAGCTATTTTAAACACAGGTGCGCCAAGCAAGGAAACCGCGCAAGACCAAAGGCACGAGCAGAGGATCGACCCCAGCTTAGGATAGCCTCTTCTCACTCAAGTTTTCTTCTAGTTCATGCATCTAGATAGTTTAATTTACAAGTTCCATGCCCTGTGCAACATCTCAGTCCTAGGATTTTACAGATTTAGCTTCTATAAGTTTTTGTATCTTGGTATGGATAGTGTAGCAGGACATAGTGTCTCCCTTCGTGGCATTTTAGAACTAGTTTTGTACATTTCAGGATCAATTCAATTTTTTAAGTCTTGCATGGTTACTGTGAATTTTAATGGCCGCATGGCATATTTGGTTTCCCACCAGGGAAAAGCTATCACAGCCTCTTGGAACATTATGACATATGTAACTCTCACTGCTTAGGAGGCTTTAATATAATTTCTAACCTAAAAAAAATAAATCTAATCTTAAGTTTGTAGTTAAGCCACACACCCAATTGGTACATGAGACCCCCTTATTAGTGGACTAAATGACTTATTTGGATTTGAACCTATGATATGCACTTTTAGTAGAAAGACATATACTTAACCATTAAAACAATATACTTATTATAAGATATACAAGAAATATAATTATTATAAAATATATAAACAACTGAAAATTTTATATAAATATAAATACAACATAAATATATAAATAACATTAACAGTAAACATTAATACTCAAACAACATATAAGTTAAACATTGAAAATAACAGGGACAATAAACATAGGAGAAATTGAAAATAAAATGGGCATTAAAATACTTAAAAAAAAATAACATAACATGTAAATATATATATGATATTTGATTGACTGAAACATATTAATGTAATAATCCCCATTACTTACTCTTTTATAATAATCCAAATGTTCAAACAACAAAGCTTACTCCATGATTGCATCAGAAAATAAAAAATATGAATCAAGAAACATATGAATTTGAAGTGTTATAATCAATACTAATACCACCATCATATTTGAAAGGTGAAATTGTTTCAAACTCCAACCCTATTCACAGTCAAAATAACCATAAGAAATATGAATCAAGAAACATATGAATTTGATATGTTATAATCAAAACTAATACCACCATCATATTTGAAAGGTGTAATTGTTTCAAACTCGAACCCTATTCATAGTCAAAATAACTGATGCAGGAGCATCGCTCACTCGATCAAGCGAGCCAGCGCGAGGAGGAAAGGGAACAGCTGGAGAGCGCCAGCATTTAAAATTTTTGAACCATTGTAATATATGGCTGCGCCAAGCATTAATGTTTTGATGTGATGAAGCGC
>ML791027.1:44850-54931 GCA_009831015.1 Picea engelmannii | reverse complement strand
AGAGAAACATACCCAAAAAAACATCGTTTAGGGCCTCAAAATGGCCCCGGAAGTTCAGGACCCGAAAAAACTGCTAAAAATAGTAAATTACCAAAATTGCCAGAAACATGTTTTGGGCCAGTTGGAAAAGGTGGGTGGCCACCAGTATCCACCTAGATCAGGAAAACAATGAGTGAAACAAGAAGACCACTGAGCCACTAGAATGGGATGTTGAGACCTTGGAACCCCACAAAAGCAAAAATTGAAGGTTGTTTGAGATCCAAAGAGCTAGAGTTTTCCCAAAAGGACAATAGAAACCCTAGCATCACACCTCGCGAATATTTGGATAAATACGTGTTTACGAATATACACAAAGTCTTTTTCTGTAATTTTCCCCACCTACTGCAGGAGTGGATACTAAGGTTGAAATATAACCACACGACGAACCAGATCCGAGAACTATATTGCACCCTAGTACAAGTTGATCAGCTACAATAGGTGAACAAAAAATTCACCCGCGCAGTTGACGTTTTACAGTATTGTGGCAAGCTTCATCACAGAGCTTGCATTCAACACAACGAGGTCATACAATGCAACAGAGAAAGAATTTCTATGCAGACCTCGAGGAAGGTACATTCGATCATTGTATACTTCTATTAAAATATTGCTATATAAAAAAAGTGTAATGACAATGGAATCAGACAACCAGACTTCCCTGCATGCATGGGGAAAGGGGGGAAGCACTGACAGAGAGAGGATAATTACAAGAAGGTGAGGATAAAGGAAAGAAGGAGGAACTCTTGGACCCGAGCTTGATGGATGATGACCAGCTCAATTGGATCTTGGCGTTATCAGGAATGATGTGTAGAGAAGTATCCTACCAATATAAAGTGAATACCAAGAAGAGAGTTGTAGCCACGAGGGAACGCTTGGAGAGCGATGAGGAAGAGGTAGAGGATCTCCGGGTTGTGGAGCAGATTGAGGAAATACTGCACGCAACTTATGAAAGGAAAAAAAGAGGCCCAAGAATAGGAGGAGAAGGAAGCCAACCTATCCATATTAATGTCAGTGTGGAACCCATAAACCCATGTGTGACTAATACACCAAAGAAAACATCATCGTTTAGACAACCGAAGTTTAGAGGAATTCTGACAGCAAGAAGTACATCTATCGTAGGAGAAACAACTTTAGGAGCCAGTTCAAGCAATATTAGTCAAGTATCTACACCGCATGGTGGAGGTAGCAGTTCAGTCTTTAGAAAGGCAAAACACAATCCCACTATCAGATTACTAGAGTTTAGAGGAGAAGCAACAAAAGATCCCGAGAAGCACTTGTTAATTTGTGAAAAGATATTGGAGGAAAAACAAATCATTGATGAAGACACCAAACTCACGTAGTTAGCGATCATGCTAAGAGACCGCGCACTAGACTGGTACATGAGTCTAGACACAAACAATGCCCCTAGGATGATGAGGACACTGTTAGACATTAAGAAGCTATTGATTAATGAGTTCTAGAAGCTGAGCTCAGAGGATTAGTACATGAACGAGATGATCGAGATAAGACATAAACTGTGAGAGTTTGTATGGGACATTGACCAGAGATTCAAGTGACTAAAGGGGAAGTTAAAATACCTTATGATCGAGATGCAACATGGAAACCTCTTTCTCAACTCATTACTCCCACATCTAAAATATCCCTTATGACAACAAAAGTTTCATATGCAGACAGGGTCTCTGCGAGAAGCCTTGAAGCTGGAGTAGAACCAGTACCAGGAGACAGACCCAACTATTGAGGAATTGAAGGAAAATTTGAAGAATCTAACATTTTAGTTGAACCAGAATAAGAACAAGGACAAACGAGAAGTCGTTTGGTGCACCAAATGTAGAACATAAGGACACCACAAGAACGAATTCCCAACATTTGCACAGTATATGGAAACATGTATGCCAAAACCACTACCATGGGGAGGATTATGGTACAAAATATGCAAGAAACAGGGTCATGAGCCTTATCACTACACGATTATGCGGAAATACTAGACAACTCCAAAGAATTCATATTTCACCTTTTGCAAGTCAGTGGGCCACGGCGATAAAGATTGTAGAACTATGGAGCTGATGCGGGAAATAACATCAAATGAATATAGAGTACAGACCAAAATGATGACAGGGCAAGAAACGCCCCAGTTCAACCAAGCCCCAACTCGATACAACACTATGTAGCAACAGTATAATATTGCGCAACAACCCTACAATAACGTGCAACCGCAGTATAACCCGGCACAATCCTAGTACAATACCACGTATTATAATCAGACACCATAGTATAACACATCGAGAGGTGATCGCATAGGCTACATAGGAGCAGGAAGAGCCACAGGAGGCTTCGGACATGGTAGAGGACCAGTCACATGTCACAATTGTCAGCAACCAGGACATTATGCATGGGAATGTCCACTGTCACCAATGACTTGTATGTATTGTCAGGCATAGGATCACAAGACAGAGGAATGTCTAACACTATTAGTAAAGATCCAGGAAAAGAGGAACCAGAACAATCAGAATGTTCAATGGATTTCAGCCGAAGTAAGGGATGATGAAAGAAACATCAACATAGTCACTCGTGGAGGAACGAAAACAAGAACTGACACAGTTCGATAGGAACTAGCAAAAAACCAATGGATAAAGAAGAAAAATGACCCCAAGATGTAGTTTGACGCGCCTAAAGAAAATGAGACTTTTAAGGAAGCCAGACAAGAATTTTAGAAGGTTGATACAACATCGAATTCAACTAAGCAACCAGTCAAGGAAGCCCCAGAATACGAAATGCTACCATCGTTGGATCATACCAATGGAATGTAACCCAAGGGACAAGAAAGTACTATCAAAGACTTTTTTCAATCATGCATAAAAGTATTAAGTGATCCTTCATCTGTGAAAATATTGCAAAACATACTAGAGAAATGTAGCAACAAGATGAAAGAAGAACAAGTAGGAAATTTAGACTAAATGCTAATATTGGGGATTTCAATATGGGAGACATTATACTAGACCTAGGATCCAAAGTGAATGTGCTACCCGGGAATACCTGGCAATGCATGGGAGAGCCAACATTGGGATACTCAAATGTCCAATTAAAATTAGAAAACCAACATAGAGTCCTACCAATAGGTAGACTGAAAGGAGTAACAGTAGATCTTTATGGAGTGCGCACTAAGGTAGACTTTGAATTCATTGAAATAGTAGATGGCACAACATCGTACATGACACTACTCGGTGTGGATTGGGTGTTTGAAAACCAGGCCATAATTAACTTGAAAACAAGGAAAATGACATTTGAATCTGGATATTACAGGGTCATAACACCACTCGATCCATCAGAAGGGGAGAGGTTCGTAGAACCCACTTTCATGGACTTAGAGGAGATCGGCTAGTTGTATAGAAAAACTGCACGCAATGAGGATTACATAAACCCAACTACAGATAGGGTGCTCAGTTGGTGGAGCATTACTTCATGCGCAATAGACTCAGACACCAGGTTAGAAAATTGGCAGCAGAGACTACAAGAAGTATCCATGAGAAGATGTGCAAGAATCGACCGCCCAATATGGTGGATAGGCATAAAAATCAGAGAACCACCCATTTTCCACGGACTAAATTATTTGGAAACATTCTTGAAACAATATGAAGAGGAAGTATTAGAGAACTAGAGGTTACTAGCACTAGATTTATCACTCAAGGCCACACCCACAAGATGGTGGGGCACACAGAAAGAGAGTATCACAAACTGGTATCAATGTAAGCAGTTACTGCGCATAAGGTTCGGTGCAGAACAAAAAAACAACAAACAACATAAGTACGATGGACACAGAGCACTTGGAGGCATGTAGAACACTATGGAAAATGACACCACCTGAGGAATGGCCTCATCACTTCATACATACTTTCGAGGGCATACCAGGGAACTCGTACACAAACCAGGAATTACGCAAAGGAACTACAACATGGCGAATATTGCAACAGAACTTTGCATTCACTTTCTCATTTGAGAATGAGAACCCCAACATATATGCAGCCCTTAAACAGATAAGAGAAGCAATATTCATCAAAGAACAAGAAATAGAAACTATCACAGAAGAACAAAAGAAGAATAAGCAAATAGTCAAGTAACTACTATCATGTTACCATGTACAAGAGGAAGCACCAGACAAAGATGGCCCGCATGATATTCAAATTGAATAAGTAGAAAGCGAAAGAGATGTGGAGAGACCACCCATATAATCTGAAGTGATTTACGCGCCAATCAAGGTAAATGAAGTTAACATTAGAACAATTGAACATCCCAGAATGGCCAACATTGGAGACTACTAGGATGAGACAACAGTAGAAAGAATCACAGAGTTGTTATGCGGATACAATGACTTGTTTCCTACAACATTTACAGAGATGAAGGGTATAGTAGGAGAACTGGGAGAGATGAATATACCACTCATACCTAAAGCGAGATCGATTAGACAACGACCATATATATTGAGCCCCATATATAAACATAAAGTTAAAGAGGATATTGACTGGATGCTCGAAGCCGACATAATCAAACTAGTCGAGGAATTATAATGGATATGCTCGATGGTAGTACATGACAAGAATCAAGGAAGAGGGATTAGGATATGCCTTGACTTGAGGAAGTTGAACGATGCATGCCTACACGACCCATTCCATACACCGTTCATGGATAAAGTGTTAGATAATGTGGGGGGACATGAAGCTTACTCATTCACTGATGGATTCTCAGCCTACCATCAGATTAAGATAGAACAAGAGGACAGATGCAAGACCACATTCGTGATGGAATGGGGATCTTACCAATATATAGTCATGTCGTTTGGACTAAATAATGCCCCAACAATATTCTCCAAAGTGGTTATCGCACCATTTAAAGAATTTATCCATCAGTTTCTTGAAGTATACCTCGATGACTAGACAGTCTATAGTCTGTTGAAAAACCATGTGGAAGTTTTGCGCTTGATGCTAGAATGATGCAGACAATGTCAGATATCACTGAATATCAAGAAATGCATATTTGGAACATCTTTTGGGATACTATTGGGCCACATAGTATGCAAACAGGGGCTATTGGTTGATCCGACAAATATCACAGTCATCGTCAGTTTACCAGCACCAAAAACAGTCTATCAGCTACGAGTGATGTTAGGACACACAGGATACTACAAGAAATTCATCAAAGGATATGTGCAGATACAACACTAATGGAAAAACGGTTAAGGAAGGATACAAAATACCAATGGAACGATGAGTGTCAACACGGTCTGGATACTCTGAAAGAAAAGATGGTTACTGCACTGATATTAGTATTTCCAAACTAGGAAAAGACATTCCATGTGTATGTAGATGCATCAACGATAGCACTAGGAGCTATCTTAGCGCAATCAAGAGAAAGAGACTTCAACCACCCGATAGCGTTCACAAGAAGAAAACTATCAGACTCAGAACAAAATTATAACACGATGTAAAGATAAGGCCTAGATATGGTTTACTCACTGCATAAGTTCAGACATTACCTATTGGGAAAACATTTTAATATTTTTACAGATCACTCAACCCTGAAATACATAGTCAACAAGTTAGTGTTGTGGGGGAGAATCTGTCGATGGTTATTTTTAGATCAAGAATTTGACTTCGAAGTAATAGTCAAACCAGGAAATCTGAATGCAAGATCTGACCACCTATCATGGGTCACAAATGGAGAAGAACCCACGAACTTAGAAGACAACTTTTTGGATGCATAGTTATTCTCAGTAAAGATTGTTCATGACTACTTTGCAGAGATCATCTAGTACTTGAGCACAGGTACCGCACCGCAAGAATATACCACTGTACATAAGAAGAACCTAATAGTCTGTGTGGCTGACTATCAATTGATCGCAAGACATCTATACATCATGGGCGCAGATAACATATTACAAAGGTATTTGTTAGAGCATGAACGACCAAGAATTTTAGAAGAATCCCATGAGGGAATGGAATGAGGGAATTATGCAGGAAAAGCTACCATGACGAAGGTACTCCTCGCAGGATTATGGTGGCCAACGATTCACAGAGACTTGAAAGAGTATTGTTAGAGATGTGATGTCTTTCAAAGGGTAGGCAAACGCAATAGAAGGGAAGAGATGCCATTACGACTGCAAGTGAAACTACAGGAATTTGATAAATGGGAAATAGACTTTGTGGGACCAATTAACCCACCAGCCAAAAGAACAGGGTCACGATACATCACCACCACGACGAAATACCTAACAATATGGGTGGAAGCCACACCAGTAAAAGACTACATCGCAGAGACAACTGCACACTTCTTATTTGAACAAGTAATTACTAGGTTTTGGTTCCAAAGAGTTTTGATGAGTGACCAAGGCACGCACTTCATAAATAACACCATCTGCACAATGCTCAAAGAGTTTGAATTTCATGACCAGAAAAGCACATCGTATCATCCACATGCGAATGGAACAATAGAAGCCTTGAACAAAATTCTAGAGAACGCACCGACAAAGATCTGTAACGTCAATAGAGATGAATGGGACCTCAAAGTATCGGCAACATTATGGGTGTATAGGATGACATGAAAAATTTTGACAAGGCACACACCATTCAAACTATTCTATGGCCAAGAAGCAATAGTTCCATTAGAATTTTTAGTACCTAGCTTATGCATAGCAACTATCACACAAATGACCAAACAAGGCGCAATACAGGAAAGACTGAATCATCTATTGTCAATGGAGGAAGACCGAATCCTGGCAGGATTCCATCAACAAGTGTATAAATACAGAGAGAAATCTTGGCACGATCGACACATCAAGAAGAGGACATTCAAGGAAAGAGATCTAGTATTGTTCTATGACAGCAAATCATTTCATCACCCAGGAAAGCTGAGAATGCATTAGTTAGGACCATAGGAGGTAAAATCTATAACAGATAGAGAAGTTGTGCAGTTAAGAGATTTAGCAGGCACATACCTCGAAGGAATGATCAACGAGAGCCGACTGAAGTTGTACAAGGATAGTCGACCACCCACCGCGAAGTTAAAAAAAGAAGAAGAAACAAACAAAATAGAAAACAAATTAGAGGAAAAAAACCAAAAATCCTGATGCACATCAGAGATAGAAAAGCCGCATAACATTTGAAACACAAATTCAACAAAGGAAAGGACAACGGTTACATACCAAGGAAAAACTAGTGGAAAACAAAAAGTCAGAAAAAGCAGGATGACAGGACAACACTAAGCAAAATTAAAGCATGGAAAGGACTGATGGAACATCACATTAAACATGCCAACTGGAAATGGAAAATTAAGTGTAATGGCAAGTACAAAACTTTCGCAGATGCATTAAACCCATAGTTATTTTCCATTAATCACATCAAGGAGGAAGCATCCTCAACAAGCTTCATTACAAGCCCATACAACACGCAAGAATGGAAGAAACTAGTCTATTCACAAAAGGAGAAAAGAGAGAGAGCCACAACAACGAGAACGAATAGAGTGATACCACAGAGCTCACCAAAGTAATTCAAACTCAACAAATGTTCGGCAACCACCACTATAGCACCACCGAAGCCCACATAATTAGGCCAGATGCCAGACCGACCAAGGTTCAAACTAGGTCACGAAGACCGTTGGAAGAAAACGAGCAAAAACAGCCAAAGATCATCAATATCGGCGAGATCCCATCCCTAGATATGATACCGGTGAAATCTACACCAATACTAGAAGAGATTCAGTAGTCACAAGTAGATGCCATGAAAGAGGATATGCCAGTAGTGGCGTAGGATCCTCAAAATGAGGAAGCCGAAACCCAATGGGAAGTGCAACCAGAAAGCACTGAAGTAGCCGTATATGTTAACGGAACGACACAAAATCTAGGAGCAGTAGTGCAACCAGATGAGTCATAGGTACCTAGCCTAGGTCAACCAATAGAGAATACCATTGGAACTACCTCGGCCTGGCCAGAGTGGCTTACAGGGGAGAAACCGGGAGTTGCAAGAACTTTGAACCGACCACCATAGCAAGAAGACAGAGTTTAGATACCGAGTTCATCTCGCAAAAACCAACAGTAGAAATTGTACTACCATGCATACCAGATGGAGTACAGGTAGATTCGAAGCTACTAGGTCACGTTGGGAAGCTCAAGTATTCCAGCCATGACGTATCAGACAAAACCAAGTACCTGGAACTTGCGCTGAGGGTTTTTATGCAGAACATAGTGGTAAACCAACTTGGAGAAATGATAAGCTAGCCACATCAGTGGGCAGTTGGACTGGAAAAAAATGAATTTTAGGTTTTTTGAAACTCCCACATTTTGGCAGAGGCCAGTACGTGAAAACATGCATCAAGCAGCTATTAGCAGTCACACATGGAGGGGATATATGACTGGAAAACCCCATCGCCATAACTGTTCATATTATCATGCAGATAACAGGAATACCCAGCTGAGGCATGGATCCCGTGCTGACTCTAGACGATAAATCCAAGGAGAAAGAGTTAGCAGAGAAAATGAAGAAGAAATATGGTATCGCCAAGGGAACAAGAGGCATTATAATCAAACGGATAAAAAATGCAGTGACACAATTGGGCAAAAATATCTTAGCCTGTAAATTGTTAAGAAAATGCCACAAAGATGAAGTACCATCAGGAGTCATCGTTGTTGCAGCTCAGTGCAAAGAAGGCACATCCATGAGCTGGGCACCTTATCTATTAAACTTGTTCCAAGTGGACTGGAAGGATGCAGAGTACCTCAGTACAAAATTTCATTACTCATGGATTCTCACCCTCATATCCTTCATGGGATGGTGGGAACTAGAGTACGTAATTTTTTGTAATAGACCACAATGAGCAGGTGCGAGATATCTATCACTGAAATCTGGGCCACAGGCCAGACATAAGAGGGAGAATGGAATATTATTTGAAGTATACCTACAAGACATACAAGAAGATATCAACCGATAATGGAGAATAACACCAGAGGCTGTCGCACAATATGGGGATATTGCTAACTTCTGGGCTACATGTCAAGCCATGTGGATACAACCAAGGAAGGATCCAAATAAATAGTGGCTACAGATGTGCAATTTCATTACAGAGGGTGACATTGACATGGTCATCAGTGAATGGCCTGATGAATGGAGAATCCCATCCATTCCTCGAGAAGTACCAGAAAGAACAACAAAAGGAGAGGCAGCGTAGGTGGAAACACAACCTCTGCAAATCCCAGTGCCCAAGAAACCAAGAATGGGCCACAACAAGATGACTCAGGCAGATGAAGAGTCGAAGTAGATAGGAACCCAGAAGGGGCAGCAAGCGACTAACGAATATCTGAAACAAGCTAAGGGAGTGCGGGAGAGTGCCCTAAATCCCATCACACAGGAGCTAAGGGAAACTAAGAGACTGGCTGTATAGGCAGTTGATGCACGCAAGAAATCAAAGATGCAACGAGCATCACCGAACTATACGATCACGGAGGACGATGGAGAAATGATCGCCAGAATGGTCTAGGACTGTCTAGCAGAAGACTTCGATCACGCAACACATCACAGGGATAAACTTCAAAAAGAGATGACAAAAATGGGACCTCCTCAGGACACTCAGGGAGGCCCAGAGAGAAAGTAGTAGCAGAGGCATAGATCCATTGACAACACAAACCAACAAAAGAGTGGAGGTAGAAGAATGATACCTAGCCCTTCCAATGCCACACGCCCATGAAACGGTCTACATAAAACCTAGCATGTTGCGAATGGACGAGATCGTGGGACACACACCACTGAAGGATTTGGAACACATCCAATTGGTCTTGACACAGATGCCATCAAGGGAACTGTACAAATTGAAGGTTAGCATCGAACAAGAAATGCAGTCTCGAGCACATAAAAACTTAGTCGAGCTACAACAAGAAACAAAGAAGCGAGAAGCGCTGGAAAAAGATTGTGAGTAGGACAAATCCAAAACTCAGGAGGAGAAAGAAAGCAGGAACGAATTGGAACGAAGAGTGGGAGAAATTTTGGGGGAACTTCCAAGAACTGTG
>ML791027.1:10585-27221 GCA_009831015.1 Picea engelmannii | reverse complement strand
AAGAGTACAATATTTACGCTTCCATTTGTGTGGGAGAGAGATACATATGGCAGCGCAGACGAAATCTTTCCTCGGAGGCAGATGGATGGAAACTCTCAGGAAGTGGAAGTGGAGAAAATGATAGCAAGTGGCTTTGGCAACATATTGACGTGAATACACCGCCTCCCCAAAACTTGAATAGGCTCCCACTGTATATTGAGATGACAGCGGGTACTAAGTAACGGAGTTATCTCCTCATATATTTTCATGTTGCCGGATGTGGATAGCGATAACAGTCGGCCCATCATCTATGGTTTTCAGGTTTGTTGTGAGGACGAAGGTGGTACAAACCAAAATGGTGGACTGTGCATCTTAAAGGCCGAGTTTGATAATGTGAAGACCAGAACAGTGGAAGAGGATGAATGGGTCAATTTTGTGGAGGATTGGCATACGGATGTTTATGACATGGATTGGAGTATGCAATTTTGGGAGCATTTGCGTAACAATAATCAGAATTATCCGGAATGGCCCAACCATGAGCAAGGGTTTTCAAGCGCCATCCAAGTCTTTATGCCAAATGCATGGAAGATACAACACAAACTAAAGTTGGAAAACTCCATGGAGTTTATAGTGGTGCAAAATGGGCCTATTTATGGATATAAATTGGTGGCTGAAAAATACATCTGAATTGGTGCTAAGAAATACTTCTGAATTGGTTATTTTGATTGTGAATAGGGTTGGAGTTTGAAACAATTCCATATCACAAATATGATGGTATTAGTTTTGATTATAGCATTTCAAATTTATATGTTTCTTATTCATATTTTTTTATCTTTTGATGCAATTATGGAGTAAGCTTTGCTATTTGAACATTATTATAAAAGACTAAGTATTGATTGCATTAATGTGTTTTATTCAATTAAATTTCATATTTTTTTCTACACGTTATGTTATTTTATTTTATTTTATATATTTTAATGTCCATTTTATTTTAATTTTTAGTGTTCATGTTATTTTCAATGTTTAACTTATATGTTATTTCAGTATTAATGTTTATGTCCATGTTATTTATATATTTTTAATTTTATAATAATAATAATAATAATCTATTTTTAAGGTCATGGCCAAGCAACACCAAATTATTGTATGAGACTCCCTTGTTTCGGGGAAGGGACCTCTCTGGGCTATTTGACTAGAAAAGTCTACTGGGGTATACATACCCTATCTCCCTCTTAATATATTTTTAAGATCACGACCAAGCCACACCAAATTGGTGTATGAGACCCCCTTGTTTGTGAAACAAGAGACCCTCCTCCTTCCAATACATACCCTACCCGAATTTTTTAGTTTCTTATATATTTTATAATAATTGTATTTCTTGTATATCTTATAATAAGTATATTGTTTTAATGGTTAAGTATATGTGTTTCTATTAAAAGGTCATATCATAAGTTCAAATCCAAAAAAAAAATTAACCTACTCATAAAGGAGTCTCATGCACCAATTAAATATGTGATTTAAGTGTAAACTTAAAATTAAATTATTATTATTGATATTGTTATCTATATCATTATATTTTAATTTCAAAATAAATAAATAAAAATTGTTTTTTACTAATTTCAAACGTAGATAGAACATCTTAGATTCTTTGATTATATTGATTATAAAAATTATTGATTAACTCGTTTTGAATATTTCTATATGATGAAATCACTTTTCAATATGAGATATTACTATTAAAATAATACATTTATATCATCTCTCCATTGCATGGGCTAGGGAGTTATTCGACATTGCATAGGTTAGTGTAATGGAGAAACATTCAAAACGACGTTTATGAACATCTTGTGGGAAATCTTTCTACAACCTTTCTCTAATTTTCTTATTAATCGATTTCTTCAATATGCAGGTCTATCAATATTTACATATTTTCTTAGATATATTTAACAATTCATATAGATTTGTTTTGCAAATATTTATTTTATTATCTTTTAAAAAAATTTATTATCGTGGTTAATTGGTATCAAAGGATAGTTTTTATAACAATTAAATGCAATGATTAATGTTGTATATTGTTTTGGTATTTCATTGATTGTAAGAAATGATAATATTATTTAATTTATCAAAAGATTTATTGTATTTCTATGAATGAGAAAATATATATATATTTTTTCTAAATTTTTCCATGTGTTTTGATCATGAGTATGTGACAGCATGTATCAATCCAATCGCTATAAAGCTTAAACATGGTTAGAAAGTAATATTATTTTCATATTTTTTAATGCATGATTATTCAAATTTTGAATTTTAATGAGCCCCTTTGGTTTATTAATGTTGAATCAATTGTTAAGGCATGTTATTGTGGCCTTTGAGTAGCTTATGATTGGAGCGATGGGCATGCCAACACCTTTTATATATCAAGTACATGCATCTCTTCTCTAAGACAAAAGGTCATTGTAGGTGCATGTATCATTTTCAAATATTGATTGAAAAGAATCTAACTTGTTTGATTGGTGTATGTTTGTAGTATATAATGTGTTAGGGACCTAATCTACCTAAACCCTCGTGCAAATAGAATAATATACTTTCTATGTAATACAAGTGAAAAATAGTAAATAAGGCATATATGATAATGTGAACAAGTCTAATGTAAGAAGACTTAATA
The DNA here is from genome assembly GCA_009831015.1 of Picea engelmannii. Taxonomy (NCBI): domain Eukaryota; kingdom Viridiplantae; phylum Streptophyta; class Pinopsida; order Pinales; family Pinaceae; genus Picea; species Picea engelmannii. The sequence continues at coordinate 24,577 of ML791027.1, read as the reverse complement.
GAATATTCCACTTATAGAAAGATCTTTTTTTGGACTGATCTTTAAAAGATAGAATTAGTATAAATATAAGTAGAAGGTGTGGGAATTTTTTTTCTTGAGAATTATTGTAATAGAGCTATGCTCTACTAGAGGTTGCTCCCTTGAAAAGGAATGTGAACTTGTATTTCTATCAATAAAAGTATCATGGTGGTCGTGTTATTGTCTATATTTTGTTGTTCCACAGTATTTCCTACAATATTTTTTTTTTGCATATTATACTATGCATGGTACCTAACAAGTGATATCAGAGCTCTTTCCTCTACAAAAATTGTGGGATTTTTTTTCCAAGGTAGATATTTGTATTGTCGACATCTTTAAAGCATAGAGATATGTCGTTCAGCAAGTAAAATCATGGCTGGAGAGGAATAGATGTAGGAAATAAAGACAGTTTCACAGGGTTACTCAAAACAAATGTTTCACCTTTTTGGAAACCTCTGCAACCCATGTTGGTACCCGTTCAAGTAGTATTTCATTAGATAGAATTTATACATGGCCATCACTTCCATGTACCGTCATGTATATTGGGAGTCCCCTAGGTCTCTTGAAACAAACTCTGGATCAGTCGATTGGTTTCCTAACTACTATAGTCACACCAATAATAGCACTCTAGAATATACTCTCTAGTACCTAGGTAATTATGTAGTAGATATAAGTGTACAGTCGAGTCTCCTTAGTTAGTTCCCTTGGGAAAAAAAGAAAAATTGTGTCATGCAACCCTGCCTCTTGCATCCTTGTTGTAAAATTACTACACAAGTGTCTCTGTTAACAATTTGGGATTTTTTTCATTATAGTATTCTTTAGGCCAGAGTATAAGTCCACATGAGTTAAAAAATTATTATAGTGGTCCCACCGACACCCTTATTTGGAACCTATCCCATTGGATTCCTCTATTCACCCTAATCATTATGGTACCTATCACTTATAATCATTTATTTTCATGGACCCACCCACCCTTCCTGACACCATTATTTTCCACCTCTCCCATTTGATTCCTCTTTCCCCCTTATCATCGTGGTATATATCACTTATCATCCTTTCTTCCATGAAACCACTTCACCTCCTCGACTCCCTTCACTCACCAATGGCCGCCACTCTCCAACAATAACTCCTTAACCTACAATCTGAAACCCAACAGCACAAGGACATCTAGAAAATGACTTTTGAACTTGCTTCAATCCATTCCCAAGTTGAAACCTTCACCAACCAAGTTAAGAGAAAACTCAACACCATCCATGGTCAATTTGACTACCTCCAATCCACTCTCAACAAAGTTTTGAACCAATCGTAGGGTCATCCCTCATCTGAATAAAATTCAAACTTAGGTGGTGTTGACTCCTCCCATATTATTCCCTTTCATCCCAAATGCTTTCATCATGACCCCCATCTTCCTAGAGCGGAGGTCAATAAATTTGATGTCCCGGATACCACAAGATGGGTTACTCAAATGAAACATAATTTTTTCTTTGCATGGAATAATTGATGAGTTGGAAAAAAATTGGTATGGTATTCTCCATCTTTATCCTAAATGTTGGCAATGGTGGAAATGACATAAAAATGTGCGCCAAGGGTATGTTTCCTGGACACAATTTGTTGTAGAGATTTATGAACACTTTGACACAGAAACCCACCATTTAGGCCGTTTGACCAAGTTTAAATAGTTTTTCATTTGGAATACTTTATAACCACATTTGATCACTTGGATTTCAGAATGGAGGGTGTTGGTTCTTAACTTCTCTCTTCTTAAGACTCAGGTGTTTACAACCTAGGATTGCGTATGAGATAGGGGTTCTTTAACCAGAGCCATGCACTACAGACTATGAAGGTAATCTATGTATTCCTCACAGGTACACATTTCCATTACATAGTTTACTTCCCAAGTAGCATATTCGTGTTCCATAACAATATATTAACTCATTTATTAATCATAACAATAACTGCAGAAAGAAGGTAAATAGATGCATACATTCATCACATTACATAGTCATTACCGTGGTTCACCCCCTCCTGGGCTACGTCCACAAAGATTTTTCTCTTGGCTATGTTATTATGGCAGTTCTGCATTTCCGATGCCGCGTGCTTACAATTCCCCTCTTATGGGTAAGATCTATATGAGGCAAACTAGATCACACCAGGCTCTACAACCTGTGAACTAATCCTCAGATCTACCTTCTCTCCTCCGTTCTAGCTCAACAACTTACAAAAATGGTACATAACAGTATTGCATAACGCCTTCCTTCATGTATTAGTCTACTGGAATGGTATAAGGACCCTAACCCTTACAACAAAGTAAACTTATTGTAAAAACACTAACCTAATATGTAAAACTCAATCAACCAACAAACTCTATATGATACCTGCGTATCTATATTTATACATTTCGGGCTCTTCATCCTTCTTACCAAAAATTACCAAAACCCTAACTCTACCAACGTTAGGTCTTCCTCCCATGCACACGTTTTGTTCTTCCTCCAACTGTCTCTTTCCTTGTGCACGCTTTCTTGCATGTGTGCGTGTTGTTCTTTCTCCAGCTGTTACTTTCATTTCTGCATGCTTTCTTTCCCATGATCGTCCTTCTTTCCACTTCATCCTAGTGACGACAGGGCCCCAACACTGACATGTGACTAGTCCTGAGTCACCTAATCTTTTTGAGCTGCCTCGATATCCTCTATAATTGTATGGAACTTTTCCTTCAGCTATGCTTCTTTTGTTAGTGCCTGAACTGCCACTTCATCGCTCAATAATCCTACACATTCTGTCTGTGTCTTTGTTATCTGTGTTCTAGCTCCTTCTTCATGAGCGATTACTTCTGCTACCCATTCCTATAATGGTTCTGTTTGAACTTGACGCTCCTATTTCTATGTTTGCATAGTGATAAGTTCTGCCTGCATCTTCTTCAACTCTTGCATCCCTTTGACTCGTTCTGGTATTGATATGGTCTTTTGCCATTGTTTGAGTTCTTGGATCGCTGCATTGATCCTCTCCTCTTCCTTTTCCCAGCGTTGGACGTGTGGATCCTCCTCTAGCCTTGTCCAAAGTTGTGCTTCTTTATCGAACAATTCCGCTGTTGTGCTAACCAGTCGTTCTATCTCCTACAGTTTCGTCATTGATTCCTGCTTCCTTTGCTCCTTAACTGCTAATGGATTTGTTTGATTCAGGTGGATATCCACCCACCTTTTCTGATTGGCTCAAAACAATTTTCTGGAAATTTTGGCAATTTACTATTTTTAGTAGTTTTTAACTTCCAGGGCCATTTTCAGGGCCCAAATGAAGGTTTTTCGAGATTGAGGTTTTCAATGATAGAAAAAATCATGATTGAGCCCCCAAAATGAATCTCCTCAACAATACCTTTCCAACGAGCTATCACATGCCTAAAGAGGAGATCGTATGCAAAAGTTACGACCTCGGGAAGTTGATGTACTCACTTACCCAAACGGGGCCCACATGACTTTTGGCGCTTCATCTCCTAGGGTTAGGTTTTTGGATGTCTAGGGTTTTTGGAATTCCTATTTATTATAAAAAGGACTTCAGATCCTCATTGTAACCATCTTTTTGCAAATGCAAGTAGCCGTCACATCTCTTCTCAAAGATAATATGCCACCATTCTAGTGAGTCCTTCACTCTGTAATTTTACAATCTCTGTACATTTCTTTCATTAATAAAAATTGTGTATTACTATATCTCTTTGTTTATGGTTGAACCTTTGATATATTTCTGTTATATTATTGAATATCTATGATATCTCTGTGCATTTATTTATTATATCTCCGATCTCATTTCCTGCCGAAAATAATTTGGATCATTCTTGGTGTGAGTTATTCTCAGAGACCCTCATTCTCCTTTTGATATTCATCAATTTCCTGCGTAATTTGGTCGATATTTTCTGTAGCTAGGAGTTTGTTTCCTTACACAGTTCTTGGAAGTTCCCCCAAAATTTCTCCCACTCTTCGTTCCAATTCGTTCCTGCTTTCTTTCTCCTCCTGAGTTTTGGATTTGTCCTACTCACAATCTTTTTCCAGCGCTTCTCGCTTCTTTGTTTCTTGTTGTAGCTCGACTAAGTTTTTATGTGCTCGAGACTGCATTTCTTGTTCGATGCTAACCTTCAATTTGTACAGTTCCCTTGATGGCATCTGTGTCAAGACCAATTGGATGTGTTCCAAATCCTTCAGTGGTGTGTGTCCCACGATCTCGTCCATTCGCAACATGCTAGGTTTTATGTAGACCGTTTCATGGGCGTGTGGCATTGGAAGGGCTAGGTATCATTCTTCTACCTCCACTCTTTTGTTGGTTTGTGTTGTCAATGGATCTATGCCTCTGCTACTACTTTCTCTCTGGGCCTCCCTGAGTGTCCTGAGGAGGTCCCATTTTTGTCATCTCTTTTTGAAGTTTATCCCTGTGATGTGTTGCGTGATCGAAGTCTTCTGCTAGACAGTCCTAGACCATTCTGGCGATCATTTCTCCATCGTCCTCCGTGATCGTATAGTTCGGTGATGCTCGTTGCATCTTTGATTTCTTGCGTGCATCAACTGCCTATACAGCCAGTCTCTTAGTTTCCCTTAGCTCCTGTGTGATGGGATTTAGGGCACTCTCCCGCACTCCCTTAGCTTGTTTCAGATATTCGTTAGTCGCTTGCTGCCCCTTCTGGGTTCCTATCTACTTCGACTCTTCATCTGCCTGAGTCATCTTGTTGTGGCCCATTCTTGGTTTCTTGGGCACTGGGATTTGCAGAGGTTGTGTTTCCACCTACGCTGCCTCTCCTTTTGTTGTTCTTTCTGGTACTTCTCGAGGAATGGATGGGATTCTCCATTCATCAGGCCATTCACTGATGACCATGTCAATGTCACCCTCTGTAATGAAATTGCACATCTGTAGCCACTATTTATTTGGATCCTTCCTTGGTTGTATCCACATGGCTTGACATGTAGCCCAGAAGTTAGCAATATCCCCATATTGTGCGACAGCCTCTGGTGTTATTCTCCATTATCGGTTGATATCTTCTTGTATGTCTTGTAGGTATACTTCAAATAATATTCCATTCTCCCTCTTATGTCTGGCCTGTGGCCCAGATTTCAGTGATAGATATCTCGCACCTGCTCATTGTGGTCTATTACAAAAAATTACGTACTCTAGTTCCCACCATCCCATGAAGGATATGAGGGTGAGAATCCATGAGTAATGAAATTTTGTACTGAGGTACTCTGCATCCTTCCAGTCCACTTGGAACAAGTTTAATAGATAAGGTGCCCAGCTCATGGATGTGCCTTCTTTGCACTGAGCTGCAACAACGATGACTCCTGATGGTACTTCATCTTTGTGGCATTTTCTTAACAATTTACAGGCTAAGATATTTTTGCCCAATTGTGTCACTGCATTTTTTATCCGTTTGATTATAATGCCTCTTGTTCCCTTGGCGATACCATATTTCTTCTTCATTTTCTCTGCTAACTCTTTCTCCTTGGATTTATCGTCTAGAGTCAGCACGGGATCCATGCCTCAGCTGGGTATTCCTGTTATCTGCATGATAATATGAACAGTTATGGCGATGGGGTTTTCCAGTCATATATCCCCTCCATGTGTGACTGCTAATAGCTGCTTGATGCATGTTTTCACGTACTGGCCTCTGCCAAAATGTGGGAGTTTCAAAAAACCTAAAATTCATTTTTTTCCAGTCCAACTGCCCACTGATGTGGCTAGCTTATCATTTCTCCAAGTTGGTTTACCACTATGTTCTGCATAAAAACCCTCAGCGCAAGTTCCAGGTACTTGGTTTTGTCTGATACGTCATGGCTGGAATACTTGAGCTTCCCAACGTGACCTAGTAGCTTCGAATCTACCTGTACTCCATCTGGTATGCATGGTAGTACAATTTCTACTGTTGGTTTTTGCGAGATGAACTCGGTATCTAAACTCTGTCTTCTTGCTATGGTGGTCGGTTCAAAGTTCTTGCAACTCCCGGTTTCTCCCCTGTAAGCCACTCTGGCCAGGCCGAGGTAGTTCCAATGGTATTCTCTATTGGTTGACCTAGGCTAGGTACCTATGACTCATCTGGTTGCACTACTGCTCCTAGATTTTGTGTCGTTCCGTTAACATATACGGCTACTTCAGTGCTTTCTGGTTGCACTTCCCATTGGGTTTCGGCTTCCTCATTTTGAGGATCCTACGCCACTACTGGCATATCCTCTTTCATGGCATCTACTTGTGACTACTGAATCTCTTCTAGTATTGGTGTAGATTTCACCGGTATCATATCTAGGGATGGGATCTCGCCGATATTGATGATCTTTGGCTGTTTTTGCTCGTTTTCTTCCAACGGTCTTCGTGACCTAGTTTGAACCTTGGTCGGTCTGGCATCTGGCCTAATTATGTGGGCTTCGGTGGTGCTATAGTGGTGGTTGCCGAACATTTGTTGAGTTTGAATTACTTTGGTGAGCTCTGTGGTATCACTCTATTCGTTCTCGTTGTTGTGGCTCTCTCTCTTTTCTCCTTTTGTGAATAGACTAGTTTCTTCCATTCTTGCGTGTTGTATGGGCTTGTAATGAAGCTTGTTGAGGATGCTTCCTCCTTGATGTGATTAATGGAAAATAACTATGGGTTTAATGCATCTGCGAAAGTTTTGTACTTGCCATTACACTTAATTTTCCATTTCCAGTTGGCATGTTTAATGTGATGTTCCATCAGTCCTTTCCATGCTTTAATTTTGCTTAGTGTTGTCCTGTCATCCTGCTTTTTCTGACTTTTTGTTTTCCACTAGTTTTTCCTTGGTATGTAACCGTTGTCCTTTCCTTTGTTGAATTTGTGTTTCAAATGTTATGCGGCTTTTCTATCTCTGATGTGCATCAGGATTTTTGGTTTTTTTCCTCTAATTTGTTTTCTATTTTGTTTGTTTCTTCTTCTTTTTTTAACTTCGCGGTGGGTGGTCGACTATCCTTGTACAACTTCAGTCGGCTCTCGTTGATCATTCCTTCGAGGTATGTGCCTGCTAAATCTCTTAACTGCACAACTTCTCTATCTGTTATAGATTTTACCTCCTATGGTCCTAACTAATGCATTCTCAGCTTTCCTGGGTGATGAAATGATTTGCTGTCATAGAACAATACTAGATCTCTTTCCTTGAATGTCCTCTTCTTGATGTGTCGATCGTGCCAAGATTTCTCTCTGTATTTATACACTTGTTGATGGAATCCTGCCAGGATTCGGTCTTCCTCCATTGACAATAGATGATTCAGTCTTTCCTGTATTGCGCCTTGTTTGGTCATTTGTGTGATAGTTGCTATGCATAAGCTAGGTACTAAAAATTCTAATGGAACTATTGCTTCTTGGCCATAGAATAGTTTGAATGGTGTGTGCCTTGTCAAAATTTTTCATGTCATCCTATACACCCATAATGTTGCCGATACTTTGAGGTCCCATTCATCTCTATTGACGTTACAGATCTTTGTCGGTGCGTTCTCTAGAATTTTGTTCAAGGCTTCTATTGTTCCATTCGCATGTGGATGATACGATGTGCTTTTCTGGTCATGAAATTCAAACTCTTTGAGCATTGTGCAGATGGTGTTATTTATGAAGTGCGTGCCTTGGTCACTCATCAAAACTCTTTGGAACCAAAACCTAGTAATTACTTGTTCAAATAAGAAGTGTGCAGTTGTCTCTGCGATGTAGTCTTTTACTGGTGTGGCTTCCACCCATATTGTTAGGTATTTCGTCGTGGTGGTGATGTATCGTGACCCTGTTCTTTTGGCTGGTGGGTTAATTGGTCCCACAAAGTCTATTTCCCATTTATCAAATTCCTGTAGTTTCACTTGCAGTCGTAATGGCATCTCTTCCCTTCTATTGCGTTTGCCTACCCTTTGAAAGACATCACATCTCTAACAATACTCTTTCAAGTCTCTGTGAATCGTTGGCCACCATAATCCTGCGAGGAGTACCTTCGTCATGGTAGCTTTTCCTGCATAATTCCCTCATTCCATTCCCTCATGGGATTCTTCTAAAATTCTTGGTCGTTCATGCTCTAACAAATACCTTTGTAATATGTTATCTGCGCCCATGATGTATAGATGTCTTGCGATCAATTGATAGTCAGCCACACAGACTATTAGGTTCTTCTTATGTACAGTGGTATATTCTTGCGGTGCGGTACCTGTGCTCAAGTACTAGATGATCTCTGCAAAGTAGTCATGAACAATCTTTACTGAGAATAACTATGCATCCAAAAAGTTGTCTTCTAAGTTCGTGGGTTCTTCTCCATTTGTGACCCATGATAGGTGGTCAGATCTTGCATTCAGATTTCCTGGTTTGACTATTACTTCGAAGTCAAATTCTTGATCTAAAAATAACCATCGACAGATTCTCCCCCACAACACTAACTTGTTGACTATGTATTTCAGGGTTGAGTGATCTGTAAAAATATTAAAATGTTTTCCCAATAGGTAATGTCTGAACTTATGCAGTGAGTAAACCATATCTAGGCCTTATCTTTACATCGTGTTATAATTTTGTTCTGAGTCTGATAGTTTTCTTCTTGTGAACGCTATCGGGTGGTTGAAGTCTCTTTCTCTTGATTGCGCTAAGATAGCTCCTAGTGCTATCGTTGATGCATCTACATACACATGGAATGTCTTTTCCTAGTTTGGAAATACTAATATCAGTGCAGTAACCATCTTTTCTTTCAGAGTATCCAGACCGTGTTGACACTCATCGTTCCATTGGTATTTTGTATCCTTCCTTAACCGTTTTTCCATTAGTGTTGTATCTGCACATATCCTTTGATGAATTTCTTGTAGTATCCTGTGTGTCCTAACATCACTCGTAGCTGATAGACTGTTTTTGGTGCTGGTAAACTGACGATGACTGTGATATTTGTCGGATCAACCAATAGCCCCTGTTTGCATACTATGTGGCCCAATAGTATCCCAAAAGATGTTCCAAATATGCATTTCTTGATATTCAGTGATATCTGACATTGTCTGCATCATTCTAGCATCAAGCGCAAAACTTCCACATGGTTTTTCAACAGACTATAGACTGTCTAGTCATCGAGGTATACTTCAAGAAACTGATGGATAAATTCTTTAAATGGTGCGATAACCACTTTGGAGAATATTGTTGGGGCATTATTTAGTCCAAACGACATGACTATATATTGGTAAGATCCCCATTCCATCACGAATGTGGTCTTGCATCTGTCCTCTTGTTCTATCTTAATCTGATGGTAGGCTGAGAATCCATCAGTGAATGAGTAAGCTTCATGTCCCCCCACATTATCTAACACTTTATCCATGAACGGTGTATGGAATGGGTCGTGTAGGCATGCATCGTTCAACTTCCTCAAGTCAAGGCATATCCTAATCCCTCTTCCTTGATTCTTGTCATGTACTACCATCGAGCATATCCATTATAATTCCTCGACTAGTTTGATTATGTCGGCTTCGAGCATCCAGTCAATATCCTCTTTAACTTTATGTTTATATATGGGGCTCAATATATATGGTCGTTGTCTAATCGATCTCGCTTTAGGTATGAGTGGTATATTCATCTCTCCCAGTTCTCCTACTATACCCTTCATCTCTGTAAATGTTGTAGGAAACAAGTCATTGTATCCGCATAACAACTCTGTGATTCTTTCTACTGTTGTCTCATCCTAGTAGTCTCCAATGTTGGCCATTCTGGGATGTTCAATTGTTCTAATGTTAACTTCATTTACCTTGATTGGCGCGTAAATCACTTCAGATTATATGGGTGGTCTCTCCACATCTCTTTCGCTTTCTACTTATTCAATTTGAATATCATGCGGGCCATCTTTGTCTGGTGCTTCCTCTTGTACATGGTAACATGATAGTAGTTACTTGACTATTTGCTTATTCTTCTTTTGTTCTTCTGTGATAGTTTCTATTTCTTGTTCTTTGATGAATATTGCTTCTCTTATCTGTTTAAGGGCTGCATATATGTTGGGGTTCTCATTCTCAAATGAGAAAGTGAATGCAAAGTTCTGTTGCAATATTCGCCATGTTGTAGTTCCTTTGCGTAATTCCTGGTTTGTGTACGAGTTCCCTGGTATGCCCTCGAAAGTATGTATGAAGTGATGAGGCCATTCCTCAGGTGGTGTCATTTTCCATAGTGTTCTACATGCCTCCAAGTGCTCTGTGTCCATCGTACTTATGTTGTTTGTTGTTTTTTTGTTCTGCACCGAACCTTATGCGCAGTAACTGCTTACATTGATACCAGTTTGTGATACTCTCTTTCTGTGTGCCCCACCATCTTGTGGGTGTGGCCTTGAGTGATAAATCTAGTGCTAGTAACCTCTAGTTCTCTAATACTTCCTCTTCATATTGTGTCAAGAATGTTTCCAAATAATTTAGTCCGTGGAAAATGGGTGGTTCTCTGATTTTTATGCCTATCCACCATATTGGGCGGTCGATTCTTGCACATCTTCTCATGGATACTTCTTGTAGTCTCTGCTGCCAATTTTCTAACCTGGTGTCTGAGTCTATTGCGCATGAAGTAATGCTCCACCAACTGAGCACCCTATCTGTAGTTGGGTTTATGTAATCCTCATTGCGTGCAGTTTTTCTATACAACTAGCCGATCTCCTCTAAGTCCATGAAAGTGGGTTCTACGAACCTCTCCCCTTCTGATGGATCGAGTGGTGTTATGACCCTGTAATATCCAGATTCAAATGTCATTTTCCTTGTTTTCAAGTTAATTATGGCCTGGTTTTCAAACACCCAATCCACACCGAGTAGTGTCATGTACGATGTTGTGCCATCTACTATTTCAATGAATTCAAAGTCTACCTTAGTGCGCACTCCATAAAGATCTACTGTTACTCCTTTCAGTCTACCTATTGGTAGGACTCTATGTTGGTTTTCTAATTTTAATTGGACATTTGAGTATCCCAATGTTGGCTCTCCCATGCATTGCCAGGTATTCCCGGGTAGCACATTCACTTTGGATCCTAGGTCTAGTATAATGTCTCCCATATTGAAATCCCCAATATTAGCATTTAGTCTAAATTTCCTACTTGTTCTTCTTTCATCTTGTTGCTACATTTCTCTAGTATGTTTTGCAATATTTTCACAGATGAAGGATCACTTAATACTTTTATGCATGATTGAAAAAAGTCTTTGATAGTACTTTCTTGTCCCTTGGGTTACATTCCATTGGTATGATCCAACGATGGTAGCATTTCGTATTCTGGGGCTTCCTTGACTGGTTGCTTAGTTGAATTCGATGTTGTATCAACCTTCTAAAATTCTTGTCTGGCTTCCTTAAAAGTCTCATTTTCTTTAGGCGCGTCAAACTACATCTTGGGGTCATTTTTCTTCTTTATCCATTGGTTTTTTGCTAGTTCCTATCGAACTGTGTCAGTTCTTGTTTTCGTTCCTCCACGAGTGACTATGTTGATGTTTCTTTCATCATCCCTTACTTCGGCTGAAATCCATTGAACATTCTGATTGTTCTGGTTCCTCTTTTCCTGGATCTTTACTAATAGTGTTAGACATTCCTCTGTCTTGTGATCCTATGCCTGACAATACATACAAGTCATTGGTGACAGTGGACATTCCCATGCATAATGTCCTGGTTGCTGACAATTGTGACATGTGACTGGTCCTCTACCATGTCCGAAGCCTCCTGTGGCTCTTCCTGCTCCTATGTAGCCTATGCGATCACCTCTCGATGTGTTATACTATGGTGTCTGATTATAATACGTGGTATTGTACTAGGATTGTGCCGGGTTATACTGCGGTTGCACGTTATTGTAGGGTTGTTGCGCAATATTATACTGTTGCTACATAGTGTTGTATCGAGTTGGGGCTTGGTTGAACTGGGGCGTTTCTTGCCCTGTCATCATTTTGGTCTGTACTCTATATTCATTTGATGTTATTTCCCGCATCAGCTCCATAGTTCTACAATCTTTATCGCCGTGGCCCACTGACTTGCAAAAGGTGAAATATGAATTCTTTGGAGTTGTCTAGTATTTCCGCATAATCGTGTAGTGATAAGGCTCATGACCCTGTTTCTTGCATATTTTGTACCATAATCCTCCCCATGGTAGTGGTTTTGGCATACATGTTTCCATATACTGTGCAAATGTTGGGAATTCGTTCTTGTGGTGTCCTTATGTTCTACATTTGGTGCACCAAACGACTTCTCGTTTGTCCTTGTTCTTATTCTGGTTCAACTAAAATGTTAGATTCTTCAAATTTTCCTTCAATTCCTCAATAGTTGGGTCTGTCTCCTGGTACTGGTTCTACTCCAGCTTCAAGGCTTCTCGCAGAGACCCTGTCTGCATATGAAACTTTTGTTGTCATAAGGGATATTTTAGATGTGGGAGTAATGAGTTGAGAAAGAGGTTTCCATGTTGCATCTCGATCATAAGGTATTTTAACTTCCCCTTTAGTCACTTGAATCTCTGGTCAATGTCCCATACAAACTCTCACAGTTTATGTCTTATCTCGATCATCTCGTTCATGTACTAATCCTCTGAGCTCAGCTTCTAGAACTCATTAATCAATAGCTTCTTAATGTCTAACAGTGTCCTCATCATCCTAGGGGCATTGTTTGTGTCTAGACTCATGTACCAGTCTAGTGCGCGGTCTCTTAGCATGATCGCTAACTACGTGAGTTTGGTGTCTTCATCAATGATTTGTTTTTCCTCCAATATCTTTTCACAAATTAACAAGTGCTTCTCGGGATCTTTTGTTGCTTCTCCTCTAAACTCTAGTAATCTGATAGTGGGATTGTGTTTTGCCTTTCTAAAGACTGAACTGCTACCTCCACCATGCGGTGTAGATACTTGACTAATATTGCTTGAACTGGCTCCTAAAGTTGTTTCTCCTACGATAGATGTACTTCTTGCTGTCAGAATTCCTCTAAACTTCGGTTGTCTAAACGATGATGTTTTCTTTGGTGTATTAGTCACACATGGGTTTATGGGTTCCACACTGACATTAATATGGATAGGTTGGCTTCCTTCTCCTCCTATTCTTGGGCCTCTTTTTTTCCTTTCATAAGTTGCGTGCAGTATTTCCTCAATCTGCTCCACAACCCGGAGATCCTCTACCTCTTCCTCATCGCTCTCCAAGCGTTCCCTCGTGGCTACAACTCTCTTCTTGGTATTCACTTTATATTGGTAGGATACTTCTCTACACATCATTCCTGATAACGCCAAGATCCAATTGAGCTGGTCATCATCCATCAAGCTCGGGTCCAAGAGTTCCTCCTTCTTTCCTTTATCCTCACCTTCTTGTAATTATCCTCTCTCTGTCAGTGCTTCCCCCCTTTCCCCATGCATGCAGGGAAGTCTGGTTGTCTGATTCCATTGTCATTACACTTTTTTTATATAGCAATATTTTAATAGAAGTATACAATGATCGAATGTACCTTCCTCGAGGTCTGCATAGAAATTCTTTCTCTGTTGCATTGTATGACCTCGTTGTGTTGAATGCAAGCTCTGTGATGAAGCTTGCCACAATACTGTAAAACGTCAACTGCGCGGGTGAATTTTTTGTTCACCTATTGTAGCTGATCAACTTGTACTAGGGTGCAATATAGTTCTCGGATCTGGTTCGTCGTGTGGTTATATTTCAACCTTAGTATCCACTCCTGCAGTAGGTGGGGAAAATTACAGAAAAAGACTTTGTGTATATTCGTAAACACGTATTTATCCAAATATTCGCGAGGTGTGATGCTAGGGTTTCTATTGTCCTTTTGGGAAAACTCTAGCTCTTTGGATCTCAAACAACCTTCAATTTTTGCTTTTGTGGGGTTCCAAGGTCTCAACATCCCATTCTAGTGGCTCAGTGGTCTTCTTGTTTCACTCATTGTTTTCCTGATCTAGGTGGATACTGGTGGCCACCCACCTTTTCCAACTGGCCCAAAACATGTTTCTGGCAATTTTGGTAATTTACTATTTTTAGCAGTTTTTTCGGGTCCTGAACTTCCGGGGCCATTTTGAGG
>ML791026.1:256134-273188 GCA_009831015.1 Picea engelmannii | reverse complement strand
TGACTACAATACAATCCACTTACACATTCTAGAGATCCTATAAAACTCAAGAAATTACAATAAAATTCATCTAGGGAACCAACTCCCTAGGAAAATGAAACACCCCCTAGGTCTAATCAAATGTACAATATTTTGAGAGGCAGGATGCTCCTGCATCAGACTCCCCAGGAATAAAAGTTGTTCATTATCCCCTAATCATGAGTTCTTTCAATTGATTCATTCTTCTAGTGTCTTTCAGGGTGTTGTGAGTGGGAAATCCCTCTACGGACTAGCACTTAGGGTTTTATCATGCATGCAAAAAAGACCTAAAGATTCCTACTTTCTATCATCGTCCCAGACCTAATCCCCATTATTATTAAGCAAATATGTAGTTAATAAGATCAAGTAAGCATACCTTATTTCGAGCATTTGATATCGATCCTTCTTCACACTTGATCGCTCTTTGACTGCAGCTCTCCTCCCAAGGCTGACCTACATTCACACAAGACAAACAAAGAACTCCACATGCATTTGATCTACAGATTAATGGGTTAGAGATTCAATCAATATGTATGCAATAAACCATGAAAACCTCATATGGTGGGATGGGAAAAGTACTTCTTTATTGTTAACTTCAACAAATCAACTTACAATGATGAAGCCGACCACTGCTCCATGAACCTGGTCCTAGGCTCCTCTTCAACTGTCCTCCAACTTATTTTCTCTATATTTCTCTTTGCACAAGGATGGCTAAAGGTTGGGACAAAAGGAATGCGCAATCGGGTATAGTTTCTTTACTATGATTCTCCTCTTCCAAATGAGACCCCTAACCCTTCTTTTATAGGCTAGAAGAAGCTAGGTATTTGGTTGAACCCTCGGCCATGCATGGCCGAAAGGTTTAGTTAACTCACACAAAGTTGTGTGTTCTGTTAGCAAATTTCCTTTTTTCATGCTTTTGTAGGTACACACAGGTTGTCTTGGGTCAGTTAGCATGTACACGCATGCAGTAATGGAGCAGGGTGCGTGGGCCTTTATAAAAGGGGTTTTTGAGAAGAGTTGTTCAACAATGTTTTGGAAAAGAAGGAATCTGAGATGGCCTTATGCCAGGTAAGCATGTCTGGTGAAAATTAGGGTTATAACAGATGCCCCCTAATGTGTGAGGTCAAAAGAGCATTTGATGGCCGAAATACATTAACAATCTTCACCGATGTGCCGAACGAGTGAGCCCAGGGACCAGAAATCGGGAGGTGTCGTCTGCAAAAATAATAATTGTCTCACCGAGGCGGGCATACCCATGCTCCGGATAAAATAAAATCATGGCTACCAATCAAATACACTGTAGATCCATGTCACATAACTATATAAAGTGTAGCCGCGATCAATACACAGCAGAGCTACATCTCGAAATCATAAATATATACATGTAGAGTATCCATCTTCTAGAAGCTGATAAGGCCTGATGGCTGGAGATGATGTCTTCAGAGCTCGAGCAACAATTTCAAAATCTTCAAAACTTGGGTAGGAGTGTAATATAAGGGTACGGCTTCACTACCTAGAGGTCTTCGACAACTCGCCGATCATGGACTAGAGAATCTTGATGATTAGACTGAAGGCTTCATTGATTTTGAACAAAGACTTGATTGGACATTCAGGATGGTTGGGTATGAGGGCAAGAGACAAACTGCAGAGGGGCCAACTCAGGCTTGGTAAAAACTTTCCTTGGACAATAGCATGACAAATGATGAGACTCGGGCATCATGGCATTAACATAAGTTTATGAGGCAGCAGGCAACTCAAACTCTCCATATGTTTGGAAGAATAACCAAACGGAGGAGGACACAACTCTATGTAGCAAGATCAGCTTCCTAAGGTTGTATTAAATCCCATAGTTTGATGAACAAATGAACAGATGTTCTTTATCCAAGGGCGACTCATTATGCTACTAATAAAGAAAATACTTTTCCCTTCCTCTTTTTGGGGTATATTTGATTTTTTTTTGTCTTTTTCAATAATTTTGGAAAAAGAATTAAATAATGTTACGTTACAAAGGAGGAACGAGTGTTGCAAACATATAAGTTCAGGGCGCAGGGACAAGACTGATGTTCAAAGTAAGGACACTCAGGAAAAATCCTCCAAGGGCCAAAGGTGTCAAGACGCAGAGGCAAAGTGCTACAGGGCTTGCGTATAAGGCATGCTTTAGATGGTTTAGTTGAGAGAAACATGGAGCCGGCATTAGACCAAAGATGCAGGTATGAAAACACGGTTCACAAAACACACAATGGTAACGTCCTTCGATGTAATATTAATGATCCCAGAGAAGGTAAGCTCGATGGTTTTTCATATTTAGAGAGCCTGAAAAAACGTAAAAGGAGACTCCACTGTGGTACCTTTTTCGAAGGTAGTCTAGTCGGTTCGAAAAAGGGGTAAACTAGCACTGACAAGACATCTATTCAAAACCATTTTAACGAGTGTGATAAAGACAAGATCACTCGGCCATTTTTTCATTTTTAAGGAGTCTGAAAAAAGCTTAACTATGGACTCTGTCAGGAATGTTCTTCTAGACCATTTTAACGAGTGTGAAAGAATAAGGTCACTCGACGATCTTTTAAATTTTAGGGAGTCTGAAAAGAGCTTAACTATGGACTTTGTGGGGATTCCTTTTTCATACATTTAGCCCCTTAGGCCCGAAAAAGGGTTAAAATGATACCTGAGAGTACTCCAGACCGAAAAAGGGGTAAACTACCACCGGACAGACGTGACTTCAAATTTCATTTTAATGAGCGTGAAAGGCCACAAGATCGCTCTGTAATCTTTTCATGTTTATAGGGTCTGAAAAGGGCTTAAAAGAAGACCCGTTATGTTTTTTGGGAGTCCCAAGGGTGAGGTCAAGAGTGAAAAGGAATCATGGAAATGAGGCTCAAACTCGTAATCAATAAAAACAACAAGGACTCCCGAGCCTACATTCATTAGAGACATCATGGACACCATAATGCAACCAGGATCTACCTAGGGCATCCATGTTCCGGTAAGCTCTACCACGAACTCGTGACACTTCTAAAGCAACAATGATGGTTACGTGTCGGAACCTGATGGGATCGATCCTATGGCAAAGGGATAAAAACAACGAGATACAAAATTCAGGGTGGAAACCTAACCTACATGTTCAAGTTGATCATCTGAGGTTTTTCCACGGACTGTCAAAAAGTTACCCAAAACTCCAAAAAAATGTCATGATACCCGATCATACCCTTCCAACGCAACTCCGGAATCACTCTAAATGGTTTTTGGTTTAAAGAAAATGATAAGGGGGGCCAAAAAAGTGACAAAAAGAGGCCAAAAGGTCTATAAATAGAAGCTGGCAACTCATTATCACCATTGATGATTTGGAAATTGACTCTGGAGAAAAAAAAAAACTTTGATAAAAGTGGTGATTCTGGGAGCTACAGTGGATGAAACGACCATCTGTCTGGACCAAGTAAGTATAAACTCTCTCCTCTTGCAATTTAAATCTTTATTTGTGTTTTTGGTTTTAAGTTTTGGGGGGGCGTCGACCTTCAAAAGGTCGGCCCTAGGTTCACGTGGGATGTCTTATGACAGGCCGCTTGTACATTCGGGCAGAGGAAAAATTGCATGCGTGTACACATGATTGTCATCATTATAGCCCGCGTGGACCCCCTTATTAATGAAAAAATTAAAAAAAAAAACAAGGGTTAAGCCTCCTGAACTTGGTGTTTTGCAGGATGTATGTTCACTGGAGGGAAAGAGAGCATGAAGAGGTTAGTGAGTTGGTTGAGGAAGACCCCAATGTTGTGGTTTCCTTAATGCAATGTGGGTTGCTCAAGTTCTTCCTATGTCCTTTTATGCAGGCACAACCTAGGCTATTGAATGCCTTGGTTGATTATTGGCATCCCAACGTAGAGGAATTTATTTTAGAGGGGCATTCATTGGTGCCTACGAAAGAGGACATATATTTTTTGACTGGCCTCTCCAGGAGAGGGGAACCAGTCAATTTTCGGACATTTTCTTTGGGGCCTCATAACATATCGAAATTGATAGGACTTTATTATGAGGCTGGTACAGACCGATCGATCTCATAGGTGCCCATAAGGAAGATCATAGACTTATCACTGCAGGCGATTGTGTTTCTTATTGGGCGGATGACTAGTTCTGCGGCTCTACACCAGGCGTCTCGTGCACAGATGAACTGTGTAGTCCAGTGATTAAATGCACAAATATTTGACTGGAGCACTACACTACTAGATTGTATGAAGAGGCAGCTGATAGATTGTCAGTCGCGGACGCAGAGGAACTTCAGGTTCGGAATGATTCTATGCTCTTTCTTCTTTGAAAGAGTTACGAGCTTCAGTCCTCAAGTGGTGCTACGAGGACATCGGTCCTCTCTTCCTGTGGTTTGTAGATTGGCAATGTTACTGCCACGACAGGGTGGTGGAAGGACCAATGAGTCCTTTGATGATGATTTCTTCGCTTGGTTGTCGTGACAGGTCCCAGTCATAGAGGATATAGAGGATTACCCTTATGCTGGGATTGACTTCTCGAGAGATCCTAAGATACCTGTACCTCCTGGTGAGGAGCGAGGAGAGATGGGTAAGTTTGCATCGTTTTTTTTTTTTTTTTTTNTAATTTTTATGTTTTTTTTTTTTTATATATATCATTTTTTTATACCAGAGTATTTGACAGATATGTGTCTATTGTGTGCAAATGTGGAACCAGTGCGACCTGCTGATTATGAAAGGAACAGGCGTCGTCCTCGGCCAGGGGCCACACCTACCGCCGCAGGGGGGGCAGCAGTAGCAGGAGAGCTTCCAGACAGGGAGGCTGAGAGGGTTTTGAGACGAGTCCAGCGAAACTTTACCTCGCTCACCTGCACAGTCCCTATGGAATAAATTAAGGATCTGCCACCATCTATGTAGCCTCATGTAGTGGGGGCACCACGGACGTGGGTCCAATTGTTTCGGCATTTGGCAAACGTTGTTTATCATTACAACAGGGCCCACAATCTCTGACCTTAGTTAGTCAAGACTTTTCACATGCTGAGAGCACTACTTGTATATATTTTTTGAGGGCATAAGCCCCATGACTCCTTATTGGTCATACTTTTGAGGCGCTTGCGTCCACCTATGTACTCTGATTATTATGATATTATATATGGAATTTTATGTCTTTTTGTGTCTTATGAATCATATTTTCCTTTAAAAATGTATTTACATGTTTATGTGTATGTCCTTTCATATGTGTGTAAGATGCCAATCTAAAATTTGATTAGATAGAGTACCTGTAATTTGGTTTAATCTCCTAGGAACATGAAAATATGTAATATAATCAAAGCTTTTTTCTAAGAGACGTACCCTAAGGAATCATTGGTGTAAAGTCGGATCATGAATGCGGTAGACTCTATTTAACTGAGACACAACCATATGAGCATCTAAATAGACCCGGAGATGAGAGATACCAAATGACAGGGCATCACGAAGCAACTCAATAACTACACTATCCTCGGCGATATTGTTTGTGGTGTCACCTAAGCATATACCTCCAGAAGATAATAACTGGCCTCGAGGTGTAAAAATTACCCAAGCTGCGGAGGCAAGCCTCTGAGTGTGTCAGCTAGCACCGTCTACATACCCAATGAACACCTCAGATTCACTTGACATCTACCACAGTGACAAAATATAACATCAAAAACAACACGTCCATAATACTAAAAGAAACTAGAAAGTAATAGTACAAAGACTATACATATGTTACAAAAAGTTACCCATGGTGACCTACCTATGAGTAATACTTCTTGAGGTAGAGCCCATTTCTAGGCTCTGCCAAAGCATTTCCCTCAAAGCCAACTAGACGATAAGTGTCCATTTTTAGAACCTCTTTTATGATGAAAGGTCTGAACCACATGGGTTTGAATTTTCTTGCCCTTAGGGGGTCCTTATCTTGGTCATAGACCAGGACAAGGTCACCTTCCGAGAAAATCCGAGGATGAACAGATCGATCATACTGACACTTGACTTTATGTTTGTGAACCTCGTTGGCTAGGGCCGCATCATGATGTTGTTGATTGAGCCGCTCAAGGTATAATAACTGTTCTTCAAGTGGAGAAGTGTCTGGCAATAATTGTACTACCAACTTTAGGGATGGGATCTAACATTCGATAGGCAAGACTACATCCATCCCGTAAACGAGTTGAAAAGGTGAGAAACTGGTTGCAGTCTTAACAAACGTTCGGTAAACCCATAATGCCGAGTATAACATCAAATGCCAATTTGACTTGGCTGAGTTGATCGTTCGTTGTAGGATGGTCTTAAGATATTTATTTACAGCTTCCACCTGACCATTTGCTTGGGGGTAGTAGGGTGACGAATGTTCTTTCCGCAACCCAAGATTTGATGTTAACTCGGTCATCATCTGGTTCTGAAAGTGACTTCCATGGTCAGTGACAATCTCTCTCGGGACGTCGAACCTTGATATTATCTGGTTGAATAAAAAGAGAGCCACAGTCTCTCCATCATCCTTAAACGTTGGCATAGCTTTGAACCACTTCGTGAAGTAGTCTATGGATACAATGATATAATGTTTCCCCCTTGCTGAAGGAGGGTTGCAGGTAGTGTAATCAATCCCCCACTTGGTGAAGGGACCAACTGTGATGACAGGAAACATGGGAGCGGGATGTGCCCTCATCTTTCGAGAGAAGATCTGACACGGGTGGCACTTCTTGACCGACTCGATACAATCTTTAATTAGTGTCGGCCAGAAGTAACCTACTCGTAAAATCTTTTGGGTTGTTGCCAACCCAGAAAAATGACCGCCACATGCTCCGATATGGAAATCGTTAAGCACGATAACTGCTTCTTCGTGAGTGATACATCGACGCAGGATGCAATCTACACCTCTTCGATACAATGTATCATCGAGTATGAGATAATTCTTGGCCTGATAGCGTATACGACGACGCTCATCACAAGAAGCAGAGGTGGGGCACTTCAAAGTCTGGAGATAGATAAGTATATCTCCATACCAGGGATCCGAAGATGTGATCAAAAACATATCTCCTCTGATAGGTGACTTTTTAGGCACAACATCACCTGACTCAACTGAAAGTTCCGAAATAAGTTCTGCGAAGACCAGTGACTTCCTAGATTTCACTGAAACAAAATATAAGTCAAACTCCTGGAGGACGACTATCCATCTACTGATATTTTCGCCTATTACCCGTCATTTCAACATGTACTGGAATGGATTCACAACAACAATGACGGTGGTCTTGCGAAACAGAACATAATGATGGAACCGTTGAACATCATGGACTGTTTCCAACACAAGTTTTTCGAAATGAGAATAATTGAGTTATGGTCCGACTAGGCCTCGGCTCAGGTAATAGATCACATATTCTAAGAACAAATCATCTTCCTAAACTAAGACCATGTCGATGGTTGACTCGGCTACAACTAGGTATATAATAAGAAATCTTTGTTATAGTTAGGTGGCCGAAGCAGAGGGGCAGTTGTGAGGGCATGTTTCAACACTTCGAAAGAGCATTGAGCAACATCATCCCAATAAAAAGGAACATCTTTCTTCAGTAAGCGCATAAATCCCTTTGTGATCTCGGCATAGTTAGCGATGAAACGTCTTAAAAAATTCGCCTTGCCCTGTAGACTCTGAAGTTGAAGGATTGTGCATGGGGGAGGCAACTGAATTATTGCCTCAACCTTGAGAGGATCGACCATGATCCCTGTTGTTGACACTATGAAACCTAACAAACGTCCTGATGTTACGCAAAAGCTGTTCTTGTTTGGATTCAAGCAAATCCGGAAGTAGCAACATCGCTCAAAGATAAGTCGAAGGTGTGTGGGATGATCCGTTCTCTTACAATATCGAGATGCTAAATCATCTAAATAGGCCTCGACTATATGCTTGAGATCGTGGAAAGAAAAAGACATGGCCCGTTGAAAGGTTGTGCAAGCATTTTTTAGACCAAAGGGCATCTTACGATACGCGAATGTACCCCATGGAAAAATGAATGTCGTTTTCTGTTGGTCTTTGGGTTTGATTTGTATTTGATTATATCCCAAAAAACCATCCATGAAAGAGAAGGCCTCGCAACCTGCACATTCATCAATTATTTGGTTGATGAATGGTGTGGGAAAATTATCTTTTGGACAGGCCTTGTTCAAATCACGGAAATACGTACATACATGAACAGGCTTGGCATCTGGATAAGTTGTGATTTCATGTTCGACTATTTTTGGATCGATGCCTAGCATTTCCTCGTAAGACCAGGAAAGAACGTTGCGGAATTATTTAAATAGATCTGTGTAGATTTGAATCTCTCCGGGGGAGTAGTCAGCTCCGACGAAAACATTCTCCATAACGCCAGGGGTTCTAGAGATATTGATCAGTATGGATTCAGTGATGGTTTCCATATTACTCTCGGCATAGGCCTCGTGTGTAGCTAAGGGATTAATAAGACAAGACCTATCTCCAGTGATAGTCAAGGTGAATTCTCCAGCTTCGATTCTGTTTAACTCTGGGAGGAAGTATGATCTGTGATGGAGATCGTCCTAGGGTTTGTCCGGACTAGTCATTGCTTCAATTATTGCTTCGTCAAAGGGCAATACTAAGTCTAATGAATCGGTGTCAGCGAGAGAACCTTAAGCCCAAATAGGCTCTAGAGGCGGATCTAACTCTTGTGCAGAAGTTGGATCTGTGTTGGCCGAAGCTTGTTGGATGAAAGAGTACGCTACTTCAGCTGTGGACAAGGGCATGGACATGCCCGAGTGCCCTATCCCATCCATCATGGCCAATGGGGAAGGAATTATCCACAGATCGTTAAAGTAAGTCATGTGAAATGATGAAACTTGGAAAATCTCAACCTTATGGTGGTCGGATATGAACTTGACATCACCTTGAGGGGGCGGGTAATCGAAGGTACTCATCAAAGATGGGCACAAACCAACCCCTACATTGACTACGCCTGGTTGGGGATTATAATTCATCGGGACTGCGGACACCCCCAATGAAGGGTCAGGTCTGGAGAAAGACAATTGATCAATGGTCACAATCCGATCCTCGTGTGGAAACAACAAGACCCAAAAAACTGTAGTAACCACTGCTTGCATGGCATAAGTCCAACTCCTTCCTAACAAGAGATTGTAGTCGAGGGATGCATCAACTACTTCTACCTCGACGCACATGGTCTTCCCTCCTAACTGCATGGGGAAAGAGGGAATGATACCATGCGATCAGAACGAATGATCGTCGAAAGCAGTGAGAAGAGTAGGTGACGGAGACAAAATGGGTTGGCCAATGGCCTTCCAACATGCCAACGATATAACACATGTCGAGGCGACCTCATCAACCACCGTGCGGAAAATATTTCGAGTAAATTTTTTTGTGGGGTGAGCCACTACTATCTAAAACGCTACGTGGTAAGGCAGATGAGGTTTTAAGTCGGTTGTATCCAACATGATTGTACCCAGATTACAAGTCTCGGTAGATCCTAAAGCAGTTAACAAAGATTTCCTCTGGGAAAGGCATCTTTGGAGGACTTCCAAAGCAGACATCGCATAAGGGGTTTGAGACAAATCCTCCACCACATAATAGTTCTAGGTGGCCCTTGCATTTGGGTTGTGAGAATCTTTTTTGAACGCACCTTTTGGGATGTGTGTCATTGTTTCACCCAAAGTCTTCTCGATCTGGAGAGGAAGAGATGGGAGTTCAGCTTCTTTTCCCTTCTCATAAGTGCTTGGTTTACTGTAGTCATGCGCTCTACTCGATATAAAAACATCACCCTTAATCATATACACATTCACGGATGTGGGATTGTTTGAATATGGAGAGGGTCGTTGACTGCCCCCTTCCGCACTTGTAGAGGCTTGGGTAAGCTTTTGCCCATGCTGAAATGGATTGGTTAACACGGTAGGTTGTTGTTGTGTCACAAAATTTTTGGCCTCTACAAACCGAGGACATTGGTGGGTCGAGTGGTCTTCCGCACATAGGTTGCACGAATACCTTGCCTTTCATTTCTCAGTGTTTCCCCCGCTAGCATTATTAGTGGGTTTCTTATCCCCCTTACCCTTCTTTCATTGTTTTTTCTTTCCTTTCGGCTGCTGGGTGGCCTTTGGATTTGTCGATTTCACTGTGTGTAAATCCGACGTTTTAGTAGGGGGAGAAGCTAAAATAGTAGCTTGGTTGGCTGTTGTGTGTTGTATAGACAATTGTTGCAACTACTTCATCAGTTGCTCAACGGGCTTTGTTTTTACTGAACCAACAATACCATCGGCATGTGGTCTAGCTCTCTATCAGTTTTTATCAAGTATTGAGTGTGGCACATATTGCAAGATCTCGTATAATAAACCGGACTGAGAATAGATTATCTCAAGCTGTTGAGCTCTCATGATGGCATCTTCTTCGGAAAAAACTCCCGAGGTCGCGACGTCTTTGGATAACTGTGGGACCAAAGACTTAAGGAACCACTCAAGAAAGAATGCTAGTGGGACTGGAACCTTAATTAAACTCTTTCGGCATCTCCTTTCTCAGATGTGATCAGAGATATGGTCTTCTTTTGTCTATGCGAAATTGGCCAGCAATTATGTGCCAGCGTCGTATCTCATAGGTAATTGCAAATGGTTTAGGAAAGCCATTGGCAATTTTTCGAAGGAAGAGTATCTTGAGCGGTCGAGCTCAATGTACCATTTCGTGGCACTCCCAATGAGAGTACGTTGAAACAATCGCAACTGTACGGAGTCGTCTTTCAACGAGTTAGATGAACACCAAAGATGGAAGGTGGTCACATGATCCCCTAGATATTCGTTAGGCTTGGCTTCAAATTTTGGTATGTCTTAAGGCAAATTCATCGACATAGGGGGCCAATGTGGATCATGATAGATAGGGTCATTCAACAACCTCGTCAAATCTGGCAAATGCAAGGTTGCCAGGAAAGGTAGTTTGGGTTGTTGGTGATAACCATGGAAAAAGGGACCTGGAGTTTGAATGGCACCAGGTTGTCGGGAAAAGTTTGGTTGCTCGCCTCGGTTCTGGTAAAAACCATGTCCATGACCAACGTACGGATTCTACGTGTGAGGAGACATCATCGGTTGATTCCCAAAATAGGACATAGATGGTTGGGCATGCATTACATTCGGAGGACTTTGGGAAGGGTTGCCCCATGCTGATCCCATGGTGATAGGCATAGAATCTTGTCCAGGGTTCCATTGGTTGTGAAATGAATTTCCCCAGATTGACATTCTTGACGAGGGAATTGATCCCTGCCAAGAATTCCAAGGCCCTAATGTAGAAGAAGTTCCTGGGTTTGCCCCCTATGCAGGAATAGTACCCTGCATAGGAATAGGTTGTCTGTAACCGAGATTGCCCCCAGTCAAGAAAGAAGTTGACAAGAAAGCGTTGTTACCAAACGCACCGAACAAAGAAAATGGTGTCGAACCTACCGACATATTATGCGAAGGTGGTCTTTGACTCCCTGCTCCAAATAAACTATGGTGTGTAGGTGGCCTGGCGGATTGTTGGTGGGTGTCACCGAGCGAAGGGGACGAAGGAGGTATATGACCTCCCTCGTAAGGGAAATTGTTAAAAGGAGCTGAAGTGCCCCCCATGTGGCCTTACAGAGGAGCCTTAGAGCTCGCTACCCCCAGACCTAAAGTCTGTGAAGTGGAATAGGAAAGTACAGGAATTGTACCTCAGCTAGGCATCCTGTATGAGGATAGAGGGCCTGTCGCACTTGGTGTTAAAGGGGTTGTGGCCACTGCCATAGACGGGATCGGACCACTGTGCGAGGTAGAGGTAGTCGAGACCATGGTAGCTCGTACCGGTGACGATGGGTTAGGAGGTGGAAACTCTCCTGTGGTGGCAACCGTAGTGGGAATTGAAGAAATCCCAGAAGGAGTGACAACATTAGTTTCCATTCCTGCATGTGACACTGTCTGGCACTCATAAGGGTGAAATGGTATGATGATGGGTGCTGAAAGATCAATGGTTAGATTTTCAGGTGGACCAAGAGCTTTCGTTCCAAAGTCTAAAACGGTCGTTTCCTCCGGATGTTGGTCGGGCACGATTTCTTGTGACCCGGTCACTTCAAAAGACCCTTGTTGGTCTATCTTTCGCCTTAATGGTGGCGGGGGTGGCTCCAGTGTAACTGGTGACAGGCCCAGAAGCCTTCGTGACCGGTGGAGCTCATGATCCTCCACTATGTGAGAAGATCAAAGACACCCTAGGGATTTCTATTCGTTCAAAAAACAACACACACTAAAAAAAGTCCCTACAAGATAAAGCAAGCAAACATTAAACTAATTGGAAGAACAGTTACAACAACCAACACTAGAGCAACTTACTGGTGCAAGTGAAACTCGAACACAGAATCACCCTCTGGGTATACTCTGCAAAGCGTGGCCCGATGTCTGTCCTAGGTACCGCGGTATACCCCCACAGTCACCTGTGTATGTCTCTAAAAAGATAGGCAACTAGGTTGCCAGTGCGTGAAAAGTCACCAGGCGGGTACAGTCGACAGTCGGGTAGACCACAATGAGCAGGGTATTGAGCCAAAAACTTGTCAAGGGTATCGAAGGTAAGTGGTCTGGAAGACAACTGAGGACCTCGAACAGATTCAAGACCCATGAATCTCCATGGAAAATGCAATTGACAGAATCCCAAGACAATCCCTCTATATCTGTTCTCCACTACGATTGGTCCAGCTTTGGAGGGGTCATCTCTGCTACCTTTCCGCATGCAACCTCGTGTTTAGCTCATGTATTAGAGGGGGGTCCCGGATAGCTTTCACGATACTGGACTTTGACACTCCCTAACTCAGACTCCAATGTTTGATTTTAATGGCCTTGAAGAGTTTCCTCTCCAACCTAATTCAAGGCCCTAATCCTAAACTAGTTGGTTGACCCTACAAACATAAAAAATCTAATGAATTTTAGATTTAGCGTTAATTTTTATGGCTTGTCTTAATTCAAAGGTTATGAAAGTGAAACTAGTGATGTTTGAAAGATGAAAGAAAAAATAAACAGAAAGATGGAAACAAAATACCTTCACTTAACTCAAATCTTAAACAACTTTTCAAACTTAAAATTTTTCTAAGATATTTGAACAACAAACTCAAAGCAGGATTTCACTCTACTACGAGCTACTTATGATCTAAGTAAACCATCCAGAACTTATGAAAGCAAAGACTTTTCCCTGGTTACTAATGCAAAACAACACTTGTTAACCAAACAAAGAAATAAAAGTTTTTTTTTTTTTATTTGAATGCTCACAAAGCAAAAAAGGAAAAATATCAACAAGTCAAAACCAAGAAAACTTCTGGCCTAAGCGCAGATCGCAAAGAGTCACTTTAAAAATCACACAAAAACAAATTAAAATTGGACTTTCACACTTGTCTAAAAACCTTATAAAAGAAAATTTTGAAGAAAAACTTCTTAATGAAAAAGAAAGTTATTGTTGTGATCAAACCTAAGTTACTGACCGCTATGACAAAGACCCAAAAACATGAGAGGTATAACTCTTGTCATAGGAAAGGATGACTGCCTCACCTTCAACAAAAATTTTCTCCACAAGCACACTGCTAATAGTTCAACAACAAGCGTGTTCACGCGAGTTGTGGAAAGTCAGAGCGTGTGTACACGCATGCTGGGCTTATACAAGCCACGTGTATCCCTAAAACTCTGAGACAAATAAAAATCTAAGCAATCCAGCCCAGGCAGAGACTACTGGTACTGAGAACCAGGATCTCTTGAAGACTCAGACACTTACTTTAATAGAAAAAGAAAAACAATTCAAGGAAAACTTCAGAGAACAAAGCAATCTGAGGTGAAACCTAAGCTATAGACTGCAAACAAAAAAGACTAGAAAGAGTTCCAGAAAACCCCTAAGAAGGACTAATTCTGACAGGGAAGAGGATGATTGCCTCTCTAAAATAAATTTTCTAGAATCATACACGCGACTGACACTTCCTCAACTAGCGTGTACATGCAAGTTGTGAGAATGTAGGGCACTGGTACATGCATGCATACCTTATACAGACCGCGTGTACCTTTGTGGGTCTCGAAAAAAAAAATATAGTCAAGCAAAGACACAGAGATAACTGGTATGAAGACCAGAATCTCTGTTAGCTCAGGCTTTTGCAGAAACTTTAAAAATAGGAAATGAAACCAGTTCTTAAAAATACCCCAGACAAAACATTCCCAGAAACCCTATATCTTCCCTAGTATGGTCGCCAATTCTGTTGTGAGTGGGAAATCCCTCTACGGATTAGTACTTAGGGTTTTATCATGCATGCGGAAAAGACCTAAAGATTCCTACTTTTTACCATCGTCCCGGACCTAATCCCCATTATTATTAAGCAAATACGTAGTTAAGAAGATAAAGTGAGTATACCTTATTTAAAGCATTTGATATCGATCCTTATTCATGCTTGATCGCTCTTTGACTGCATCTCTCCTCCCAAGGATAGCCTGCATTCACACAAGACAAACAAATAACTCCACATGCATTTGATCTACAGATTAATGGGTTAGAGATTCAATCAATATGTATGCAATAAACCATGAAAACCTCATATGGTGGGACGGGAAAAGTACTTATTTATTATTAACTTCAACAAATCAACTTACAATGATGAGGCCAGCCACTGCTCCACGAACCTGGTCATGGGCTCCTCTTCAACTGTCCTCCAACTTCTTTGCTCTATATTTCTCTTTGCACAAGGATGGATAAAGGTTGGGACAAAGGGAATGCGCAATCGGGTATAGTTTCTTTACTATGATTCTCCTCTTCCAAATGGGACCCCTAACCCTTTTTTTATAGGCTAGAAGAAGCTAGGTATTTGGTCGAACCCTCGGCCATGCATGGCC
This sequence comes from Picea engelmannii, assembly GCA_009831015.1. Lineage (NCBI taxonomy): Eukaryota > Viridiplantae > Streptophyta > Pinopsida > Pinales > Pinaceae > Picea > Picea engelmannii. Next base: position 258,324 of record ML791026.1, on the reverse strand, counting down.
GAAAGGTTTAGTTAACTCACCCAAATTTGTGTGTTCCATCAACAACTTTCCTTTTTTCATGCTTTTGTAGGTACACGCAGGTTGTCTTGGGTCAGCTAGTGTGTACACATGTGTAGTAATGGAGCAGGGTGCGTGGGCCTTTATAAAAGGGGTTTTTAAGAAGAGTTGTTCAGCAGTGTTTTGGCAAAGAAGGAATCTGAGATGGCCTGATGCCAAGTAATCATGTCTAGTGCAAATTAGGGTTATAACACAGGGTCCCAAATTTTATGTTGAATCTCTCCACTTGCTTCATTGTTGTCCTGTTGCCTTGTTGTTTCTTACTGCAACTCTCTTGGCTTCCACATCTTATGATGTAATGCCCCACTGGCTTTGCTTTGGAAATATTCCCTTGTTACTTGTTTCATGTTGTTGCCTTGCTTCCCACTTTCTCTGTTGATGTACATATTCATTTCCTCTACATGACTTCTATGAGACATATTCATCATCAACATCGTTATTAACTCAATCTCAATGTCCAATCTGTGCTTTGGCTAGTACATCTCTTTGCTGAAAACTTGTTGTTGTTCCCTTGGCTGAATTTTGATGTTGTTGTTGTCCACTAGTTGTTTCTTATCGTCTCCAATTATTCCACTGTTGATTGACATATCCATCTAATCTTTAAAATTAGTTTGAATGGAGTCTTCAACCCTTTTGTAGTATTCTTGTCTTGCATCCTTAGTCATCCATTCCTCTAAAAATTTCAATTCATCCTCAAAATTCATCAATTGAGGTCTAGTTTCATCCTTAGGAAATAGTATTGAGGATACTTCCATATCATACTCATTTTCATCTGCTAGGCCTGAAATTTCCAAATTAAATTGAAAACTAAAATTCACTTTTACCTCAGATGCAATAAGCAACTCTCCACTTCTAGGAACTTTTGAACATGTTTCCTCTGTTAGAAAAACAAGACCGCGAAGCAATAAAATAAAACAAATGCAGAAACAAAACACAGAAGACACACAATACAAGAGAGACACAGATTTATGTGGTTAACCAGTGTGGGCTACGTCCACCAGAGAAATTGCCAGGTCCTTCCTTTATTATTATCCAACAAATGAAGGGATACAACCTACATCAAAACCCGTTGTAACTTCCCCTTCTTTCTCTCACAGTCTCCTCTCTCATAATACAATATTCACCATCAACCATAGTTGCGATACATTTCCCTCATAAAAGAGGGTTGCCTTCTAGGACAAAAAACCCTAACATAATCTCTACCGTTAGATCTGCGACCTTATAATGAACGGTCCAAATTTACAATGAAATTACAATATAATTTTACAAGGCAATTTTTGCTTCGGGGGATTCTCCCCCAAACCCCCATCAGGGGACGTTGCCCCCGAACCCCCGCTGGGGGCCCGCTTGTCCCCAGACCCCCCAGCCAGGGGGATAGGCCCCCCGGACCCCACAGAGGGGGTACCCCCCCTCTGCACTCCCCCGCGTGGAAGAGTGTACATACTTCTGGGGTGTAAATACTTCATGGGGTATAAACATGGCTGAAAGCAAGGACCTCTAAATCAGGAAGATAATCAGGCTCCACAACCAACAATCTCCCACTTGGAAACTGATCTCAACAACTCCACCACTGTTATATATGTTGGACTCTGAACCTTCTTGGTCCTGGCAAATTTCTCATTTTCATCTTCATTCTTGAAGACCAACTGAAACTGAGCAGGAACTCAGTTTCTCCCTGGTTACTCATTTTCTTAACATGTCTGCAGGATTTTGGCTAGTGTGTATCTTTTCCAGCTTCAATTGTCCATCTTCCAAGGTGGATCATATGAAGTGGTATCTCAATTGTATATGCTTATTCTTCGAATGGAAGGCTGAGATATTTTCAAGGTGAATGGCACTCTGACTGTCACAGTACAACTTGTTGTTCTCCTGCTTCTTTCCCAATTCCTCCATAAGCCTTTGTAACCAAATCATCTCTTTACTAGCCTCTGTAGCAGAAACATACTCTACCTCTATTGTTGAAAGTGCAACAACCTTTTGCAGTTTCAAAATCCAACTTACTGTTGTTCCACCTATAGTAAAAACATACCCTGTGGTGCTCCTCCTGCTATCTTTATCACCTGCCATATCTGAATCAACAAATCCCTGTAGAAAAGTGTTTGAACCTCAAAAAACATAATGCATGTGTAGTAG
>ML791026.1:173929-219238 GCA_009831015.1 Picea engelmannii | reverse complement strand
GTTCTTTAAGGCTAGTCAGAGGGTTAATTTGCATCTCAAGGGAGCTTTGAATTTCCATAATGGCTTCCACCACCACATGGGAGGGACCACCTGTCTTTCCTCTTACCAAGCTTTGTAACCTAGTTTCATAGTGAAGGACCCATCCTTCGGGTTTTTGGACTAGCACATGGCATCCTTCGTCTCTAAGTCGATGGAAAGTAAGGAATTCTGCGGCCATTACTGACTTTCCAAACCGTGCAATTGGCAACCAACGGGGCTTCCACCATAGCTTTCCATACTATGGAGCCCTTTGAAGACTTGTCTGGGACATGGGACATGAAATCAATCCTCTATGGATAAGCTTGCAAGGTACTTAAAGCAAATAGCCCTGACTCAAAGAGAATTTCCTTGGGTTAATCTCCATAAGTTCTTACTAGTTAACACACGCGTGAATAGATGGATATCCTTTAGTCCCCAACCCCTAAATTTCTTTGGGGAGTCTACAATGGCCCAACTTGCAAGATGGACCCCAAAATTCCTTTGGGGAGTCTACAATGGCCCAACTTGCAAGATGGCCTCCCCCTGAGGCATTTTGACCTGCCCATAAATACTCAATACTTAACCTTTGTACCTTGTCCAACATTCCTTTAGGAATGGCCACAATCGAGTTCCAGTATACTGGAGTGCTTTCCAGAACTAATTTTATCAGGACCAGCCTATCGCCTCTAGATAGTAATCTATTAACCCACATAGATATTATTGATTTTACTCTACAGATGAACCAACCCCATTCCTCCCCTCTGTAACCATCTGGTTTAAGAAAAAACCTAGGTATTTGAATCCATCGGCTACGTTCTTTCTTTGAGCTCGGATTAGGTTTTGAAAGGAGTTCGCTTCCGCTTTGGAGCATTTGTTGAGTAGTATGTATGAATTCTCCGAATTGATATTCATACATGTTGCTTTGCACTAAAGGTCTATAATTATTTTTGACGCCACTAGGTCTCTAACCGATCCAAGCACACTACAAAAGACATCATCGAAAAATAATAGGTGTGAAACAATCTTCGAGTTTGACACCTTTACCCCCCTCATCTGGGTTTGGGACCGGGCTTCTTTAATCAACCGACTTAAACCTTCAACTATTAAAAGAAAAAGGAAGGGGGAAAGAGGGCACCCTTGATGAAGGCCTCTCGAGGATTTAAAAAAGTGAGAAGGAGAACCATTAATAAGCACAATGAAGGATGCACTTTGAATATATCCCATTATCCAGTTCACCATATTCACATTAATACCGATCTGAAGAAGAGCCAAATGTAAGAAAGTCCAGCTTACCTTGCCGTATGCCTCTGATAGATCCAATTTTAATATCGCAGTTTTAATGTTCTTCTTCTTAACTATATGGAGGACCTCTTGCGCATTTGTCTATTTTGCAAGAAACCAAATTGTTCCTCCCCAATTACTTCACTGAGCATAGGTTTTATCCTTCTTGCAATGATTTTGGAGATCATTTTGTAAACCACAGTGCAACATGAAATGGATCTAAAGTCCCCAAAGGAGATCACATTTTCCCTTTTGGGGATAAGATAGAAAAGTAGAGCTCAGAGCTCTGTGTATTCTTCCCACCCTCTAGGATTCTCTTACTATTAATAACAAATGCTCCTTAATTAAGTCATAAAAGGATTTGAAGAACTCTATTATAAATCCATCCAACCCAAGGATTTTACTATTCTGCATGGAATTAAGGGTTGCACAAAGTTCTAATTCGGAGTCTGATTCATTTCTTCATTAAATATCGAAGGTAATTTAGTCACAACTTTTAGAGTTTCCTGGATTGGACATCCGGCAGGCGCAATAAAGATATTTTCAAAAACTCTTGTGCCAACTTATGCTTTCTCATGGAAAGAACTCACCATAATTCCTTCTTCATTCCTAATTTCCCATATAGAGTTTAAATTCCTTCGATGGTTGGCATAATGATGGAAGAACTTCGTATTGTTGTCCCCTACTTGTAGCCACAAAGCTCTACTTTTTTGTCGCCATTCTTGTTCATCTTTCATTAGCCACAAAGATTTCCTTTCCTCCAATGTTTTAAGATCCTCCAACTGAGACTCACAAAGGGCCCCTTCATCTATATATCTTCGGATGTTGGAGAGTCTGGCTTCTATCTCTGAGATCTCCCTATATTTCTTGGCTCGTCAAATTGGGAGCCATTGTTTGATTGCATATTTAGTTTTTATTAAATTGGCTTCGAATTGCACCAACAAAGGGTTTGACTCTAAAAGGGAAAGCTTAACCCAAGACGAAGTCACCAACTTCTTAAAATCTTCCTCTTCCAGCCATGTCTAACTCATTTTCAAGGGAGTTGGGGGGGCTTCGGACCTGGATTTCCAATGCAAAAGAGATGGGGCGATAGTTTGAAAGCCCGCCCTCCACCACTGAAGACTTAAACCTTAAACCCAAGTCCAATATAGACTTAGAGACTAGAAATATGTCTAGTCTTTTTGCTACTTCTTCACTTCTAATTCTAAAACTTCGCCAAGTAGGAGAGAGCTTGGTCGGTTCCAAGTATAACAGCCTAGAGTTTTCAAGGAAGGAGAGAAAGAAACCCCTTTAGCGATCTTCTCTAAGGTTTGGACCCCATACTTCTTTGAGAGAGAGGGTAAAGTTCAAATCTCCTCCTACCACTGATAAGGGATCATTGTAAACACCTCCACATAAAATTCTTTCCAAAAGGGGATCCTATCAGAATAGGTTCCATAAATGTTGATAGCAGAAAAGGAAAAGGAACAATATTTCTATTTAAGTTTGACGACTGAGATGGACGACTGAAAAGAAGAGGAAGACATAGCCTTAAAATCTGGGCTCCAACCTATGAGAAGCCCTCCTGACAAACCTTCAACATCCATCGAACTGAAGGACCAATTATTCAACCAATACCCAACCATCTTCACGGCTTTGTCGCCCATGCACATAGTCTCCTGAAGCATGATTATATCATGCCTAAGGCTTAGGAGGAGCCTTTTGAAGGAAAAAAATTTTTAGGGCCCCCAATACCTCTGCAATTTAAGGAGAGAATGATCATTTTGAAGGAGGGGGCAGGGTTCTCCTCGCTCTAAAAGTCCTGGAAATATTAGTTTGGGTTCCTTTACTAAATTCTGCAACAACCTTATCCTTGGATTTTAGCATAAATGACTTTCTCCCAGCTTGAGAAACCTATGGAGGGTCCAGGGCTAGTCCACCCTTATATGGGATGAGCCCCTTCGACTTGTCTTTTGATTGAAGGGCACAACTTTTTCCCTACAAAAAAGGGGGCATGAAGACACCTACAAAATGACCAGGGAAACTAGTTCAATCAAGGGATCTGGGGAAGGGTGGGGGAAAAAGATAGGGGGATCCATAGAAGCATCCGAGGAGGGACCCACAAGATCGAGGGGAGAGGCTTCACCCTGCATAGGGGTATTCGAGTCTTTGCAATTCAGAATAGGGGAGAGGGCGGGGGAAGGCATAACCTATTTATGTTGAAGAGGTTCCTTAGACGAGGGTGGGGAAGGGGGAGGAGGAGAGGAGACCACACCACCAACCTCAATGAAAACTTCCAATAATGAATCAAAAGGATGAACTGGAACAGAGACTGACTCAAAATTAAGCATACCTAGCAAAGGAGGTTGCATGGCCAATTCCCCCAAAGATGAACTGGTGGCAAACACGCTTCTAGGGTCAATGGAGACAACACATACTTTGCCTTCCACTGAGACCTCTTCTGCATGAGCCTGCCTCCCTATAATTTTCTTCGTGCGACAAACTTTGAAAGGAGGAGTAGCCACGGGCATCACTTGCATGCATTGTGCTCGAATAAGACCATGACAACCATGGCATCAAGATGGAATTTTCCAGTAATCCACCCTCTAATGCCATGTTCAATCCTCAAACACAATGTCGATGTTGCCTACCAATCCATCCCGAACACCAACCTCCACTTGAATCCACGTCCATCTAGAGTAATGTTTTAGAGGCCTAACTAGGCTTGAGCCCCACCAAAGTCCCCAGTTTGTTTCCTATTGCTTCCAGGGATTCCCTCAACCAGAAAGCCAAGGGTAGCCCAGGAAGAATCACCCAAAATTTCAGAAGGGAAACCGGTTCATGCATTGGATTGAACCTAACACCGACTCCCAATTATGAACTAACCAGTTTTAGACAACCTGATCACCAATGTTTTTGCCACAAAATCGACCAACCAATAGTTTTCCTGTGTACCTTGTGACCTCCGAAACAGGAATATCCAGCCCCACTACCATTTTAACAGCTCCTCCCTTGTCTTGAATACACTTAGCACCATTCTTCTACTTCTGGACCTCATTTTTTTGAGCCTCATATCTTCCTTGACTTGCTCCTATACCATAATTGAACCCATTCGTGGCCTTAGGGGAAGACATAGATGGGCATGTTGAGAAGAAAGGAACTTCGAGTGATAACTTTGGGGGATGAGAACCACCATCTTCGCAAAAATCAAGGGTCCTTACAAGGTCCTTGATTTGTGGATCTGTCCTTCAGTGCTTACTATCCTTTACACGCTTAGAAACCAAGCACCTTGTGTAAGATTTCAGACCAGAATTCACATGGAGGGAGGGAAAGGCCTATGCCACGAGGTCGAGAAATTCTTCCTGTAATTGGAACGCCCTGTCGGTAGATGGGCTTACCTCATAGTCCACCACTAACTCTTCTGAAGGGGACGCAGACTCCATCTATCCTTTTCGCGTCGTTCAGTTGAAGAAAAACTCTCAGGTGCCAACTCCGAAAACAAAATTTAATATATTTTTAGTATATTACTTAAGTGCATTAATTTTTCAGGTTATCCCAATATTGTAAACAAAATAATATATAAAGATTTTTTAAATATTAAAGAATTTGTTATTTTAGATTATAATTAAAAAATATTTTATAGTATAATAATAATAATAATAATAAGAAGGAGAATATTCTTAACCACTAACTATATTTAATTACTTTATAATTAAATATGCAATGTGAAATATTAATATTGGAATAAGAAAAACATATTTCTAACATATAATTTCTTAGCCACTCTCTCCCCGCATCATTCATTTCACTGGTAAAGTAATTGTGAAAATTATATGGAGTATTTTCATTCTATTTCATATTGACTATGTCCAACATGGACCATCTGATTATTTGAAATTATCATTAGCATTAACATAACCACTTGTGTCATACAAAACTTCCAATCATCCAAAATTATCTTGTAGCAAAATTAGATAAATTAAATTGATAATATCTTTTAAGATTTTTTGGTTTTTTCTAGTTTTTGAATTCTTATTTTAATTTTGATTTTGAAATTATTCTTTAGATTTTAAAATGTCTTAATTTTAAATTTCAAAATGTCCATTTTTTATAACCATTTTTTTTTTTAAATTAAGAAGTAAAATGGTGATGCCTCTTTTATTTGTGTTGCATGTAGTTTAAAATAAGTAGCTTGATTATTTCACATGTATATATAACATTTAACCATGTATTATTATTTTTCTTTTTCTTTTTAAAACAAACATGACTATGTCTTTATAATAGAATAAACACATTAAAAAAAACTCTTATCTTGTATTTTAAAATTTCAACTTAAAAATCATCAAAATCATCATCAAAATAATAATCCATTTTTTAAATAAGATAATTTTGATGGCAATAATTTTACGATTCTCATTGACACTATGCAGACCTTTCTTGATTTATTTAGACATTACATTTACCCTTTTAAGGGTATGCTATCCAAGGTATGCTAGTGATAACTTGGACTCTTTCCAAGTTGTTACCGTATGATCATAAGACTTTTCAATCCCAATGGTTCACATTACAATAGGCCACAACACGCTATGGAGATAAGACAAAAGTAGATCTCCTAAAACGAAATATATGTTGTTATGTTGTCTTAGCTTCTTACAACCAATGACAATGGATTTGACAACATTCATAGAAAAATAAGTAGTTAACGAGTGGCTTCCAATCAATTTAGCCATATTCTAATATACTATTTTCTATTCTATTCTTTCTCTCTGCATTTCTTGCTTCACAATTTATCAATATAAGCAGTTAACAAGTGGATTCCAATCAACTCAGCCATATTTTGCTATAAGCCTTTGAAAATTGAAAATTTGACACCCAAACGCTATTGCCAGAATCAACGATCACGAGAATATTCCATCTTCACCTTTCTGCTCCGTTTCAATGCTAGTGTTCTGCAAATTATTTAAATTCGACCACTGATTCATCTTAAGCTTAAATTGACCATATATATATATGTGTGTGTGTGTGTGTGTGTGTGTGTGTGTGTGTGGTGTGGGCTGGGGTGCGTTGGTTTTTATAAGCAGAGCAAACATACGCTTGTTAGTGATTGCATGAAGAAATAAATGATAGGATGCAACACAAATATTGGGGGTGAAGGGATGGTTAAGGTGTTCCATATCTTGCACATTGAGCCATGTTCAATTGCAAAATTGGATAGCAGACATAGTTCACAATTACACAGACGCATATTATTTTTATTACACTCCAATCAATATACAATATATAAATATATATAGTTGGAGTCAAATTCAACTAATTCTAAATTTAAGTGGAGATATTGAACAAATATCTCAACTATCTCTATTAAACCAAACCAAATCTCCTAAAGTAACAATACTCTAGAAATGACTTGGTCTGCAAGGTATGACATATCTTACCTGTCTCTCTCGATTGCTCCTTGTGGCCAAAAATTCGGCCTCTTCAATGAAAGGTAATTATATCAAATACCATTGTTCACAATTACCATCTATCATTATATTTTTAGAAAAATAAAGTGGCGAATTTAAACCTCGAACGATTATTCGAAGCCTGCAATGTGTGCAACCTGTCTGTGTTACATACATTGTGTCATCAACCAAAAGATTAAAATATCATTTGGGATTTGTTTGTCTTTGAAGGTTGAGTGATGGGATATTTCAAATAGACTATGTTCACTGATTTTACTGATGCACTTAAAAAACGTAATTTTCTTTACTTTGGTGCCTTTTTTTTTTCCTTCCTTGAATGCATTAGCAGTGCAAGTTTTTTATGGTTGATCTTAATTTGTTTATGTAAAGCTATATAATGAAAATTATGGAGTAAAGTCAAAAGATGCTTCTCCAAACTAGAGAAATAGCTGCAAAGCACCTAGTCCCTGCCTCTTTGTTATATTTGTGAGTTTAGTTTCTTATTTGAAATTAGTAAGTGAGTGATATGTGAAAAAAAATATCAAGAATATTTGTGTGTTTAGTTTGGCACTTCAAATCACTGAGTAAGACAAGCGTTATTTTAAATGTATAATGTGCTATAGTGGGCAGAGCTAGAAGAGGTGGTGATGTTTTTTTCCTTCAACTTATTTTTCTTCTTCTTTGGATTCCTTATTCTCATGATGCTCGTGGAAGACGTAACCCCCTGCTCCCACTGCAACTGCTGCAATGATCTCCTCCTCAAGCTTGTGCTTGTGGGTGTGCTATGGATCCTTCTTTTCTGGGTATCTTTTCATGCTGCACCACATCACACATACATGAAAACAACAACTAATCCAAATTCACAACACTAATATTGATATAAAAAATGAATTGACCTGATCACATAGGATTAGCATTGGAGTTTTCTTCAGAACATATTAAAGAAAATAGATTGGAAAATTGAGATATAAAAAGAGATATGTTATATAGATAGTACCAATGCAAAGGCTTCGCCAGCCACTGTTCCCAGTCCACCCAATTCCTCCAAATGCTTATGTCGCTTCTCCTCCTTCTTTTCCTTCTCATATTCATCAGACTTAACATTCCCCTCACCAAAAACATCTGCAGTCTGGGTCACCTGCTCATCACCATCTTCTTTGTGGTGGTGGAACAGATGGTGTTGTTCTTTCTCCTCAGACATCCTCTCCAAAACATAAATTTCAAAGACAGAGCAGAGACTAGAGTGACCCTCACAATTCTTAGAAAAATGAATAGTAATGGCTAGCTATGTAGATGAGATATATGGTGCATTGTTATATAGGCAACATTGGATGTTGAATAAGGATTAACATACATACATTCCAGAATACATACATACGATTGAATTATTCACAATACAATCATGTCATTGGATGTTAACAATGCGTTGAAACCACGTTCAACGAGAAGTTGATGGGACTGGGCGATGCATCCCATGCAATTAATAGCTTCTAACTTTTTCATTTTCAAAGAAATTTCATAATCCAAAGGAGATTGGTAGGTTTGATCAAACACCTATGTTGTAATTCAAAGTTCTAATAATCACATACCCTCATGACTACTCCATTGATAATAACGAACATAGCGAACATGTAGTGATGAAAATAGCTAACATGTGATTATAATTAATAATGCATTACTAAAAAAATAAAACTACGCTACTCGATAACATAATATAATACCTACATAAGAATGATTATGCAGCCCTTTTGAGACTCCTTACACATGCAATCATACACTTGTCTACCTGAAATGAAATGCAAGCATAAAACTTGAATCGTACTTGGGACATGTTGGTTGAAAGATTGAAATGTGGATTTGCAAAAGCAGAGGTTGTCAGTGTTTGCACCACTCAAACCCAAATCAAATCTGATAATTGAATCTGATAAAGAGAAAGTTACCTGCAAGTCATTTCGAAGAATTTTACATTCTCTCTGATTCTGATCTACACTCATTGTTTGGTTCAGATCTTGTAAAGATCAATGAGATCAATCACCAACATATGAAGAGAAAATTCCTCTCAGAATGTCTCGGTTCAGATCTTGTGAAGATCATTCAGATCAGTCATCAGCGTATGAAGAGAAAAGTCCTCCCATAATGTCTAACAACTGCGTGAATTAGGATTTGAATCCGGAGTTGTAGTGCATGTTTCGTAAAGTCCATCGTAATGCAGTTCATATCTTCGTGAGATGTGGGACCAACAAAACTTCTAAAATTTTTTGCTCCTGTTTTTGCAGGTGGCAAGGGTTATGGAGAATGTCTTGCCTCTGTTAACAAATCCTTGCAGGGAAGAGCTATAGGACATTAAATCCATCACATAGCTTGTGCACTTAAATAAATATCCTACCACCTTTTGGCATATGCACTATTTTATGTGTCACTTAATGAAATATTACCAAAGAAGCTTAGACACCTTGTCTTTATGAATCCCCACTTGAATTTGTGTGTTATGAGCATTGTTTCTTATTTTCAATATAGGAATTAACATTGTGTTTAGTTTACATACTTCATGTTTTTAATCCCACACTCATCATAATGTCATTTGAGTTGTTATCTCTACCTAGAGAATTTGCTATTTCTTTTGTGATCTTCTTGTTTTGTGTAGCAACATTGACATCAATGTGACCATGCTTTGTAAATATTTTGAGAATGCTCCATAGCTCTTATTCATCAAACTTGTGCATGCGTTAGGGATTACGCTCTAACATCCCACTCTTTCATGCATTTTGACATGATTTGAGAAACAAAGTGAACAATCAATATCTTCAATAAAAAATTAGCATACTTGGTGTTCTTGATGACTAATTTCATTTAGTTTCATGTTTCTATGGATCTTTGGGAGCTCCAAACCATTAACATCTTATCTTAAATAATAAGCAATGGATGGAGTCTTGCTAAATTGTCATGTTCCTAGAGGCCTCTAATGTAGGGTCTTTTCATTGCTTTTATAATGATGTTGATATAATTATTACCCTTCTACTAAAATGTCTTCTTTTCTAATGAGATTTAAAATAAACTTGACTCCTCGATATGCTCAAAATATGAAAGATGCATTGCTCATGCATCATATGGATACATAGAGTACATCCTCTCTTATATTTGTGTTCACAAAAAAAAATAGATTTTGTAATTGTGTCTAAAGTTTTATATTGTCACAAAAAATAGGATCTTCTAGCTTGTCATCATTAATGCCTGGATCATGCTTTTGATTCTCGAGGAAAAATGAGAGGACAACACCTCTCTCTTTTTTAAATGTGCACCATGCAAGTTAATTGACTGGCGCGTGCTGAGGTGGAGTGATGATCCTGCATTAGTTAACAATCTATTCTCTTGATGTTCTATTGATAGCACAATTATTTGCCACTTGATCTCGAAGGGAGTCATATATTGACTAATTCCATAGATGTTGGAGTTGTGCTAAAGAAAGATTCACCCAATATTGTGTTAATGTTTAAGCCATTATTATAGATGTTTGCATTTCATTAGATAACAATAGCATAATAAAAAATCACTAAGAAATACGCAATCACAAGAGACACAACATTTATCCTAGGAAACCCTCTAGGGGAAGAAAACCCAACAAAACTTCCTTAATATAGATAGCCAATACAATGCCAAGAGATCTCTTATGCTAATATAGAAATTCCTCTCCTAGATATGCACCACTCTCTCTCTCCTTTGCCGGTAACAGATCAGAACTTGTCTCTCAAACTAAGCAAGTGAGTTGTGTCTAAGTGAGGCGCTAGCCTCCTTTATTTACACAAGTCTGGCACATGTGAAGTGGCTCTTCACTGGAAGGGCCGACTTCTCAGACTGGGTGGGTAAACCCACCTTTATTATATTTTCAGGTCTCTTTAATAACTGCTGGGGCCGACTTCTTATTATGCCTATTACAATTGTCTTTTGACCAATCCGCAAAAGGGGATTTGGTCCTTTTACAATAACCAACATGATCAATCCACAACGGGGATTGATCCTATGAATAATATATCGATAATAATAAGAATACTCTTTGCAGTTACATTATTTCAACACTCCCCCTTAACAAGAAGGGTATTCTTCAGCAGCATCATGCGAGAGAGAGAGGATGACATCATCAACAACATCAAGTGGGAGGATAACATCATCAATATCATCTTGGCTGGCGTATCTATAAATCATCAGAAGTTTTCTTCATCGGCAACATCATCATTCTCAAAGGAATGCCATCATCATCTGCATCAATATGTATTAGTATAAAAAGTGATACATCATCATCATCACAACACAAGGCTGGATCATCATAATACAAGACTGGATTTACTTCACAGCTGTCAAACTGGAAGCTCGGTACTTGTCTCATCTCATCATTTTTCTTTACGTCACAACACTCAATCTGGAAGCAAGATACTCATCCTGCTTTACATCACAACCATCAAGTTGGAAGTAGGATACTAGACTGGATTTACGTCACAACTATCTAGCCGGAAGCTCAGTGCTAGTCTCATCATATCATCTTGCTTTACGTCTGACAACTCGGTTAGAAGCAAGGAACATCTCATCTTTCTTTACGTTTGACAACTCGGTCAGAAGCAAGGAACACATCTCATCTTGCTTTACGTCTGGAAACTGGGTCAGAAGCAAAGAACATCTCATCTTTCTTTACGTCTAGCAACTCGATCAGAAGCAAGGAACTTTTCTTCTTACTTTACATATGACAACTCGGTCAGAAGCAAGGAACATCTCATCTTGCTTTACGTCTGACAACTCGGTCAGAAGCAAGGAACATCTCATATTGCTTTACGTTTGACAACTCGGTCAGAAGCAAGGAACATCTCATCTTGCTTTACGTCTGACAACACGGTCAGAAGCAAGGTATCTCATCTTGCTTTACGTTTGACAACTTGGTCAGAAGCAAGGAACACATCACATCTTGCTTTACGTCTGACAACTAGGTCAGAAGCAAGGAACATCACATCTTTCTTTACGTCTGACAGCTAGGTCAGAAGCAAGGAACATATCATCTACTCCCCCTTTCGAGGAAGGTCCTTTCGGACTATGCCAAGCTTATCTCAGAAGTACTCAAACTTTACACGAGATAGAGGCTTGGTCAACACGTCAACAACTTGTTCATCTGTGCTAATGTACTGTAGATTTAAGGCTCCTCTCTATACCATGTCACAGATGTAATGAAAATGGATCTCCATGTGCTTCAACCTGTCGTGGAATACAAGATTCTCTATCATCTTTATTCATCTCTGGTTGTCACATAGAATCATGATTTCTCTCATCTCTAAGTCAAATAGGCTGGTCAACAACTTTCAAAGACATATAGCTTCGCAGCTGGGAGAACATGCAACAATATATTGTGCTTCCGTTGTGCTGAGAGCAATACTAGATTGCTTCCTACTCTGCCACAAGATCATAGCTGATCCCAAACCGAAACAACATCCTGAAGTGTTTTTCCTGTTAGAAACACTTCCTGCCCAATCTGCATCAGTATATCCACTCAATGTGAAATTATGATCTCCATCATAGCTGAGACCATAATCTATTGTACCTTTAAGGTACCTCATCACATGTTTTGCATCCATTAGGTGAACACGTCCGGGTTCTACCAGAAACTGACTCAAGGTGTTCATGGCAAAACAAATGTCTGGTCTGGTGTTCGTCAAGTACATCAATGATCCAATAATATGTCTATATAGTGTGGGATCAATCAATTATGATGATGTATCGACCAACAACTTCAGCTTCACTTCCATGGGTGTATTCATAGGCTTGCATTCCAACATGTCGAATCTCTTCAAGATTTCGACCGTGGACTTCCCTTGGTTAAGGAAGATCCTTTCAGGACTCTGTCATACCTCAAGACCTAAGAAGTAATGCATTAGGCTGAGGTCTTTCATTTCAAATTACGAGGAAAGTCTCTTTTTACATTCAGTGATGAGATTTTCTTCTCCAGTTAAGAATAAGTCATCCACATATAGCAGTAATATTACTAACTCATTATTCATAATTTTGAAGTAGAGATTTGAGTCTGGTTTACTCTTGGTAAAGCCTAAGCTTGTCAAGAAACTATCTATATGGCCATACCAAGCTCTAGGAGCTTGCTTCAATCCGTATAAGGCTTTCTTCAATATACAAACATGAGATTTCTTGTCTTCAACCTCAAATCCTTGAGGTTTCTCTATATACACTTCCTCTTCGATGACACCATTTAGGAAAGCTGTCTTCACGTCCATCTGGTGCAACTTCCACTTCATCTTAGCTGCAAGAGCTATGATGGTCCTGATCGAAGTGTATCTGGTCACATGAGAGAATGTCTCTTCATAGTCAATGCCGTCCTTCTGGGAAAAGCCACAAGAGACAAATCTTGCTTTATACTTCTCAATACTTCCATCAAAAGCATGTTTTATTTTGAAGAGCCATCTAGAGGATACCACATATTTATTCTTTGGTCTAGGAACTATTTCCCATACTTCATTCTTCATTATGGATTGGTATTCCTCTATCATGGCATCTGCCCAATCTTTCCTTTGAATGGATTCTTCAAAACAGGTAGGCTCCTCTTCTAGGAGGTCACACATCAAATCCATATAAATGGAGAATGGATTTGGTATTTTCACTTGTCTCGTGGTTCCTTGGGGAACACCATACTTCTCTCCATCTTGAATAATCTATCTAGCCTAGGTTGGCTTTATTTTATGGAGGATCGTCATCTGAGGAGGTTCTTTCACTTCTACTATATCATGGTCTTCTAGAAGTTCCTCATCAGGGGAAGTTACGACTTCCCTCACTAGTTCTGCAGCTCTGGGAACCTCCCTTATTGCAGTATTGTGGATTACGGGTTCCTCTTCATATACCTCTTCAAGCTGGCATAGTTTATATTTCTTGAGCGTTGTATCTTCATCAAAGGTCACATCCCTGCTGATCTCAATGTGATGTTGACCTGGTATATAGATTCTGAAGGCCTTGGAGACCTTACATTATCCCACAAATATTCCCTTCTTTCCTGAAGGGTCCAACTTGTTTCTATTTTCTTTAGGTATATGAATAAACATTGGAAAACAAAATATTTTGAGATGGCTTACCTCTGGCTTATTTCCGGTGAACATCTATTCCTGTGTCTTGAGCCCAAGTGCACTATGGGACAATCGGTTCTGCACATAAACAGTTGCCATTGCTGCTTCTACCCATAAGCACATAGGAAGATCTTGATCATGGATCATAGTCTTCACAACTTCCAGTATGTTTCTTGTTCTTTTGTTTAGCTACACAATTTTGTTGGGGATTATAGGGAGTAGTTAGTTCCCTCTCGATCCCAACATCTTTGTAGAAGTTCACAAACTCTTTTGAGGTATATTCTCCTCCATTATCTGACTTGAGTATCTTAATCTTTCTTTCAGAAAGGTTCTCTATCAAGGCTTTGAATTCCTTGAACTTGATGAACACTTCAAATATATCCAGGTCTTACGAGAGTAATCATTAATGAATGATACATAGTATACATACCCACTAATGGAGGACGATGGCATTGAGCCACACACATCTGAATGAATGAGCTCTAGGGCTCCTTCTGCCTTGTTTTCTTTCTTTGGAAACAAGTTCTTGATGTTCTTCCCTTGTGCACATCCATTGCATACGCCTTCATGGTCACCTTTGAGTTCTGGTAAACCTGTGACCGCTTTGCATATGTATGGTAGTGCCTTTTAGTTGATGTGAGCTAATGGGGATTGATCCTATGAATAATATATCAATAAGAATAAGAATACTCTTTGCAGTTACATTTTTTCAACATATTGTACAAGTATGAGCATGTAGATTTCTTCATTATATTATAGATGTAAAATATCACATAAGTATTAACACAAAATACATGTTACAGTGGTAAATGTTCGATGTGGATCACATATATAAATGGTGTTGTGTCATGGACACACTAAATGTTGGACATATTGTCATTGATTTCAACAGTCGATGTGATGATTTGTTGTTATGATGAATTATCATTGTGATTTACCACATATGATATTGTCATTGATGTCAATAGTATATCAATATGCAGAGATCGAAAGCATAAGCTCAGGAGGAGGAGCGAACAGTATGAAGAGATCAAAGATCTGTATCAAAAGTGTAATCTCAGGAGAAGAAGTGAACAATATGAAGATCAAAGCTCAGAAGGGAAAACACAGTACATAAGCGAATGAATATCAAAGCTCATAAGGAAGAGCGCATTGCAGAAGTATCGTCGGAATCATTGGAAATATTGAGAAGTTGACCAATGCACAGGAAAAGGTGAGAAGCCTCAACAGTCGTCCAATAAAAAAATTGACGGTGTTGATCATCTCATATAACGGACATCGGTCATCTGAGCGACCATGGGCTTGAGGATTGTTGGAGGATCCTGACCGTTGGATCTGCAAGCTCGATCAATGACAATGATAGATTGCAGAGATCAGAAGGAGAATTAAATGACTCACTAGTTCCAATCCTGCAATTGGTCTAGATTGTCAGATCTCACAGACTCAAATATTGACGACTGTGGTTGATCCAATAAACAATCATATTAAGTCAGATTGAGTTGTGACCGTTAGATGTGTAATCGCCAAATCAACGACAGGGATAGATTGCAGAGATCGAAAGGAGAATTAAATATTGTGCTATTTCCAATCTCGCAATTAGTCAAGATCGTCCAATCTTATAGATTCGAAGATCGACGATTATGATTGACTCACCAACAAGCGCACAACTTTTAATGTTCCTGACTTGGCTAGTCTAAGAAATGTTGCTAATGTGTGTGTAGGATTAATTGTTTACAACATATAAATGATCTTACAAATAATAAACGCGACAATGGAATGCAAAGTTTGTATTATGATATCTCTATGGATTACAAAATGGCCGAATGCGGTTGAATAAATTGACAATACTTGACTAGATCAATAGAAAAAGGATCTTAGCCCAAATACAAATAAGCAACTAAAAGATAATACCCGGAATATGGGAGCACTGCGGAATCAATGGATGTGTTGGGACTATGGCAGCTCTGATGGTAACTGCTGGAAGTTTGGAAAGTTCACCCTGGGAGCTGTACTTCTTGGAATGGCCTGGAAACTATCCCAAATGATTCTCCCTGCTCTAGTCCTTAGTACTGGTATCTTTCAAACCCCTCTGCTGATGAATATGGACCCCTGATGGATACCCCTGGGGGAATGCGCCTCTCTTCTTCTGGAAAAATGTTTCCTAGTGATTCCACCATCAGAATTAGATGAGATATGTCTCAAAACGACCGCCTTGGTCTACTGGGAAATGGGTCAGAAGGGTTTCCCTGAATCTGGTCTGATGCTCGCTCTGGAACCCCAAATGTGCCCACCAAAAGTGCCCCACGTCCAAGTCTGGAAAATGTGTGCCAGTTGATTCCTTCATCGGAATCTGATGAGGAACAAGGAAAAATATGCACCTTTTCCTCATCTCAAATGGGTCAGAGGGAAATCTTAGAATTCTCCCTGGATGGGATAAGTCGACTAAAAACCCTCTCAGAAGTTGCACCCTCACTCTGGATGAATGCGCCCTTGCTGCTGAACAATGTGTAATTGTTGTTGAAGAATGATGGAAGACCTAAATGATCTTCCTGGTGACTAGGGTGTGTCTCTCAACACTGAAATCAACCAATTGGTGTCTTCCTCCTGGAATCCACTGAACTATCTCTCTTGATATTCACCTCTTCTCCTCAATGACAAGTCATAATCTTCATAATAATGAATTAGGTCGTTGACCCTTCCTTTATAGCTTTCCAAAACCTTAAATCATGCGGAAACCCTAATTCACTTTTGACTTCAAAAACCCTAAATCACTGTTGAAAACCTAATTCACTGTTGACTACTATTTTTAGCTCATAATGACTTAAAAGCGCTTTTAACCCTTTTTAGCTCAATGTCACTTTCTGAATATAATACCTGTGACTGGAGTGACCTCTAGTAACCCTGTTTACCCCTCTTTGGCCCTGGCTATAGTCTAACGGGGTGGTTTATACCATTAAGCCTCCTCTATGGAGCTCCTATTTGGAAAGGGACATTACATTCCTCCCTTCCCGAAATTGCTTGTCCTCAAGCAATACCAGTCCAGGGTGTTGCAACACCTGCTTGCTCTCCCAAGTAGCATCCTCTACTGGAAGTCCTCTCCATCTGATCAAACACTCTCTGATGACCCTGCTCCTCAGGTTCTGTTACCAAAACTCCAAAACCTCCTCCAGAACTAACTCCAACTGTCCCTCCTCATCCAACGGGGGAAGCTCCTCTAATGTGCTAATGAATTGTCCCACTGCCTTTTTTAGGCAAGACATGTGGAACACGTTATGAATGTTTCTCCCTTATGGAAGCTCTAGCTCGTAAGCAACCTCGCCTACTCGACGCATGATCCTGTAAGGAACATAAAATCTGGGCTTGAGCTTCTTAGCCCCACTCTTCTTCAGAGATGACTGTCTGTAGGGTTGGAGTCTCAAGAAAACCAAATATCCAACGTCAAAGCTGCACTCTATCCTGTTCCTGTCCGCACTTATCTTTTGTCGGTTTTGCACCGTCTGTAGGTTCTCTTTCAACAACTTGAGAATCTCTCGACTCTCTATGATCCAATCCTTGGACTTGGGATCTCTTCTCTCCCCAAAGACCAAGTCTACCAAACTGGGAGCATCATATCCATACAATGCTCAGAAGGGTGTCATACCAATGGACATGTGGAAGGTGGTGTTGTAGCAATGTTCTCCTAATTGCAACCGCTTTATCCATGTTCTCTGTTGTCCTCCTACATAGTTCCTCAAATACCCTTCAACCCACTTGTTGACAATATCGGTCTGCCCATCTGTCTGAGGGTGATAGTTGGTGCTAGGTGTCAACTCTGTCCCCACCAACCGAAAAAACTCTCTCCAAAATGTCCCTATGAACCGACTATCCCTTTCACTGATGATGTTCTTCGGCAACCCATGAAGTTTGAAGACCTCCCTGAAGAAAAGCTCGGCTACCTGAATTGCGCTGTACTCTGTCAAACTTGGTCAATCTGTCAACCACTACATATATATAGTCCTTACTCTGGACCTTGGTTAGACCTATGATGAAGTCCATATATACAATCTCCCATTTCTGCTATGGAATGGGGAGTGGCTGAAGTATCCCTACTGGAAGAGAATGCTCTGACTTGTTCTACCAGCAATTCACACACTCATTGACGTGTCTCATAACATCTTGTTTGAGGCCCTTCCATGAGAACCTCTCTCTGATATGTCTATAGGTTTTGAAAAACCCCTGATGGTCTGCTAGAGGTGAATCATGAACTGTGGTGAGGATCTTCTTCTTGAGCCTTGAATATGGCACCAAGTAGACTATATCCTTGTAAAATATGACATCGTCAATGACCCTATACCGGTCATCATGTATCTGCCCATCCATCACCTCACATGCGAACTTGTTCTTGGAATATTCCACTAACAAGTGGGATTTCCAATTTGCTGAAATCTCCATCAAAGAACATGCCACAGGTCTCCTTGATAGTGCATCGACCACAATGTTCTTCTTCCCCTTGAAATAATCTATGTCAAAGTATAATTCCCTTACCTTCGTCACCGATTTCTGTTGGCGCTCACTGAGGTCCTTCTTCTCAAGGAAATACTTTAAACTGTTGTGATCGGTCTTGACCACGATTTTGTTGCCCACCAAATATTGTCTGAACTTGGTCAAGGCATGCATGATTGCCAACATTTCCTTGTCATAAATGGAGTACAACCTCTCAGGTTGACTAAGCTTCCAGCTCTCGAATACAATGGGGTGTCCTCCCTACATCAAAACTACACCGATCCCTTCGACGGATGCGTCACACTCTAGTACAAATGCAAAGGTAAAGTCTGGTAGTGCCAACACTGGACAAGTGCCCATGAATTACTTCATGTGATCAAAGGCTTCTTGTGATTTCTCGGTCCATATGAAGGCCCCATGCTTGGTAATATCTGTCAGCGGTGCTCCAAGCTAAGAAAAACCCTGGACGAACCGCCTATAATAGTTGCATAGCCCGAAGAAGATCCTCAATTCTGTCACGTTCGTGGGCGTCGGCCAATCCAGAATGGCCTTGATCTTCTCTTGGTGCACCTGTACCCCCTGTGCACTGATGATGTTGCCTAAGTAAAGTAGCTCTATCATATTGAACTTGCACTTGGACTCTTTGGCATATAATGACTGTGCCTCCATGATGCTCAATACCTCATCCAGGTGCCTCATATGCTCTTGCCATGACCGGCTATAGATCAAGATATCGTCGAAGAAAACCAAGACTGCTTTCCTTAACTGATCCCTAAATATATGGTTCATGCAATACTGGAATGTAGGAGGTGCATTGGTTAGCCAAAATGGCATAACCAGGAACTCGAAGTGTCCAAAATGACATCGAAATGTCGTCTTCTCTATGTCCTTCTCTCGGATGCTAATCTGATGATATCCAGAGCGTAGATCAATTTTTGAGAAGAAAACTGCCCCATGCAGTTCATCCATCAACTCGTCAATGCGTGGGATAGGGTACTGGTTCTTGATGGTTTTCTTGTTCAAGGCTCGGTAATCAATGCACATCCTCATGGTGCCATCTTTCTTCAGAACTAAGACAACTAAAGAAGAAAATGGGCTTCTGCTCGGTCTTATGTGTCCCATCATCAACAATTCCTTGATTGCCTTCTCTATCTCATCCTTGAACCTACTAGGATGATGATAGGGGGGGGAGGGTGATAATAAGTTTGCCCCCCTCCTCCAACTTAATGGTGTGCTCAAACCCCCTGTCAGGTGGTCTCCCTAGTGGAATTACCTCAAAGACATGCTGATGTCGTCCCAATAAATTCATGATCTTTGTATGGTATTGTTGTCGACCTTTTGAGTAGTGATCAAGCATTCTGCGGCATATGCTACCTCCCCATGTCTGAATATCCTCTCCATCCTCTTGGCTGAAACTGTCCTGGGTGCTCCTATTGACTTACCTCTTAGAACAACCTTCTTCCCATCCTAATCTCTGAATCCCATTTCCAAGGTTTGGCAATTAGTAGTGATTTTTCCCAAGGTAATCATCCATTGAACTCCTAACACCACATCTTTGTCTGATAGGTCAACCACATAAAATGCGTCTCTCACTATGTAGTTGCCTAACTTCATCTCTAAGTTTGGAACTTTGTCTAGACACTCCACTATGTGACCATCTGCTACCGCAACATCAAACCCCTCAAACTCCTCTGTCTGAAGTGCCCGTCTCGATACTAGTGAAGCATCAATGAAATTGTGGGTGGCCCCACCATCTATCAGGGTGATTTCCCATTGCCCCTAAATAATCCCTCTGATATGGAGGGTATCATACCTGGGAACACCAAAAAGGGTTGTTATGAATCCTCCCTTTGCTGGTTTCCTCCTGTTAGCCTGCTCTGGCGGTTGTTGGACTACTGGAGGATGGGCTCCTGTTGGTGTCGGTGGTCTATGGGGAGGTTGCTCCTCTATTGGTGCTGACTCCTCCTCTGAACTAGTGGATCCACTATCCTTCTCCTCCTCTTCAATGTCCATGCTATCTGCTACTACCTCAATATAATGAATCTCTCCCTTTCCCATGCACCTGTGGCCTGGGACCCAAGGATCTCTATATCTGAAGCAAAGCTTCTTCCTCATAAGATATCGCCTAGTCTCATTAGCCAACTTCTCCTTTCCCTTCCATTCTCTCTGGAATGGCTTCCTGTCTCGATCCCTCAGGGGCACAAATGGCTTGGAGAAATTTTTAGTCTTTGGCACTAAGTCTGCCAGATCTCAAGTGGGAAGGATGGCATCTTGCAAAGTGGGAGGCTTATATGCCTTGACCCATCCTCTCAAAGGCTCTATGAGTGCTTTTGTGAATAGCATGATCAACCTGGGCTTTGATATATCTGTCATTGCCATGACTACCCGCTGAAACTTTGTGATGAACACCTCTGCTTTGTCAGTTTGTCTCAACTGGGCTAGATCCATGAAGTGTATCTTGGGATCCTTCCTGTCAAACCTGTCCATGAGCCTATCTATAAACTCCCTATAGGAGGTGATGCGACTGTGACCCAATGTCACCAGTCCATGATACCACCACTCATGTGCCTCACCCTCCAAGTGTAAGGTTGTGAAACTAATGGCCTCTATCTCAGTCATCTGGTTGAGCTTGTAATATGTGTCTAGCTTATGTACCCAAGCTTTGGCGGTGTATTTGGATGATCCTTCGAAAGAAGGGATGGTGAGTTTCCCAAAAATTTTAGGTGAAATCGAGGTTACGCTCCTACTGCTGTTGTGGTCCTCCCCTCTATGGCTCTCTGGGGTGGTTCTTGAGTATGAATCCACAGTACTCGACTAAGGTCATGTCCTGATGGAAGTCACAACCCAATGCTGCGTACTCCCTTCTATACTCTACAATTTTTTCTGCATGAGTGGGTGGCCTCTGTGCTATCGGTGGCAGCGCTGCTACCGAGGGTGCCCTTGGGAAACTAGGAAATAAGGGTATGGGAATCCTACTCATAGAGGTGTATGTGTGAGAGGGTGACTGGGGTCTACTGCCTACTCCTGAGTTCCCCTGTGTTGCATGCAAGACTTGTCTGTCTGTGGTGCCCACTCTAGCCAATCTATCAACTAGCTGTGCCAAGGATTGAGACATGGTCCGTTGACTAGCTAACATATCATTGATAACCTGGATGAAAGATGTCTCTGGATCTACTGGGGCCTTGCCACTACCCTCCGGTCGCTCATATCTGTCTCCTAGCATCCTCTCTGCCTTGCGCTCAGCCGCACGCTCTACCCTTCTCTCTGCTTCTTTGTGTGCCTCTTCCTCTTCCTCTGAGCTAGGAGGAAAAGGGGGGAAATCAGGCCTATGCCTTCTTTCCTTATGCCTGCTGCAAGTGACATATTCGTCACCTACGTGTTTGCGACCCTCTGGGTCTTCTACTACACTCATTGTCTTTAGTCACAGGCTTTCAGGACTAAAGATCTGATACTACTGTAATGTTCCTGACTTGGATAGTCTAGGAAATGCTGCTAATGCATGTGTAGGATTAATTGTTTACAACATATAAAAGATCTTACAAATAATAAACGCGAAAAAGGATGCCAAAGTTTGTATTATGATATCTCTGTGGATTACAAAATGGTCGAATGCGGATGAATAAAATGACAATAGTCGACTATATCAACAGACAAAGGATCTTAGCTAGAATACAAATAAGCAACTAAAAGATAATACCCAAAATATGGGAGCACTACAGAATCAATGGATGCGCTGAGACTATGACAGCTCTGATGGCAACTGCTGGAAGTCTAGAAAGTTTTCCCTGGGAGCTATACTTCTTGAAATGGCCTGGAAACTATCCCAAATGATGTGCCCTACTCTAGTCCTCAGTACTGGTATCTGTTGGACCCCTCTGCTCATGAATAAGGACCCCTGATGGATACCCTTGGGGGAATGCGCCCCTCTTCTTCTAGCAAAATGTGTCCTAGTAATTCCACCATTGAAATCAAATGAGATATGTCTCAAAATGACTGCCTTGGTCTACTGGGAAATGGGTCGAAAGGTTTTCCCTGAATCTAATCTGATGCTCGCTCTGGAACCCCAAATGTGTCTGCCAAAAGTGCCCCATGTCCAAGTCTGGAAAATGCATCCCAGTTGATTCCTCCATCAGAATTTGATGAGGAACTAGGAAAAATATGCTCCTTTCTTTCATCTCAAATGGATCAGAGGGAAATATCAGAATTCTCCCTAGATGGGATAAGTCGACTGAAAAGCCTCTCAGAAGTTGCGCCCTCACTCTGGATGAATGCGCCCTTGCTGCTGAACACTGTGTAAATGATGTTGAAGAATGACGGAGACCTGAATGATCTTCCCGGTGACTAGGGTGTGTCTCTCAAGACCGAAATCAACCAACTGGTGTCTTCCTCCTAGAATCCACTGAACTATCTCTCCTGAGATGCACCTCTTCTCCTCAATGACAAGTCATAATTTGCATAATAATGAATTAGGTCGCTGACCCTTCCTTTATATCTTTCCAAAACCCTAAATCATGTTGAAACCCTAATTAACTATTGAATTCCAAAACCCTAAATCATTGTTGAAACCCTAATTCACTATTGGTTGTTATTTTTATCTCATAATGACTTAAAAGCGCTTTTAACCCTTTTTAGCTCAATGTCACTTTTTGAATATAACGCGTGTGACTGGAGTGACCTCTAGTAACCCTGTTTACCCCTCTTTGGCTCTGGCTATAGTCTAACGGGGTGGTTTAGACCATTAAGCCTCCCCTCTGGAGCTCCTATTTGGAAAGGGACATTACACAACTTCAAATTGTGGAGTTTTGGTGACGAGTTAAACCACTCGCAAGTTGTGGTTCTGCAACCATCCTTGATCGTTGATCTGCTTCGAGTGTCTTCATGACCATTGGATCACTTTAAGTGGAAGGACATGGTAAGCAAGGGCTGAGATCTGAGATCTCGATCACCTGAATATCCATCAGCCATCGGATCACCTTGAGTGGAAGGACATGATAAGCAAGGGGTAAGATATGGGATCTTGATCACCCGAATATCCGTTAGCTGTCGGATCACATTAAGTGGAAGGATGGGATAAGCAAGGGTTGAGATATGAGATCTTGATCACCTGAATATCCGTCAGCCGTCGGATCACATTAAGTGAAGCATAGGATAAACGGGGCACAAAGTTTGAGAATTTGATTATCCGAATACCCGTCAGCCGTAAGATCATTTTCAAGTGGAAGGATAGGATATTCTAGAAGAGCAACACTGTAGATATATCGAGCCATTGATATAAGATCATGATCGACTAAAAGCATTTAGTTTGGGTCTAAATATGTGAGGAGGTTATGCTCCTGAGAAATCTCACTTCAAGAATTCAGTTTGAGATTTGAAATACCCAAAGCCTAGACATCTGAAATGAATAAGGACAATTGGATTTGGAGGACATATGATGACCGTTGGATCAAGGTTGTTGGTCAGAATACCACGTTAGCAAGGAAACACAATAGACCAAGTCTACAAGGACATGTGGTAGACCACGTCAACAAGGACACATGGTAGATCATGTCAGAAGACCACGTCAGCAGACCACGTCTACAAGGACATGTGGAAGACCACATCAACATACCACGTCTACAAGGACATGTGGTAGACCACATAAGCAAGGACATGTGGTATACCATGTCAACAGACCACGTCAACAAATACAAATCGAATAATCAGATGATGACAAGTGTCAAGAGGAAATTGGCTCATGCCATGTCAACAAGTGACGTAAGTAAGTTACATCACTACGGGAGTTTCACCACCAAGAAATGTCAAAAGTCTCAAAGTCCCGAAGTTCCAAAGTCACTCTCAACCGTCAATTTGAATACCCTTCGGATACTATTCTGACCGTTAGATAAAGCAGATGAACATGTGCCACATGAGGAGATCCACGTCAGCAAGACTATGTCAGCAAGGACACATGACACAATTAGACAATGACAAGTGTCAAGTTGAATCGACATTTTAGGTATGTGAAAATCATGAATCTAAGTGACATGTGGTAGCTACTCGGCTCATGACATGTCATCAAGTGATGTAAGCAAGTTACATCACTCAGGAAGTTTTAATTCGAAATTTTTACCACGAGCACTTGCCCAAAGTCCCAAAGTCCCGAATGTTGAAGTCCCGAAGTGGACACGATACTTCTGATCAAAAGATCACTTCGGGTGCATTATTAATTGTTGATCATACCATAGTGAAAGTTGACACTTGAGAATTCCGAAGTCCGGAGACGCAAAAGGATCACAACCGTTGATCCGAAAGGGACACGCGTCAGTGGATTGTCAGCTCTAGAAGATTGACGTATGAAGGAAAGAAGGGGTTGATATTTGAAATCTCCAAATTCCGGAGACCCGAAGGAGATCTCAACTGTTGATCGAGAAAGGGAACACATGACCATTGATCTAGTTGTTGATTGAAAGAACAGATCTGAACCATCAGTTCAGGAGCACCGTCAATATTGTGAGATCAACGGTCCCATTGCATTGCGGGGATTGAAGGTGCACACAATTTAATGAGTTGAGGGAGGGCTGTAATATAAAACATGGTTTTGGAGAAAGGACATGTGGAGGTTCGAGGTAAATTGTGGGGCAAAAAGTAGTTTGACTCAAAACACCTTTTGATGAGCCCGCAATCGCTTGGTCACGTGAGGTCACCGTCGTTGGTCATATGGTAAAGAGATTTAAAGGGAAGAATGTAATGCGTCGCTTAAATTGATAAGATTGTGGTTCTACGCCTATGATCATATGAACATGGTTTGAAGGAAGCATCGATTTTTGTTATCACAGAGACTAAGGAAATCGATCCATAACTATGATCAATTTATGAAAGTAAAATGGGATACCAGGTTTAAAGTTGAAGACCCGAAACGATGATCTCTGGTAGTCCCAAAGTTGTTGTAAATGAAAAATTTAGTTATAACTTGTTGCACAAGTCGGCCCAATAACTTAAACAAGTTTTGAACATAAGAAAGTATAAATACAACCATGATTAGTTCATTGGATGAGTGCTTGTGCAAGAAGACGAACATGTGGAAAATATAGGCTAGCTGAGAAAGAGCGGCCCACAGAGAAAAATGAAGGGGATACGGACCTGAGGTCCGTGTGAATATCAGAGGGAAGAAGAAGTGAAGAAGGCGTGGATATAAGAGGAAAGATAAAGCGAAGAAGGCACAAATTTTAGACAGAAGATGAAGTGCAATGATGAGCATTTATGGTATACCTCTGATCATGAAATAAAGTTGATTCAATAATGGATCACTGCTACTAGAGTTGAATTACTATATGAAATCTAGTTGGATAAACTGCATTTTATCAACAAATTGGTTCTTGTGGCAAGTTGGGTCTTACTTGAGAGTTGGTGATGTTTTCAACAATTAGTATCAGAGCAGGTTCCTTCAACATAGTTTAAACGCTGGAAGGTAGATTCTGAAGAAATGGGTGGACATATGGCTCTCTCTGCAATTGAAGCTCCCTTATTTGATGGAACATATTATTCCTCATGGAGATAAAATATGAAACAATATTTGAATTCAAAAGGATCTGAAGTTTGGAATTCAGTAGTAAGCAAGCCCTGGGACTTAACTACATCAAATAATTTATCCAAGATTACAGTCCAAAGAAGAGCAAGGAAGAACAATGAAGTGGCATTTAAGATTCTTCTCAATGGATTATCAGATACAGTTAAGGCAAGCATAGGACTATGCACATCCGCCAGGGACTTATGGCTGAAGTTAGAAAAGATGTATCAAATCAAAAGTGAATACATAGAAGTCGTTCCTATCAAGGATGGAGATGAAGACTCGACCATCAATAAAGGTAAAGGCTCTCCACAATATTTCATTTGCAATAATGTTGATATTGAATCATCCCCCGCAAGTAAAGAAAAAGACTCAGATACAATAAAAGAATGTTCTGTTAGCATTTATCCCATGGAAGAAGTAGAAAAAGAACTATCAAAGGCCAAACAAAAGGTTGATTGGAGTCTCTGTGAATACCGCTATGACCATAATGATTCAGACTATAGCTATCTTCATGACTACACTAAAGAATTTCTTGAAAAGAGTCAAAATCATATCTTGGAAATAAAGGAAATGCTCAAGGACAATGAAAAGATAATATATATGAGAAGGATAATCAGTTAGAAGAAAAAGAAGAGGAGATCGAGAAGCTGAAGAAATAAATTAGTTAAGTAAAAGAAAAGAAGAAGGAAGATGATGATCTTAGCAATCAAAAGCATATCCTATAAATAAAAGAAAAGCTCAAAGACAATGAAGAAATCATATCTGAGCAAAAGATTCAGTTAGAAAACAAAGAGGAGGAGATCAAAATATTGAAAGCAAAAGTTACTAATCTAACATAAGAAAACGAAGAGGAGATCGAGAGACTGAAAAATAAAATTATTCAAGCAAAATAAGAAAAGAAGGAAGATGATGAACCAAGCAAAAACCTTGCAGAAATAAAAGAACTGAGGGAAAGCTATGTCAATATTAAAATCCAACTTGAAGAAGCCAAAAGGAGAGAGGAGGTAGTGACAAACCAGTTGAAAAAAAAGGAAGAATTTTGTCATGAGATGGAAGAAGAAGTTGTGAATCTTAGAAAGAAGGTTGAGAAGTCAAACACCCAAATCAAGTTCTTGAACAACTCCATGACCCTGGATGAGATATTTGATAGTCAGAGATCACCAAATGACACATCTGGTCTTGGATACAACAAGGAAGAAATCAATACTCCTAAGAAATCTGATGTTGGTCCTTCATTTGTAAAAGGTGAAAACATGTCTGACACAGGTCCTTCATTTGTAAAGGATGAAAATAGGTCTGACATAGGTCCTTCATTTGTAAAGGATGAAGACAGGTCCGACACAACTCCTTCATTTGTAAAAAGTGAAAGAAGGTATGACTCAGGTTCTTCACGTTTAAGAAATGAAAGCAACACTACAAAATTTAGAAGATCAGATCAAGAAAGACATCCGGAAACTACTCATACACCTCAAAGAAAGTTTAGAAGAGATACACCTTCATGGATGAATCAAAGAAGGTATGAGAGTGTTTTTAATGGCTATTGTTTTTCTTGTAATGAATATGGTCATAAAGCCTTGTATTGTAGGCATCATGGAAGAAAACAAGTTGGTAGGTTCAACAATAATATAAGATGTTGGAATTGCAATCATGTTGGACATATTGCTACACATTGTTACACTATGAGATGCTACAGTTGTGGTGGATATGGCCACAAAGCCAATAACTGTTGGAACTCAAGAAAACAATGAATGAGAAATGCTTCATACAATACAACAAAAGGAGTAAATGGAACATGGAAGAAAAATGAAGTTGCAGTAATAGAAGATCAGAGAACAAGTTCAAGAAACCAGGACACTCACAGATGTGGATAGAAAAAACTGAACAAGTGAACAAGAGTGAATTTGATTGTTGCAAAAAGAATGTCAGACATGTGACAAGCATAGTATAAACTTTCTCAGACGACTTTAGAGCAATGTATAGTAAAGAAGCATCTTGGCTAAAGACAGATACATCTGGTTAGATATCGATGAGAATCAATGGGTAGATCCAAGAGTTGTTTGAATAAATATGAGCTACAATTGTGCAGTGTTCCAGTAGGACAACGACATCCGCAGAAGTAGAATTTTGATGTACAAAATGATGTACATGACATCCTGTAGAGATTAAAAGAAGAGAGGCCTTGTCAGAAAAAAACTACCCTTTTAGAAACAAAGGGGGGGAATAGCTAGAAGCAGAGAGAGACAAGTCGGATGGGGAGTCATTAAGTTATGACAAGAAAATGATGATTACAGGAAGAGTTACCCAAGTTCAGATTCTGGTCAGTAACATACAAAGATTTACCACATGAGGAGAAACCCTTTTCCAATGATGTCGAAGGGGGAGAGTAAAGTAACTTCATAGGAGGAAAACATCATCATAGAGGGAGTTTTGTATATGAAGTTAGTGTGTTTCCCTCAATGACAAAGGGGGATATTGTTGGACATATTGTCATTGATGTCCACAATCGATGTGATGATTTGTTGTTATGATGAATTATCATTGTGATTTACCATAGATGAGATTGTCATTGATGTCTACAGTATATAAGTTAGCAGAAAATGTCAAACAATATGTAGAGATCAAAAGTGTAAGCTCAGGAGGAGGAGAGAACAATATGCAGAGATCAAATCTTTGAATCAAAAACGTAATCTTAGGAGAAGAAGCGAACAGTATGAAGATCAAAGATCATAAGGGAAAATGCAATACAAAAGAGAATGAAGATCAAATCTTAGAAGGAAGAGCGCATTGCAGAAGTATCATTAGGATCGATGGAAATATTGAGAAGTCAAACAATGCACAAGAAAAGGTGAGAAGCCTCAACAACTGTCCAATCAAGAAATTGACGATGTTGATTGTCTCATATAACATACAATGGTCATATGAGCGACCATGGGCTTGAGGACCATTGGAGGATAGTGACCATCAGATCTGCAAGCAAGATCTACGACAAGGATAGATTGCAGAGATAGGAAGGAGAATTAAACGACTCGCTAGTTCCAATCCCACAATTGGTCTAGATCGTCAGATATCACATACTCGAATATCGATGAATGTGGTTTATACAACAAACGATCAGATTAAGTCAGATTGAGTTGTGACCATTGGATGTACAATTGCCAGATCAACGATAGGGATAGATTGTGGAGATCGAAAGGAGAATTAATATCGTTCTATTTCCAATCCCGAAATTAGTTAGAACTATTCGATCTTATAGATTCGAAGATCAATGTTTGTGGTTGACTCACCAACAAGCACACAACTTCAAATTGTGGAGTTTTGGTGACGAGTTAAATCAATCACAAGTTGTGGTTCTGCAACCATCCTTGATCATTGATCTACTTCGAGTGTCTTCACGACAGTTGTATCATTTTAAGTGTAAGGACAAGATAACCAAGGGCTAATATTTGAGATCTCGATCACTCAAATATCCATCAGCCGTTGGATCACCTTAAGTGGAAGGACATGATAAGCAAGGGCTGAGATCTGAGATCTCGATCACCCAAATATCTGTCAGCTGTCGGATCACATTAAGTGAAGGATAGGATAAATGGGGCACAAAGTTTGAGAATTTGATTATCCGAATACCCGTCAGCCGTCGGATCATTTTTGAGTGGAAGGATAGGATAAGCTAGAAGAGACGCATCGTAGATAGGTCGAGTCATCGATCTAAGATCATGATCGAAAAGAAACATTTAGTTTAGGTCTAAAGATGCAAGGAGGTTATGATCCAGAGAAATCTCACTTCAAGAATTCAGTTTGAGATTTGAAATACCCGAAGCCCGGAAATCCAAAATGAATAAGGACCATCGGATTTAGAGGACATAAAATGACCATTGGATCAGAGTTATTAGTCAGCAGACCACGTCAGAAAGGACACGCAGCAGACCACGTCTACAAGGACATGTGGTAGACCACGTCAGCAAGGACACATGGCAGACCACGTCAGCAGGCCACGTCTACACAGACATGTGGAAGACCACGTCAGCATACCACGTCTACAAGGACATGTGGTAGACCACACCAGCAAACCACATCAGTAAGGACATCTGGCAGACCATGTTAATGAATACACATGGCATAATCAGATGATGATAACTGTCAAGAGGAAATTGGCTCGTGCCATGTCAACAAGTGACGTAAGTAATTTATGTCACTCTGGGAGAATTACTTTGAGAGTTTCACCACCAAGAAATGTCAAAAGTCTCGAAGTCTCGAAGGACGAAGTTCCGAAGTCACTCTCAGCCGTCGATCTGAGATACCCTTCAGATACTATTCTGGCCGTTATATCAAGGATATGAACATGTGACACATGAGGAGATCCACGTCAACAAGACTACGCCAGAAAGGACACATGACACAATCAGACAATGACAAGTGTCAAGTTGAATCGACATTTAAGGTACGTGAAAATTACAAATCTGAGTGACACGTGGCAACTACTTGGCTTGTGACACGCCATCAAGTGACGTAAGAAAGTTACGTCACTCTGGGAATTTTACTTTGAGAGTTTTACCACCAACACTTGCCCAAAGTCCCAAAGTCCTGAATGCTAAAGTCCCTCAGTGGACACAAGATGTTCGATCAGAAGATCACTTCAGGTGCATTCTTAACCATTGATCATACTACAATGAAATTTGACACTTGAGAATTCTAAAGTTCGGAGATGCAAAAGGATCACAACATGCGTCAGTGGATTGTCATCTCCAGAAGATTGACGTACGGAGGAAAGAAGGGGTTGAGATTTGAAATCTCCAAAGTCTGGAGACCCGAAGGAGATCTCGACCGTTGATCAAGAAAGGGAACACATGACCATTGATCTAGTTGCTGATTGAAAGGAAATATCTGAACCATCAATTCATGAGCACCATCAAGATCGTGAGATCGACGGTCTCATTACATTGCAGGGATTGAAAGTGCAGTGCATTGCATTGCAGGGATTGAGGGCGGGCCACAATCAAAACCATGGTTTTGGAGAAAGGACACGTGGAGGCTCGAGTTAAATTGTTGGGCCAAAAGTATTTTGACTCAAACCACCTTTGGATGAGCCCGCAATCATGTGGTCATGTGAGGCCACCACCATTGGTCATATGGTAAAGAGATTTAAAGGGAAGAATGTAATGCCTCGCTTAAATTGATAAGCCTATGGTTCTACGCCTATAATCATATGAACATGGTTTGAAGGAAGCACTGATTTCTGTTATCACATAGACGAAGGAAGTCGATCCATAACTGTGATCGATTTATGAAAGTAAAAGAGGATATCAGGTTTAAAGTTGAAGACCTAAAACAATGATCTCTGGTGGTCCCAAAGTTGTTGTAAATGAACAAGTTAGTTATAACTTGTTGAACAAGTCGGCCCAATAACTCAAACAAGTTTTGAGCATAAGCAAGTATAAATACAACCATGATTGGTTCACTGGATGAGTGCTTGTGCAAGAAGACGAGATTGTGGAAAAGATAGGCTTGTTGAGAAAGAGCGGCCCATGGAGAAAAATGAATGGGATACATACCTGAGGTCCGTGCGAATATTAGAGGGAAGAAGAAGTGAAGAAGGCACATATATCAGAGGAAAGATAAAGCGAAGAAGGCATGAATTTCAGACAAAATATGAAGTGCAGTGATGAGCGTTTATGGTATACCTTTGATAATGAAATAGATTTGATTCAATAATGGATCACTTCTACTAGAGTTGAATTACTATATGAACTCTAGTTGGATAGACTGTGTTCTATCAGCAAGCCGGGTCTTGCTTGAGAATTAGTTCTCTCCGAGGAGTTGGTGCTCCTTACTTTAGTTGGTGCTGATACAAAATAGTTGTTGGTGAGAAAATTCATATTACTATATTCACATTTATATACATATCAATTATACAAAAGATTACATGAACATCTGGTATCTCTTGTGTTCATTGTGATTTTATTATGATTTGATTGTTCTTAATCTGTAAAATTATGTTTTAACTGATAACTTGCAAAAGGAAAAATTAGAAAATTCCACACACTAATTCACACCCCCCCTCTTAGTGTGGGTGATGTGTTCAACACTAAAATCCTTGCAACTCAATCACATAGGTAGATAACCTTAAAATTTAACAAGTCCCTTAAAAATAGGAAATAATG
Source organism: Picea engelmannii (assembly GCA_009831015.1). Taxonomy (NCBI): domain Eukaryota; kingdom Viridiplantae; phylum Streptophyta; class Pinopsida; order Pinales; family Pinaceae; genus Picea; species Picea engelmannii. The sequence continues at coordinate 187,224 of ML791026.1, read as the reverse complement.
TCAAACAAAAGGAAATGACATGAATACATACTTAGAGAAAGAAACTAACAAAAAATTCCCCTAATAGGGTGAGACTTATTAAACATCGCTTCCTTGTGTTTTTTCTAAATACACAAAAGAACTATGATTTTAAAAAGTTTCTATTTTGAATGAAACTCTACATCCCAAGGAAGTTCATCTCATATGTGGCTAGTTTTCTAGGCAATGGGGGTGGGAGAAAAGTTGGCCGCAAAATTGAGTGACCCATTCTCAAGGAAAAAAAATAATTAGGGTTTTGAGTTACATTGATTTGCTCGAGGAAGGAATTGCTAGTCTCAATGACAAAATGAGAAGTATAGATACTGAAATGATACATGTTTCTCAATTTTTGCATAGTTTGACAATCTTTGTCACAACAATAGAGACAATCATCCATTAGGTAACCATTGGAATCTATTTCAATATGAAATTGAGTAGTGGGAGTGGAGGAGTTCCATTTAAGAATTTGGGAGCCTACCAATGGAAACCAAGGTGGATGATATATTATAATTATATGGATGTTATATGACATGGTTTGTAATGCAGTGCAATTCCTATTTAGTGAAACAATACACATACAAATACAGGTTATATTTATAATGTTATGCATGCATGGAAAAGGTTTGTTATGGTGAGAGAATATGTGTGAGCGCATAGAATAATTTGGTGCCACTCAAGACATGATGTGAGATGAGCTCAATTTTTTTCTTAAGGATAAATTTTGTTGTGTACTTAACCACACACACACACACAAATTTTTGGTATTATTCACTATGTAGATGAGATTTTGTTTTGCAGGAGCATCCTGCCTCCCAAAATATTGTACATCTTATTAGACCTAGGGGGTGTTTCATTTTCATAGGGAGTTGGTTCCCTAAAGGAATTTTACTGTAATTTCCTAAGTTTTATAGGAGATATATAATGTATGAGTGGATTGTGTTGTAATCATATATGCTTCTAAGAAGAGATCTTGAGAGTTGAGAGGAGTTGAGAGATCTAGAGTAAGTTAGATCTCATGAAGATTGAGAATCCTAAGATAAGAGTTGAATGAGTAATTTGTGGCTATGAGAGGATCCTTAGGAAACTGTTGAGTGATTGAGGATATGAGGATCCTAGAGTTAAGGCTTGTTAGAGGATCTTGTGAATATGAGAGGATCCTTAGGAATTTGTTGAGAGTAATTTGGATCTGAAGATGATTCTAGTTTCATAAGTCTTTGTATAAGTTTGTAAACCTTGAAATCATTCAGGTTTGGCCCAAAATAGTAGATCATGCCATAGAGAAGTTGGTTAGTTAAAGAGAAAATCAGACCAAGGGAGGCTGTCCAGAATATGAAATCAAGCCATAGGGAAATTGGCCATTTTAGAGAGAATTAGGCCAAGGAAAGATAGGTAGTACTATTGAGTTAAAATTAGGCCAGGAAAGGAATTAAAATACTTGTGTAAATATATGTACAATGTATGTATGATTAATGAAAGGAATACTCTATTTCGAGTATAATTGAGGAAGTTTATGTGTGTTGAGAAGCTCTATTTTTTGGAATATTATGTCTCTGTGAAAATAGGAGTTGGAAGCACACATACACACATACATATATATTGGTATAATTGAAAATGATTGTTGCAGGTCTAAGAAAGAGGAGTCATAAAGTGAATTAGACCTTCCGAAGGTTTTCATTGATGAAATCATCGATCACTATAAAGGATCGATGATCCCATTTGTTTAGCTAATGTGGCTAAGGTAAATTTTTGTAGGTATGCGCAGAAAATTGACACTGAAAGCTACAATAGTCATTCGATTCATATTGGGATTAGAATCTCATCGACCAACCTAGAATAACTTATGACTGTCAAATCAAGATTTAGATTGGGTGAAAGCAACTGGATCCACATAAAAAGGAGAACAATGAACCTCCACCATCCACTCACTTCATGATTAAGACACAACTATTATATCAGGTTCCAATATCATGAGTAAACATAACCATTGATCACCATCAAGGAAACCCAAAATCATAGAAAGATAGCCATGCACAGTAGACACAATATTTCTACCCTGGGAAACCCAACCTTGGTAGAAAACCCAATAAATTTTCTTAAGAATATATCAATCCAAGTTCATCACCATCAATATAAAGAAACCCTAGCACAATTTTCCCTTACACGAAGAAGATACCTCAAAGATAGCGAACCTTAGGCAGAGATAACGCACCCCCAAAAGATCTTCTAAGATGCTCCTACAATGCCACTGGTATGCCACTAGCTTAGGCACACTTGATGAGAAGAGATGTTGTGATATGTAAAATGAAATGATAAAGCCTTTATTTATATAATTTGAGTCACCTTTAATTTACTTGTGGGGTCGACTTGTGCTTTTGTCTTCAATATATTCTTTAATGCTTTCTCAGGTTTCTTTAATGGTTTGTCTTGTTTTCTTGCATTTCTTCTTCACTAGAAAAGTTGCACATGAGCCTTGTTGATTTATCATCTTCTCACATTCTCATTTAATTAATATAGGGCTCTAATGTTGATTAAAACCACCAAGAATCCCCTCATCAGAAGAGGTCTCTTGAGACTACATCTTCAACATTAGACTAGACTTGTAAACAATTCAAAACCACCCTATATAAAATAGATCACTCCATCTTGGAGCTAACAATGTGAGAGAATATTGAGTATTTTTCACTCCTTGTCAAATCAGCATGACTAATAGGAGAAATACTTCCACCGGGCCATTCACCACTAGCCAAGTCATCTTGGCTCCATGAGTGAATGTATCATTCTCCCTTGGTCAAATCAACATGAACAATTTGGGAGAATGTATGCCCCTAGGCCATTCACCACTAGCCAAATAAGCATGGCCCTGTGAGTGAATGTATCATTCTCCGTTGGTCAAACCAACATGACTAATATGAGAGAATGTTTTCCCTGGGCCATTCACCATTATCCAAATCAACATGGCATTGTGATTGAATGCATCATTCTCCCTTGTTCAAATCAACATGACCAATCTAGGAGAATGTATTCCCGATGCTACTAACTGGAGAAACATCAACACTCACTATCAACAAGGGAGACATTCTGCATCAGGTTAAGATTGTCTCCGAAGTATACAAACTTCTCCTTACACATAGGCTTGGTGAGAATGTTGACAATATTCTCATCTATGGATATATAATGGAGATTTACTACTCCCTTCTGCACCATGTATCAGATGAAGTCATATTTGATCTCAATATGCTTTGACCTATCATGAAATACTAGAATTTTCAAAAGCTTGACACAACTTTGATTATCACAATGTATTACGATCGTCTCTAGCTCCTAATCAAATAATGATACAAGAAGCTTGCAAACCCATACTACTTCACAACTTGCAACACTAGCTATGATATACTCTGCTTATGTTGTACCAAGTGCTACAAAAGTCTACTTCCTTCTAAACCATGATATCATAGTTGATACCAAGCTAAAGCAACACCTTGAGGTGCTCTTTTCTATCCACTGCATTCCCTTCCTAGTCAGAATCAATATATCCCTATAGCCTCACTTCACCACATGAGACATATCTCAAACCATACCCAACTTTACCATGCCGGTACCTCAACACATGCTTTGTTGCAACCTAATAGAAGTGCCTCGACTCAACCATAAACTAACTCAGGGTGGTCACTGCAAAGAAACTATTTGGCTTGGTGTTAATCAGGTACATCAAGGATCCAATCAACTGCTTATACATAGTGGGAGCCACCATATCTAAATCTGAAATGGAATTTCTCAAATTCTTCATATTTTTCATCATAGGTGTAGCCATGGACTTGCGATCCATCATACCGAATTTTCTCAAGATCTCAACTGTGTACTTCCATTGTCCAAGGAATATCTCACTAGGCCTCTGCCACACTTCCAATCCCAAGAAATAATGCATCAGGCCAATATCCTTCATTTCAAACTCCAAATAAAACTCCTTCTTACTTCCTGCTAAACCAAGATATCATCGTTGATACTAAGCTAAAGAAACACCGCGAGGTGATCTTTTCTGTCCACTGCATTCCCTTCCTAGTTAGAATCAATATATCCATGTAGCCTCACTTCACCACCTGAGACATATCTTAGACCATACCCAACTGTACCATGCCGGTACCTCAACACATGATTTGCTGCAACCCATTAGAAGTGCCTTAGCTCAACCATAAACTAGCTCAGGGTGGTCATTGCAAAGAAACTATTTGTCCTGGTGTTAATCAGGTACATCAAGGATCCAATCAATTGCTTGTACACAGTGGGATCCACCATATCTGAATTTGAATCGAAATTGCTCAAATTCTTCAGATTTGTCATCATAGGTGTAGCCATGGACTTGCAATCCATCATACCGAATTTTCTCAAGATCTCAACTGTGTACTTCCCTTGTCGAAGGAATATCTCACCATGCCTCTGCCACACCTCCAATCCCAAGAAATAATGCATCAGTCCAAGATCCTTCATTTCAAACTCCAAATAAAACTCCTTCTTACACTCGACAATGAGCCTCTATGCCACCATTTGATGTAATCTCCAACCCATAACTGAAGCAAGAGAAATAATAGTCATGATGGAAGTGTATTTGGATATTGGAGAAAAAATCTCCTCATATTCCACTCCCTCTTTCTGAGAGAATCCTCTTGTTACAATCCATTCTTTGTACTTCTCAATGCTGCCATCTGCTGCATTCTTGATCTTATAGATCCACTTGAAAGTCACCACTGACTTCCCCTCTGGTCTCAAAACTATCCCCCACACATCATTCTTCATGATGGATTGATACTCTTCCATATTGACATCCTTCCAAACCTGTTGGCTTGCTACCTCCTCATAACTGGAAGGTTTGGAATCAATGATGTCACTCATCAATGCAATATAACTCAAGAACCTATTAGGTCATTTTATCTCCCTGAAATTACCATTGGGAGCTACATGCCCCTTTGTATCCTGCTGTAATGTTCCCAAACAGATTTGCTAGGAACTTAATGGTTTATTTTTTATCTGTTTGTATGATTTTTTTTAATATTTTGCAGGTTGCTTCTCAAGGTTGCGTTGGAGATGTTTTTTTGAGTTTTATAGTATATGGATGATGAATATAACACAACAATAGATGGAAATAACAAGATACAAGAGAGATAACACAAGAGAATGATCAACAACCTTATATCTGACCTTTATTTAGATAATAAGATGAACTCCATACATGGGATCTACAGATCTAGAATAATATAAAAGAGATATAGAAGCTTGGAATGAATATGCCTCCAAGATACAAAATATGTGAAGTTGTGAGTCCTCCTAGTCCTCCAATAGCCGCATGCAAGTTTGAACAAGGTCAATTTATTTCCCTTCTAAACCCTTGCACCCATATCTGGCTGATTTGCACACCTCCTGGCTCATAAACCCTTAGGAATTTTTTCCTCCTATGTTTTTTCGTCCAAACCACTAAAATAAGTTGTAGATCTATATATATAGTGATGAGGAACACCCGTAATGATTTTCTTCAGTGGTTGAGGGTGATATTACCTTCCAACTCACTATATCCACTAGTGACAGTGCACCCTCCTTCAATAAATTATCCCTAATGCAATAATAAATCAATGTGGAGAGAAAACCCCACACAAGTTGACGAGATAAGGTGGTATGGTGATGAAAAAACCTTATGTAAAGGGTTTGGATTTAAATATACCTCCTCCTATGCAAATCGAACCTTTCATCCCCAAGCAATGCGCCCTATCTACAAAAAACCTCCAAACCCGCACCCTGTCTTCACAAATACCTCCTGAGATGAATATGAAATTGAGTAGAATGGTGAGGGTGGAATATTTCACTACCTTGAACAAGCTTGGATCATGAACATAGGAATCTTTCACCTCCTTGTTGATCTCTAGTGTTTGTTTAATCAAAACCCTCAAAACGTTCAAGCTACAAAGCTCAAATATGCTAAGTGAAAAATGACATGAATGAGGAGTGAGATTCCTTCCTCTCTCTTTTTTACCTCCATATTCTAATTTTCACTTGAGTTACTTTATTTATTCCTAAGGTCATTACTTTATTTTCTCCTCTAAGTCAATTAACCTTTTTTCTACTTTTACCAAAGTCACTTTAATAATATAACATTTAGCTCCTTAGTGATTCTGTTGCTCCTCTTATCCCCTTTCTTCCATGAGACTATAGTCTAGAGGGGTGACTAGACTACTAAGTCTTCCAATGTTCTTTTCAAGAAGATGGGAACATCACAGTCTCCCCTATTGGAAATTTCTTGCCCACAAGCAATCATGAATATTTCTACTGCAACACATGTTCACTCTACCAAGTGGCATCTTCTATAGGAAATTGTTTCCATTTGACTAAGTATTCCTTGATGTTCCTGTTCCTTAGTTGTTTCTCCCTCACCTCCAAAATCTTCTTTGGAATCAAAATCAAGTGTCATTCTTCGTCTATTGGAGGTATCTCTTCATTAGCTACAACATGCATCCCCAATTCCCTTTTTAAGCATGATACATGGAAGACATTATGGATTTTTCTTCCCTCTGGTAGCTCTAATTCATATGAAACTTCCTCAACCTTCCTTTTCACCCTGTAAGGTCCATATAAGCGAGTTTTGAGAGTCTCAGTGCCATTATTATTAATGGATTCCTTTCTTCATACAAATTATATTGGTTTGATCCCTCTACAAATGATCCTTGAGTTCTTTGAGAATGTCTTGGATTTCATGTATCCACTCCTTAGCCATAGGATCTCTACTATCTCCAAACACAATCTCAACAAAAGTGAGGGGATCATAATTGTATAAAGATTTGAAAGGAAACATACCAATCGACAAGTGGTAAGTGGTGTTGTAGAAGTACTCACCCAGATATATCCACTTGACACACGATTTTTGTTGTCTTGCCACATAATTTCGGAGGTATTCTTCCACCCACTTGTTTACTATCTCAATTTTCCCATATGTTTATGGATGGTATCTAGTGTTGGGGGTTAACTCTGTATGCACTAGCCAAAATAATTATTGCCAAAAGATGCTCATAAATCCACTATCCATGTCACTCACAATTGTTTTGGGTAATCCATGCAACCTGAAGACTTCCCTGAAAAACAGATCTGCCACCTGAGATGCGCTAATAGACATGAAATAAGTGGTGTTGTAGTAGTATTCACCTAGATATATCCACTTGACCCACACTTTCTGTTAACCCGTCACATAGTTTCAGAGGTATCATTCCACCCACTTGTTTACTATATCAGTTTGACCATCTGTTTGTGGATGGTAGCTAGTGTTGGGAGTTAACTTTGTACGCACTAGCCGAAATAGCTCCCGCCAAAAGATGCTCATAAATATACTATCCCTGTCACTCACACTTGTTACGGGTAATCCATGCAACTTGAAGAATTTGCTGAAAAATAGATCTACCACCTGAGATGCGCTAAAGTTCACAGAGAAGGCGAAAAAGTGAGCAAACTTGGTCAAACAATCTACTACAACAAATATGTAATCCTTCCCTTGTGCCTTGGGTAGTGCTGTAAAGAAATCCATAGATACACTCTCCCACTTATGCTCTGGAATGGGGAGAGACTGCAATAGACCTGTTGGGTGAGTGTGCTCATCTTTGTTCTGTTGACAAGTGGTACATTCCTTGATGTGGCGCATGACATCTCCCTTGAGACCTTTCCAAGATAAACTTTCTCTTATCTGTCTGTATGCTTTAAGGAATCCTTGATGCCCTACTAACGATGAATCATGAAATGCTTTAAGCACCCTTTTCTTGAACAAGGATTCAAAAACTAGATAGATCCTTCCCTTATAATATCTGATGTCATCTGTAATCCTGTACCTGTCATCCTATAACTCTCCATCCATCAAATCACATGTAAATTTATTTTGGAGTACTCAAATAATAAATGAGACTTCCAATCAACTTATATTTCTAACATGGAGTAGGTTGAGGGTATCTTAGACAAGGAATTCGCTACAACATTGTTTTTTCCTTTGACATATTCTATGTCAAAGTTATACGCTTGAATCTCACTCACCCATTTTTGTTGTCTTTCATTAAGGTCCTTCTGCTCAAGAAATTACTTGAGGATATTATGATCTATCCTAACTACAAATTTCACCCCTACCAGATATTTCCTGAATTTGGCCAAGGCGGGAATTATGGCTAGCATTTCGTTATCATAAATGGTGTACAACAAATTAGAACCTATCAGTTTTCATCTCTCATTGGCAATGAGATGCCTATTTTGCATGAGAACAACTCCATCACCCTCAGTTGATGCATCACACTCCAAAATGAATGGTTGAGAAAAATCTAGCAAGGATAATACTGGAAAAGTGCTCATCACCTTCTTCATTTTTTCAAATGTTAATTGTACCTCATTAATCCACTTAAATGCAACCTTCTTGGTCAAATAAGTTAAAGGTGCACATAATTGGGAGAATCCCTTGAAAAACGTCATGTAACTACAAATACCAAGAAATCCTTTGAGCTTTGTGAGTGTTTTGGGTGTGGGCCAATAAATGATTGCTTGGATCTTTTCTTGGTGAACCTGCACCCCCTTTGCTCCAATAATGTGCCCCAAATAGAGAACTTCATTCATCCCAATTTCACATTTTGATTCCTTGGCATATAGTGACTATTTTTCCATGATGCTCAAGACCTCATCCACATGTTTGAGGTGATCCTCCATGTCCTATTGTAAATAAACAATTCATCAAAGAAGACAAGTAGGAAATTCCTTAGCTGTTTGTTAAGGACATGGTTCATTTATGATTTGAAGGTGGCTGGTGCATAAGTCAAGCCAAAAGACATCACGAGGAAATCATAATGCCCACAGTGGCATATGAAGGATGTCTTATGTATGTCTTGTTCCCTCATCCTGATTTGATGGTATCCAGAGTGTAAGTCAATTTTAGTGAAGTATACCGCGCCATGAATCTCATCCAATAACTCATCTATCCTTATGGGATATCTATTTTTTATGGTTTTCTTATTCAAGGCTCTATAATCAATGTACATGCACATAGTTGCATATTTCTTCTTTACCAACACAACTAATGATGAAAATGTACTTGAAATCGGTCTAATATGCCCCATGGATAATCATTCTTAAACAACATTCTCAATCTCATCCTTATGCTTCTTGGGGTGCCTGCATGGTGTAGTGATGACCGGTTTGGCCCCTTCTTCCAGTTCTATGATGTGTTCAAACCCTCTATCTTGTGGTTGACCTGGAGGGTTCATTTCAAAGACCTTTTTATTCTTGTGAAGGATTCTCTATATGTCAGGAGGATACTTCTTGTGCTCTCCACTACTCACTTCCATAACAAATCACTCAACTACATAGGCCACCTCTTCTTTTCTAAATATTGCATGCATCCGTTTGGCTATCAAAATGCTAGGTGCCTCTCCTTTCATCCCCTTAATTCGGATCCTTTTTACTTCTTTTGTGTTGAAATACATTTCCATGGTTTTTTAGTTAGTGGTGATTGGTACCAATGTGCTAATCCGTTGCAGACCTAGTATGATGTTAGTGTCTAGTATATTCACTACATGGAAATCCCGTGTCAAGGTGTATCTTCCCAAGTTCAATCTCATCTGTGGAATATATTTGTCACAATCCATAGTAAGTCCTCCTACCACCTCAACCAAGAAATACTCAAATTCCACCATGGTAATGTGTCTCCTCTCAACCATATCAATGTCAATGAAATCATGAGAAGCTCTTCCATCAACTAACACTGTTGCTTGCTATCCCTGCACAACTCCCTTCATCCAAAAAGTATTAAAATTGGGTACACTGCTGGAGGCTATGGTAAACTTCTCTATTCCTGCATCATGGTGTGGGGGCACCTCTTCTCCTTGCGCATGTAAGACCTGTTCATACTCCCTTTGTTTCATCTGTGTGTTATGAATGGCTCCATTATACTCATAATACGTCTCCTCTTAACTATCATATACTACTTCTATATAGTGAATCTTCCCTTTACCCATAAACCTATGACCTGACTACCATGGATATTTACAAGTGAAGAATAATTGCTTCCTCCTTAACTCTCTTCTTGTAGATTCATCTGTCTTTCCTTTTCCCTTGTCAACCTATCTAGTGTCTCACCCCCTTGTAATGATTAGGGATCTAGGTGTGATCTTGTTCTTGTAGGATGCTCCTACCAAATCTTTGGTGCACTCAAAGGCATCCTGTAAGGTTACATGCTTGAAATCCTTAACCCATCCACATACAGGCTCAGTCAACCCTTCTATGGACATCATCAATAACCCAAATTCTGACATATATGGAACCATAACCACCACTCTTTGGAACTCCTCAATGAAGGCTTTTGTTGAACCTATTTTCCTAATATGTGTGAGCTCCTTAAAATGAAGCTCTAGGTTCTCCCTGTCAAATTTGTCAATGAGTCTCTAGGTGAAGTCAATGTATGAAGTGACATGTTCATGACCCAAAGTGGACATCCCATGAAACCACCAAGCATGCACTTTACCATTGAAGTGTATTGTTGCAAAATTGATGTCATTCTCCTCTTCCATGGGGTTCAAATGAAGGAATGCATCCATGTTTTGTACCCAAGCCTTAGCTAAAATCTGACTAGATACATTGAATGTTAAGAACCAAATATCAATATAGCATAGAAAAAAACTCAGAATAAGTACTCAACTCCTTGAAAAAGAGATAATTTTAGGTAATAAGTCTCTTCGAGGGGGGAACCTCCTTATACCCAACATAAATGTCCAAATACAAGATGATTCCAAATGAAAATGTCTCCTTGCTATATATACGAGACTAGGAGGTAGAATTACAACTAATGGACTAAAGCCGACATAAATAAAATAACATTAATAATGTAATATGCCCCAATTAAGGGGTAATGAGCCACTATTTAGGGCTTAACATTCCCCTCCCCTTGAGACAAGTGTTGTCCGCAACACTTGAGTAACTCTGGATGCTTCTGTATAAAAGACTCATCTTCCCAAGTGGAATCTCCAGCCGATGGTTTCCTCCATTTAACAAGATACTCTAAAATGGATATATTTCTCAGCTGGAGAATTCTTGTGTCAGTGATGACTTCAGGATCCAATATGATTTTTCCTTCCTCGTCAAGTTTTGGAAATATAGTTTGAACTGGGATCTTGTCACCTATAACCTTCTTTAAGCATGAAACACGAAAAACTGGGTGTACTCGTGAAGATGCAGACAACTCCAATTTGTATGCCATAGTAACAATCTTTTGAAACACCTTATAAGGGCCATAGTACTTTGGTGATAATTTATTATCATTCTTGGCTTGCTTGAGGGACATTTGTTTGTATGGTTGTAGTCTTAAAAACACCCAATGATCCGGATTATTTTGGACACGAAATGAGAGTGGAGATATAACACATAACTATTTAGAGATATTGCAAGAGAGACAACAATATAACAGAGATATAGCGGAAATAAAACAAGAGTCACAGATATACAGTAATACACGATTTCTATTAACGAAATAAATGTACAGAGACTATAAAATACCGAGTGAAAGACTCACCAGAATGGTGGTAGATTATCTCTAAGAAGAGATGTGATGGATACTCACATTCATGAGAAGATGATTATTACAATGAGGATCTAAGGGCATTTTTAACATAAGTAAAATCCAAAACCCTAACCCCAGAAGATGAAAAGCCAAAAGGTTTGTGGGCCCCGATGGGGGTAGTTGATATGTCAACTTCCCATGGGCGTACCTTTTGCATACGATCTCCGTTTGGGGCGTTCAATAGCTCGTTGGAAAGATCTATCCGAGAACTACAACTTTTAGTAGCTCACCATTTTCTCAAAAAACATCGTTTAGGGCCTCAAAATGGCCCCGAAAGTTAAAAACTGCTAAAAATAGTAAATTACCAAAATTGCCAGAAACATGTTTTGGGCCAGTTGGAGAAGGTGGGTGGCCACTGATGTCCACCTGGATCACCCAATCCCCTACTTCAAAAATTCTTTCACTACGATGTTGATTTGATTGTTGTTTTATGCGATTTTGTGCCATGTTCAGGTTGTCCTTTAAGATTTGGAGAACTTGTTGTTGATGCTCGATGTGATATTCAACTGCTTGAACCTTAGATTTTTCTTTTAGAGAAGAAGTGATGGAAGGAGGGTGGTTTCCATAGAGTACCATAAATGGTGTCATTTTTTCTGCAGTATGAAAGGAAGTGTTATACCACCATTTTGCCATGGGTAACCATTTGAACCATTGTGTTTTTTCATCAGAGACAAAGAAACAAAGGTATCCCTCCAAACATTTGTTCACTATCTCGGTTTGTCCATCAGATTGAGGATGATAGGATGATCTATGAGCCAATTGTGTACCCAAACAAGAAAATAGTTCTGTCCAAAAATGTCCAGTGAAGATGGGATCTATGTCACTTACAATAATATTTGGGCTGCCATGTAGCTTTTGAACTATCTCCATGAATATGGTGGAAACTATATTGGCTTTGAAGGGATGAGAGTGTGCACAAAAGTGTGCGTACTTGGTGATTCTATCAACAATCACCATGATGAAACTCTTTCCTTCAAACTTTGGTAACCCTGTTCATCAACCCTTGGAATGTGGAAGGTGCATTTGTATGCCCAAAAGGCACAACCAAAAATTCATAATGGCCTTCATGAGTGTTGAGTGAAAAATATGTCGCATAAATTCTCAACGATTTAATGTCAACCAGGAGCTCGTAAGCTTAGAGGCACAACACAATATGTGCGAGGATTGAAGTTGTCTATTCTAAACTACTAAAGCAAAGAACATAAAAATAACATGAATGTACAAATGACAAATTTTACCTACTATATACAACACATAGGTGTACTGGCATCAGTGCATGGGGGCCCTTCCATCCTTCAGCAAGTACACCATCATCTTAACACGAAATAGAGATCAAAATGGAAGCATGTCTTGTATTCAAAAGAATATGATTACATCTTCATTCCAACATAAAATCTCCTCTCGACTAACCTCAAGAATCAACCTATCAATTCAAAACATGATCATTTCCTGAACTTCACACCTATATCTCCATCTATCTCTATCTTCCATCTCCATATCTATATTTTGAAAGGAGAAGGCTCTCCTATTTATACAAGAACATAAGAATCTACCCCATTAATGGAGATCCACTATTCTCTCCCTAGATCCATAAAAATATCATATAGTTACAACCAAATGGCAAATGATGAGACACATATCCTCTTTGACCTTTATCCAAATC
>ML791026.1:130775-166985 GCA_009831015.1 Picea engelmannii | reverse complement strand
TAAGAGTGTCTTGGAAGCTTCCAAATCACCTACACATGTCAACAAACTCATTCTAATTGTTAGGTATAAGTATAAGCATATTATTTTCTAAAGTTTAACCACAAATTCACTTAAAATGTTAAGAATTGATCAACTTTGGAAAAACATAGTTATAACCCAATGATGAGGTAAATGTAATGATGTGGAGGTGATATGAAGGTAATATGGAAGTAAATGTGAAGGTAGTGGTGAATAATGGAGTGAAAATAAGGACCATTTTGAGACTCAACAATGAGTTCAGAATGTTGTTTTTGGGATACCTTCTTCCTTCATTCTAATCTGATGATACCCTGAACGGATATCCAACTTTGTGAAATAGATTTATCCATGTAGTTCATATAACAATTCATCAATGATGGGAATGGGAAATTTATCTTTAATAGTGATCTTGTTGAGCTCTCTATAATATGGACACATACACCATGAGCCATCTTTCTTGAATACCATTACCACTGGTGCATAGTAAGAACTTTGACTAGGTCTAATAATGCCAACCTTTAACATTTCTTCAACCATGCGCTCAATTTCAGTCTTCATAAGGGTATATGTATGGCCTGATGTTAGGAGGAAAACTCCCAGGAATTAGGTGAATATCATGATCATGATTTCGAGTGGGTGGAAGACCTTTGGGAATATCTTCAAATACTTTGGAATGCTTATCAATGATCCATTGGAGATCTAGGGGAATAGATGGCTTGGATGTTTGAACATCTAGTGAGCATAGTTGTGCAATTACACCTTGATGCCCCTTTTTCAATAATTTTGTCCTGCCATTGGAGCTTATCACCTTACTAATTTTCCCTGTGATACCTCTTAACTCAATTTCTTGTCCTTCCAATGAAAATTTCATGAAAAGTTCTTGAAAATTAAAATCCATTGTTCATAATGATTGTTACCATTGGATTCCTAGCATGAAATAAACACCACCCATGGGTATAGAAATCATTGGACTATTCATTACATATTCCACCATAGTAAGAATGATCTTATTGCATTTTTCTGAGCAATTGATAGTTCCTCCATCTGCAGTCATTACTTGAAAATCTGGTGCTGGATATACAAAGCAATTGGGAGCTTTGGCTAATTTATAGTGAATGAAATTATGAGTACTGCCAGAATCAATTAGTACTATTACCTTTTTCTTTTTGATATATCCTTCGATCTTGAGGGTTTGAGGAGTGCTAATTCCAACCAATGCATTACACGATATCGTGGGAGTCAACTCTTTAGAAGAAATCGTGTCTACAATTTCATCTTGAGATGGTTATTGCTCTTGTTCTTGTTCTTCTTCCTCTTCACAATATATGTAGAAGAATTTCTTCTCACCACACTTATGTCCCTTACTATACATGTTGTCACAATTAAAGCATAAACCTTTTGCGTTTGTTTCCTCCAATTGTTGAGGTGTCAACCTGGTAGGTTGAGGTGTTTTAGAAGAAGGAACATTATTCTCTCGATAGATGTTAGGAGTGGTCCTTCTAGTAGCCATAGCCATATTTTTACTTTCAACATTTCTTGCCAGCCTAAATGCATTCTCCAATGATTTGTGTTCCCAAAGACGAACCTCATGTTGAATGTTATCCCTTAAAGTTCCTATGAATACATCAATCAAGTGCTCATCTGGAATATCTGTTGTCTTTATATTCAATCTTTGGAAGTTCTCAATGTGGTCTGTAACTGAACCCTTTTGCTTGAGATTTATCAATTGGCTAAGGAAGGTATTTCTCCTTGTATCCTCATAGTGTGCTATCATTTCTTCCGTGAAAATTGTCCAAGTGATGAGTGATTTGCGAGAACAAATCCATCAATACTACACAAATTGATTGGGTTCTAAATATAAAGAAGCACTCTGTACCTTTTGTGTATGTGGCACATTATGTAGATCAAAGAATTGCTCCATCTGAAGTATCCATGTGATTGGGTCCTTGCCATCAAACTTCCTCATATCGATCTTAGTAAAGTGGTTGGTTTTCAACCCAAAGATAGAGTTTCTCCATTCTTGATTCATCTTCCTTGTGTCCTCATCATGAATTTAATGGGATACATTAGATCCACTAGTGACAGTGCACCCTCCTTTAGGAAATTTTCCCCATTGCAATAATAAATCAGCGTGGAGAGAAAAAACCACACAAGTTGATGATATAAGGTGTTATGATGATGAGAAGCCCTTTTGGAAAGGGTTTGGTTTCATATCTACCTCCTCCTATGCAAATCAAACCTTTCTTCCCCAAGCAATGTGCCCTGTATGTAGAAAACCTCCAAACTGTTGAAATATTGTAATTGCAAAGAGTATTCTTATTATTATTGATATATTATTCATAGGATCAATCCCCATTGTGAATTGATCATGTCGGTTATTGTAATAGGACCAAATCCCCTTTTGCGGATTGGTCAAAAGACAAATATAATAGGCAGAATAAGAAGTCAGCCCCAACCGTTAATAAAGATACCCAGAAATATAATAAAGGTGGGTTTACCCACCTAGATTGAGAAGTCAGCCCTACCAGTGAAGAGACACTTCACACGTGCCAGACTTATATAAATAGAGGAGGCTAGCGCCTAACTTAGACACATCACACTTGCTCAGTTTGAGAGACAAGTTCTAATCTGTTACTGATAAAGGAGAGAGAGAGAGAGTGGCGCATATCTTGGAGAGGACTTTCTGTTTTAGCATAGAGATCTATTGGCATTGTATTGGCTATTTATATTAAGGAAGTTTTGCTGGGTTTTCTTCCCCTAGAGGGTTTCCCAAGATAAATGTTGTGTCTCTTGTGATTGTGTATTTCTCAGTGATCTTGGATTTTGCTATTTTTATCTAATGAAATGCAAACATCTATAATAATGGCTTAAATATTAACATGGTATCATAGCCAAGATGAAGAGAGCATCTTTCACAAGAAGTGAAAAACATCACTGTTACCGTACATAAAAATTAGGGCTTTTTGTTGGAGAGGTATTTTATCCCTAAAACTATCTAGAAAGTTGTGCCCTCCCCTAAGGATCAATTTGGCATCATCAACGCACCTTTTTAGTGGCTATATCTCCCGGAAAGTGAAACCCTAGTTTCACAAAGTACCAGAAAACCAGAGTACCAGAAGTACCAGAGTACCAGAAGTACCAGAAAACCAAAAGCACCAGTCTAGAAATCTGTAGATAAAGTTTGAGGGGGGTAAAAGCTGGATTTTCGAAAATATGACTACACCAGCTAACTCGCCTCAGCTCAGCGCATCTATTCCCTAGATTAGAATTTCAAAATTTGAAGTTTGAAAAATTAGGGTTTCCTCATAAAACCCTAAGTTGCAATCTCAAAACCAGTTGCAGCCGTAGAACCAGTTGCAATCACCCTTGAAGTTTTTGGTAATGATTACCTGCAAATGTTATCTGAGGTATGTACTCACATAGATCCAGGAGAAGGGATCTCTTGCCATAGATCCAGAAGGATCTCAAGATCCAACACATTCAGAGGAATGATGCAACCCAGGTGTGATTATTCTAATATGCATCTATTTGTTATAAAATTTTCTTGATCATTGTTGCATGTTGAAGCTATGATCAAATTATTAGAAGAATTAAAAGTTGATCATAGAGCTTATACTCTAACCTAACCTTCTGTCAAGATAGCATATTGTCTTAGTATAGCAGACAGGTTGAAGAAAGCACTCGTCACTTGAGTGGAGACCTGGAAGAAAAGAAAGCACTCATTCTTGAGGACAAGGCTCTAGGTTTGATTAATCAATATTAAAAGGTACACATGACAAGATGATGACTATACTTGAGATAGCAGTCGTCGTAAAGTATTATACTTGATAGCATGTGAGCATATAGAGGTAAATGCTTTGCCTGATACAACTAACACCTCCTCTAGGAGAAACCTCGTGTGTTAGTTCCAGGTTGTCATGGAAGAATGCTTGGTCACAACGCTATGAGAGTGTTGATCTCATTTTGTATTGTATTCCTTACCTTTAATCCTTGCTTCGGATAAATTACAAGAGATAGCTCTAAAGGAGCTACTGTGATGATTGTTCGTGCTATTGCTTTATATTATCAGAAGGATACTATTCTTGCTTGTTGTTTTGTTGACCTTTCTCTAGGTCACATGAAGAAGCTATAGCGAAGGTTGCAGAAGGAAACATGCTAAAGGAAAGACCATAAATGAAGCAATCATCATTGGAAAAGAAGAAGGTGGGTCACTCAAGAAGCTTCCATGACCCACGCTATTGAAGAATCTTGGCATAGAAGATTAGCTCACTTCAACTACAAGGTGCTACCATACATATGCAAAGCGGTCACAGGTTTACCATAACTCAAAGGTGACCATAAAGGCGTATGCAATGGATGTGCACAAGGGAATAATATCAAGAACCCTTTTCCGAAGTGAGACAACAAGACTGAAGGTGTCCTAGAACTCATCCATTCAGATGTGTGTGGCCCAATGCCATCATCCTCCATTAGCGAGTATGTATATTATGTATCATTCATTGATGATTATTCTCATAAGACCTGGATATATTTGAAGTGTTCAACAAGTTTAAGGAATTCAAAGCCTTGATAGAGAACCTTTCTGTAAGGAAGATTAAGATACTCAGGTCAGATAATGGAGGAGAATATACCTCAAAAGAGTTTGTGAACGTCTACAAAGATGTTGGGATCAAGATCCCCAACAAAATGGTGTAGCTGAATGGAAGAACAGAACCATGTTGGAATCTGTGAAGATCAAGATCTTCCTATGCGCTTATGGGCAGAAGTAGCAATGGCAATTGTTTATGTGCAGAACTGATTGTCCCATAAGTGCACTTGGGCTCAAGACACCGGAAGAGATGTTCACCAGAAAGAAGCCAAAGGTAAGCCATGTCAAAATATTTGGTTGTCCAGTGTTTATTCATATACCTAAAGAAAAGAGAAACAAGTTGGACCCTTCAGGAAAGAAGGGAATATTCATGGGATACTGTGAGGTCTCCAAAGCCTTCAAAATCTATATACCAGGTCAACATCACATTGAGATCAGCAGGGATGTGACCTTTGATGAAGATGCAGCGCTCAAGAAATATAAAATATGCCAGCTTGAAGAGGTATATGAAGAGGAACCCGTAATCCCCAATACTACAATAAGGGAAGTTCCCAGAGACGCAGAACTAGTGAGGGAAGTCAAAACTTCCCATGATGAGGGACTTCTAGAAGAAAATGATATAGTAGAAGTGCAAGAACCTCCTCAGATGATGATCCTCCATAAAATAAAGCCATCTTGGGCTAGAGAGCTTATTCAAGATGGAGAGAAGTATGGTGTTCCCCAAGGAACTACGAGATAGGTGAAAAGACCAAAGCCATTCTCCAGTTATATGGATTTTATGTGTGATCTCCTAGAAGAGGAGCCTACCTGCTTTGAAGAAGCCATTCAGAGGAAAGAATGGGTAGATGCCATGACAGAGGAATACCAATCCATAATGAAGAACGAAGTATGGGAAATAGTTCCCAGACCGAAGAATAAAGATGGGGTGTCCTACAAATGGCTCTTCAAAATAAAACATGTTGTTGATGGAAGTATTGAGAAGTATAAAGTAAGATTTTCCGCTCGTGGCTTTTCCTAGAAGAAAGGCATTGACTATGAAGAGACATTCGCTCCTCTGGCCAAATACACTTCGATCAGGACCATCATAGCTCTTGCAGCTAAGATGAAGTGGAAGCTACACCAAATGGATGTGAAGACAACTTTTCTAAACGGTGTCATTGAAAATGAAGTGTATATAGAGCAACCTCAAGGATTTGAGATTGAAGACGGGAGGTCTCATGTCTGCAAATTGAAGAAAGCCTTATACGGATTGAAGCAATCTCCTAGAGCTTGGTATGGCCGTATAGACAGTTTCTTGATGAGCTTAGGCTTTACCAAGAGTAAAGCAGACTCAAATATCTACTTCAAAATTATGAATAATGAGTCAGTAATCTTACTGCTATATGTGGATGACTTATTCTTAACTGGAGAAGGAAATTTCATCGTTGAATGTAAAAGGAGACATGCCGCAGAATTTGAAATGAAAGACCTCGGCCTAATGCATTATTTCTTAGGTCTTGAGGTATGACAGAGTCTAGAGAAGATCTTCCTTAGCCAAGGGAAGCACACGGTCAAAATCTTAAAGAGATTCGACATATTGGAATGCAAGCCCATGAATACACCAATGAAAGCAACCACAATCCTATGTGACAACCAGAGCTACATAAAAATGACAGAGAATCCTGTATTCCATGACAGGTCGAAGCACATAGAGATTCACTATCATTACATCTGTGACATGGTGCAGAGAGGAGCCTTGAAGCTCTTGTATGTTATCACGGATGAACAGGTTGTTGATGTGTTGACCAAACCTCTATCTCCTGTAAAGTTTGAACACTTTCGAGATAAGCTTGGTATAGTCTGAAAGGACCCTCCCTGAAAGGGGGAGTATAGATGATTCATTGCTTCTGACCTGGCTATTAGACGTAAAGCAAGATGAATCCTTGCTTCTGACCTCGCTGTTATTCGTAAGGCAAGATGATGTGTGTGTTCCTTGCTTCTGACGTTGTTGTTAGACATAAAGCAAGATGATTCCTTGCTTCTGACCTAGTTGTTAGACATAAAATAAGATGATGTGTATGTTCCTTTCTTTTGACCTCACTGTTAGACGTAAAGCAATATGATTCCTTGCTTCTGACCTCACTGTTAGACATAAAGAAAGATGATTCCTTACTTCTGACCTAGTTGTTAGACGTAAAGCAAGATGATGTGTATGTTCCTTGCTTCTGACCTCGCTGTTAGACATAAAGCCAGATGATTCCTTACTTCTGACCTCACTGTTATACGTAAAGCAAGATGACTCCTTGATTCTGACCTCACTGTTAGACGTAAAGCAAGATGATGTGTGTGTTCCTTTCTTCTGACCTCACTGTTAGATGTAAAGCAAGATGATTCCTTGCTTCTGACCTAGTTGTTAGACATAAAGCAAGATGATGTGTTCCTTTCTTCTGACCTCGCTGTTAGACGTAAAGCAAGATGATTCCTTGCTTCTAACCCAGTTGTTAGATGTAAAGTAATATGATGTGTTCCTTACTTCTGACCTCGCTGTTAGACGTAAAGCAAGATGATTCCTTGTTTCTGACCTAGTTGTTAGACATAAAGCAAGATGATGTGTTCCTTACTTCTGAACCAGTTGTTAGACGTAAAGAAAGATGATGTATACCTTGCTTCTGACCCAGTTGTTAGACGTAAAGAAAGATGATGTATACCTTACTTCTAACCTATTTGTTAGATGTAAAGCAAGATGTGACTTACATTGAGCTACCAGCTTAACAGCTGTGACATAGAGGCAGTGTAGTACTGTGATGTGCCAGCCTAGTGTTGTGTTGAGGTATCACTTCATACTGATACATATTGATGCAGATGATGATGGCATTCTTTTGAGAATGACGATGCTATCGATGAAGAAAAATTCCGATGATTTATAAATACGCCAACCAAGATGATATTGATGATGTTGTCCTTCCATTTGATGTTGTTGATGAAGTTGTCCTCCCTCTCTCGCATGATGCTGCTGAAGAATACCCTTCTTGTTAAGGGGGAGTGTTGAAATATTGTAATTGCAAAGAGTATTCTTATTATTATTGATATATTATTCATAGGATCAATCCCCATTGTGGATTGATCATGTCAGTTACTATAATAGGACCAAATCCCCTTTTGCGGATTGGTCAAAAGACAAATATAATAGGAAGAATAAGAAGTCAGCCCCAGCAGTTAATAAAGAGACCGATAAATATAATAAAGGTTGGTTTACCCACCTAGATTGAGAAGTCGACCCTGTCAGTGAAGAGACACTTCACACGTGCTAGACTTATATAAATAGAGGAGGCTAGCGCCTCACTTAGACACAACACACTTGCTCAGTTTGAGAGACAAGTTCTGATCTGTTACCAACAAAGGAGAGAGAGAGTGGTGCATATCTTGGAGAGGACTTTATGTTTTAGCATAGAGATCTCTTGGCATTGTATTGGCTATTTATATTAAGGCAGTTTTTCTGGGTTTTCTTCCCCTAGATGGTTTCCCAAGATAAATGTTGTGTCTCTTGTGATTGTGTATTTCTCAGTAATCTTGGATTATGCTATTGTTATCTAATGAAATGAAAAAATCTATAATAATGGCTTAAACATTAACACAAACCTACGCCCTCCCTTCAGAAATACCCAATGAGATGAATCTAAAATTGAGTAGAATGGTGAGGGTGGAATATTTCACTATGTTGACCAATATTGGATCAAGAACATAGGAATATTTCACCTCCTTCTTGATCTCTCGGGATTGTTTAATCAAAACCCTCAAAACATTCAAGCCGCAGAGCTCAAAGATGCTAAGTGAAAAATGACATGAATGAGGAGTGAGGTGCCCTCCTCTCTCTTTTATACCTCCATCTTCTAATTTTTACTCGAGTTACTTTATTGATTCCTAAGGTCATTACTTTATTTTCTCCTCAAGTCAATTAACCTTTTTTTTCTTTTACCAAAGTCACTTTAATAATATAATATTTAGCTCCTTAGTGACCATGTTGCGCCTCTTAGCCCCTTTTTCCCATGAGAATATAGTATAGATGGGTGACTAGAATACTACGTATTCCAATGTTCTTGTCAATAAGAGGGGAACATTGCACCTACAAAGTGTCATGAAGCCATGCTGGCCTCTTCCTAGTCACTGCAACATCTCTAGGTAGATCCACTAGTTCTACTGGCTCTACTAACTCTTCCTGATAGTTTGAAGGATGAAAAACTAGAATAGAGGGATTTGTACCCTCATTCTTTGGAGCCTCCTGCTCCTCACTATCAATCTCCATATGATACTCTCTAGACCTCCTGAAGAATACCTCTTCATTAAAAGTAACATCTCGACTAACAGCCTCAATCTGAGATTGCCCTGAAATGTATATTTTGTAGGCCTTCAAAGTCTCGTTGTATCCCACAAAAGTACCATTCTTTCCAGAAGGTTCTAACTTTGTCCTCTTATCCTTGGGCACATGGATGTATACTAGAAAACCAAAGATCCTCAAATGATTGACCTCTGGCTTCACTCCTGTGAATTTCTCCTAAAGAGTCTTATCTCCCAATGTCCGGTGAGGACTCTTGTTTTGAACATAAACTACTGTGATAGATTCCTATTCCCATAAGAACATGGGTAGATTTTGATCATGAATAATTTCCTTGAAATCCTCCACAATGGACCTATTCTTTCTTTCCACAACACCATTCTATTGAGGGTTGTAAGGAACTATCAACTCCCTCTTGATCCCTGCTTCCTTGTAGAAATAACTGAAGTCATTGGAAGTATACTCTCCTTCATTATCTAACCTTAAAACCCTGATATTATTAAGAAGGATGAAATCTAAATCAGAAGGTTCAATGACCTGAAGAATGTCACCAAGCCTAAAACCCTAAAATTTCAACTTTGAGGAAATGTCAATCTGAGATAACTAGTAGACATGTTAGGGAAATGTGAGTTGATCTGTAGCAAAATTAGTCCCAACGTTGTCCAATAAATTCCCAATGTCCTTCATAGAAACGTTAGATCTGAGACTGTGCAATGACATAAAATCTATGAAGTGGTAGAAAACTCTGCAATGACAAAAAAATTGTGCAACAGTAGAAACAAATGTGCAGCGGTAGAAAAAACTATGCATTGGAAGATTTCAACAAAGCTCTAATACCATGTTGAATTTTCTATTTTCAGATCTTATAATTATTTCCTTATGATTTCAATCATAATTTTATTACACTATTATCATAGAATAATTACACGATGAAAATCTCATCCGAAAAGAATGCAACAAAAACAACAATATCATAGAAAGATATCCATGCACAGTAGACACAATATAATTACCCTAGGAAACCCAACCTTGGGAGAAAAATTAACAATTTTTCTTAAGAATAAATCAATCCAAGTTCATCACCATCAGTATAAAGAAACCCTAGCATAATTCTCCCTTACATGAGGAATATCCCTCAAATATATTGAACCTTAGACATAGATAGTGCATCCCCAAAAGATATTCTAAGATTCTCCTGCAATGCCACTGACTTATGCGCACTTGATGAGAAGATATATTGTGATGTGTAAAATGAAATGATAAAGCCTTTATTTATATCACTTGAGTCACCTTTAATTTACTGGTGGGGTCGACTTGTAATTTTGTCTATCATATCTTCTTTAATGCTTTCCGAGGTTTCTTTAATGTTTTGTCTTGTATTCTTGCACTTCTTCTTCACTAGAAAAGTTGTCCATGAGCCTTGTTGATTTATCATCTCCTACCATTCTCATCTAATTAATATAGGGATCTAATGTTGAGTAAGCCCAACGAGAAGCCCCTCATCACAAGAGGTCTCTTGATCCTACATATTCAACATTAGATTAGACTTGTAAACAAGTCAAACCCACCCTATAAAAATAGATCACTCCATCTTGGAGTAGGAAGTGTGAGAACATATTGAGTATTTTTCACTCCTTCTCAAATCAACATGACTAATAGGAGAAATAATTCCACTGGGCCATTCACCACTAGCCAAATCATCATGGCCCCATGAGTGAATGTATCATTCTCTCTTGGTCAAATCAACATGACTAATATGGGATAATTCCTTCCCCTAGGCTATTCATCACTAGCCAAATCATTATAGTCCCGTGAGTGAATGTATCATTCTCACTTGGTCAAATCAACATGCCCAATCTAGGAGAATATTTTTCCTTGGTACATTCACCACTAGAAAAATCAACATGGCCCCACTTGAGGTGAAGTCATGGAGGTGCATACATGGTTAAGAAAGATAAAGTTAACATTTAAGGTGAAACACATTCACACCCACGAGGATAATTAAATGTGTCTTACAATGTTTGGATGGGGGAAGAAATACTACTTTGGTCGAGGGATGAATTTTTAGAAAACCTAAAGGGGACATTCACAAGTTTACAAATGCATTAGCTCAGAGTGCAGATTAAAATTGGGATGAGCCCCATGATGTTCAACTCATACACCTATTTTATAAGAACTTGAAAATCGGGAAATACATTGAGAAGTTCCAAGTTTTGGATTCAAAGTCCAATCTCTTGACAAATTTGGGGTTAAAGATCTACATCTCAAATCCAAGGTCAGAAATCCACCTTGAGGTAACAATGTTTAAATCAAATTATTTAGAAAAGGGCATTAAATGTAGTTAGAAGAATAAAGACTCATGTTGAAGCTATGTAGAGAAAGGCACTTGGATCTAGTAAAAAGGGTAATGCATATGATTGGAGGGCCAAGGATTAGTGAAAGTTTGAAATGCCACAACTCAAAGCCCCTAGTTTTTTTTCCCAAAAACATAATCTCTCAAACCTAAACCTCTATCATAAATGCTATGATCCTTGGTTTAAGGGACATGTTTGTAACCCTCAAAAACATGTTATGGATTAAGATATACACCAATCTGATTTTGAATCTAAACCTAAGGTGTATACTCTCTTTGTACAACTAGATCATGATTTTGACAAACAAGAACATTCCCGTCCACCATTATAAAGAAGGGAACTTGTAGTGGCCCTTTTTGTAATGATTGGGTTAGGTAGTCTTGATACCTTCAAGTTTTATGCCTAGGTTAAAACAAAGGCTCCTTGTTCTAGTTCGTCTTGGAGATACACTAAACATTCTTGACAATAAACATGTTAAGGGAATTATATGTGTTTTGAATACTTATGGACACTTTCCCATTATCATTAGAGACCATAAACATATTTATGTGAAGGTGTGGTGCACAAGGTGGAAGAAACAATGGATGATTATAACCTCAAACATGAATTTTATGTCAAAAACACCATAGTAGATGTTTTTAGTATCCAATAGATTATTTCCATAGGGACCAACTCCATTAACCTCTAGGAGAAGGTCCTCTCCTTTCACCAAGATATTGATGATTACACTATCTAAGGAATTCCACTTAAAACTATCAACACCATTGATTCCAAAAACATGTCCAAACCTGTAAAGGAGGGCCACTTTGGCTTCATAACTTGTTTGTGTGTATGAAGGTAGTTCCTTCTAATCAAACATATATTCGAGGCCTCTCCACTCTACTCCTTAAATAAAATTTGTCTTCCATGAGATGCCAATATAACTCCCCCCTTGATGAGGTATGGAACATAGTATTAAGCTTAACCCTACTAAAGGTTCCACAATGTTTCAACCTGATCTATATGTCCATTTTTAGAAGTTTCATTCTTATCGATATGGATACTTCATAATAGGGCACTCACCCACACAACACACAATATTCGATGGACATTTGATAGAGGGAAATCAAATCACCCTGCATCTGTTGGAATCTAGTAAATGAAGAATTTCTAAAATTCCAATTTGCATTGCTCAAATTGAAATCTCGAGCATATGGGTAGATTCAAAGCCCCAAAATTATTCCAAGATTGTAGTTTGCAATTGTTGAAATCATAGTTTTGCATCCAATTGAAACTTTCGACCAGATTTTGATTGGATTATGAAGGAAAAACCACTAGAATAACGAGACGATATGATGGTCTTGTATCCCATGCTGTGTTCGATGTCCTCTCCCACGTGTTGTATGAATCCTTCAATAGATCAGTGTTTGAACGAACCTACTTTGTACGAAAATGTATGACTGCCATGTCCTTTGCATGCTGCAATAAAACTGTTGTTTGCTCAGATATAGACTTTGTCAAATGGTCAAATCAATTCTCAACCAACCTTTATAGAGGATTAGATGATTGAATTTCATAAGGAAAATGAGCAACTGCTGCAAA
This sequence comes from Picea engelmannii, assembly GCA_009831015.1. Classification (NCBI taxonomy): domain Eukaryota; kingdom Viridiplantae; phylum Streptophyta; class Pinopsida; order Pinales; family Pinaceae; genus Picea; species Picea engelmannii. The sequence goes on along the minus strand of ML791026.1, from coordinate 154,132 downwards.
ATTTGCATTTATTTTTTTAGTGGAATAGAGCACGATCTCTTCTTGGTTGTAGACACAATTTTTTTCACAACTCAAAATATGAACTAATTTTGTTGCTTGTGCATGCTTTGTGAAGTTTTCTACTTCTTGATGCCACATGCATAAGTTCAATACTCTCTTTCTTCATTTATATTGTATTTTGATTTCCTCCATGTGCTAGAAGCACTTATAAAGGGCACCTAAGAGCTTGTATGAGTGGTTTGAGCTAAGACATTTTGAAAGAAATGGTGGTAAGTATTTGTCCTTGTATTTTTTATGAACCCATGTTTCTATAGGACATCTAATTGGTTAGAGTAATGGAAATCATTTGTCATTTCCACCCACCGTTTTTGGAAACATCTATGGTTAGGGATAATTTGGTTAGAGAAATGGAAATCTTTTTTTGTTTCCCCCCTCCTTAATTGGAAACACCGTGAGGTTGGGATTAATTTGTTAAGAAATGGTAGTATGCATTTGTCCTTGTATTGTTTTTTATCAACTCATGCTTCTATGGGACATGATGTGACCACATCTAATTGGTTAGAGAAATGGAAATTATTTTTCATTTCCCCCATCATTTATTGGAAATTTATTTTCAATTTTATTGTAACCTCAAAGGCATTTGCAGTATTTTGGCCATATTGTCTACATATATAATCAATGTTTTCTATTAATGATTTTCATAGAGCCTTTCCTTCTCTTCACTTTCCAACGAGTGTTTGAACACCAAACTTGTATGGTGGTAAGAATTTGTCCTTGTATTTTTTATGAGCCCATGTTTCTATGAGACATCATGTGAGCGGAGCTAATTGGTTAGAGTAATGGAAATTATTTGTTTTTTTTTCCTCCTTTAATGGAAACATCATGTGACTAGGGCTAATTCGTTAAGAAATGGTCATATACATTTGTCTTTGTATTTTTTTTATCAACCCATGCTTCTACGGGACATCACTTGACCGAGCTAATTGGTTAGAGCAATGGAAATTATTTTTCATTTTTTTCTCCCTCATTTATTGGAAATTTTGTTTTTAATTTTACTATAACCTCAAAGGAATTTGCGTAATTTTGACATATTTTCTGCATACAAAATCAATGTCCAATTATGTTGATGCATGGAGCCTTGGATTCTCTTCACTTTCTGATGAGTGTTCATACACCAAAATTGTATGTCCTTCACTTTCTAATGAGTGTTCATACACCAAAATTGTATGTCCTTCACTTTCTAATGAGTGTTCATACACCAAAATTGTATGTCCTTTTGAGACACTTTTTTGTTTCTTTAATTTATTTTTTTATGATTTTTTCATTTTTATTTTTTTAACTTTTAATTCTTAACTTTAAATCAATTTGTTATAACTAGAATACTCCCAAAATGGAAAATGAGAATGCCAAAGTAATGAAAGGGCGGTGTTAATAAATGTAAGAGAAAGGATAAGAGAGAGGTTTTATGTAGGTAAAATGTTTCATTTGTTTTTTTGCAAATACCCATAAGATGTGGACTGCGTATAGGTTTTTTGGAAGATCTTGAATCAATATAAAAAAGTATGAGAACATGTTGTAAATATATTAAGAAAAAGGTTGTAATTGGAGACCAACACGAACGCTATAAGGAACAAGAGGAATCCATGACATATGGAAGACAAATTGATGTAGTGTATGTTAAGTTTTGATCTATTATTAGGTTTATTTTCAATTTACCAGATAACCATAGCATAGATAGGATCAATGAGAGAAACATAATCACAAGATACACAACATTTATCTTGGGAAACCCTCATGGGGGAGAAAACCCAACAAAAACTTCATGAATATAGATATCCAATACATTGCCAAGACAATAAGCCAAACACTAGAGAATATCCTCCACTGATCAATGCACCCCTCTCTTCCTTCTTCTCCCAACTGCAACTACCAAATTCGCATACTGAGTGAGCGAATACGTGAGTGAAAAAATGAGGCACTAGATTCCTTTATTTATACAAACTAGCAGGTGTTGGAAAGGTGTCTCTTCACTGGGCAGGCCGACTTGTATTCTTAGTGGTTTAAACCGCTTTAATTACCCCAGGGGTCGACTTATCAATTTGCATAATATATTTAGGGTTTGACCAATCTACAAAAGGGGATTTGGTCAATTACAATGCCCAACATGATCAATCCACAAAAGGTGATTGATCTAATTAATAATGACTCAATAAATAAATAGAATACTCTTTGCAGTTACAATATTTCAACACTCCCCTTTAACAAGAAGGGTATTCTACAACATCATCAAGAGAGAGAGAGGGAAACAATGTTAAAAACATCTGGAACACTGACTGACATATCTATAAATTATCATAATTTTTTCTCATCATCATCAGTCACAACATGGAGCTGGAGTAGCATCATCATCCTCATCAGCATGAGGCTAAAGTAACATCATCATCATCTGTGGCATGAGGCTAAAGTAATATCATCAACATCTTTATCATGAAGCTAAAGTAATATCATCAACATCTTTATCATGAAGCTAAAGTAATATCATCAACATCTTTAGCATGAGGCTAACGTAACATCAACAACATATTTAGCATGAGGATAAACTAATATCATCAACATATTTAACATGGGGCTAAAGTAACATAATAATCTTCAACATTAAAGATGAAATAACATCATCATCAACATCTTCAGAAAGAAGATGAAGTGGCATCATCATCATCGTCTTCAACAAGAAGCTAAAGTGGCATCATCATCATCATCTTCAGCAAGGAGCTGAAGTGACATCATCATCATTTGCATCAACATGGATTAGTATAACACTAATACATCATCATAATCAATAACAACATGAGGCTGATACAACATCAAAAACAACAACATCATCAAAATCACAACACGAAGGCTGGAGAAACAATATCATCACAACACGAAGGTTGGAGTATCAACATCATCATAACATAAAGGCTGGAACCACATCAACATCAACACGAAGCTGGAAATCTTCAGCACAAGGCTGGCATCTCAACAACATCAGCATGAAGCTGGAAATCTTCAACACTAGGATGTCATCACAACAACATCAGCACGAAGTTGGAAATATTCAGCACAAGGATGGCATCTCAACAACATCAACACGAAGCTAGAAATCTTCAGCACTAGGCTGGCATCAAAACAACATCAACACAAAGCTCGAAATCTTTAGCACAAGGCTAGCATCTCAACAACATCCGAAGCTATATGGCTTCACCACTGGCGGAACATACTACAATATATTCCACTTCTGTCGTGCTAGGATCAATATTGGATTGCTTCCTACTCTACCATGAAGTCATGGTTGACCCCAGACTGAAACAACAACCTGAAGTGTTCTTTCTATTAGAAACACTTCCAGCTCAATATGAATCAGTATATCCATACAATTCGAAGTCATGATCTCTAGTATAACAGAGACAAAAATCCAATGTACCCTTAAGGTATCTCATCACATGTTTTGCATCATCAAGGTGAACACGTCTGAGTTCTACCAGATACTGTCTCAAATGTGTTCACAACAAAACATATATTTGGTCTAGTATTCATCAGATACATCAATGAACCAATAATAATCTGTGTGAAAAGTAACATCAACCAATTCTGATGAGGTATCTACCAGGAGCTTCAAATTTGTTTCCATGGGTGTGTTCATGGATTTATACTCCAGGAACATCTTCTCTAGGCTCTGTAAAACTTGAAGACCTTAGAGATAATGCATTAGGTATTTCATCAAACTTTTCAGCCAACTTCTTCTACAATCTATGATGAGATTTTCTTCATGTTGTCAAGAATACATCATCTACATATAGTAGCTACAATATAAATGGCTCATAATTCATGACCTTGAGGTAAAGGTTAGAATCAAATTTACTCTTAGTAAAGCACAAGCTCTTCAGGAAACTGTCGATTCCGCCATATCAAGATATAGGAGCTTGCTTGAACCTGTACAAATCCTTCTTCAAGTTGCAAACCCGAGTCTTTCTACCTTCAACTTCAAACCAAATTTTTACATTACATTGTACCAATCTGGTACACTTGCTCAACTACAACTCAATCTGCATAATCATGTGCTAGCTCTATGTGCTCTCTGCAAAGCACTATCTGTCTCACTTCTTAAGAGTATGTCATCTCCTCTTTTTGCAACTATTCCTTCTGAAACTAGGACTCTGCACCTGCATTTTCTCTGAGGATGAGAAAGACTGCTTCATCATCATTGTGTCTGCTGAAATCTGAGAGTAACTCCTCTTATTCTATCAAGACAACAAATTCATCTGAAACTGAGAGTGGCTCAATAACTGATATTGAAGGTAGCTCCTATTATTTCATGGAGGTAACTCTATATTTTATCATAGTCATGTCTCCATGACCCATCTAATGTAATGCACCAACTTCCACTCAATTTTAAATATGGGGATTTCTCCCCCTGCATCTCATACTATATATGAATCATGGTTGTTCTGGTTGTCTTCATAAATACTGGAACTATTTCTCTAATTACTGGAGTAAGTGTCTCATCATAGTCTTCTACCTCTTGTTGGAACAATCCTTTGGACACACATCAGGATTTGTGCATTTGCAACATGCTTGATCTATTTAAATCAATCTTGGAATTCAATACTAACTTCTCTTCTAGTCTCACAGAAGAATCTATATCCTAGTCTTTATGACTGGCTTCCTTCTCCGTTACTGAAACAAGGGAATCTTCCAGGAGATTTCATATGTCCTAGTAGTTTCTGAAGCTATGATCTATTCTTCTCATGGAATCTGTCTCCCAGTCCTAGGGTATGTCTCTTCATCTGATCCTTTATGAGATCAGGCTTATTCTCTGCAACTGCAATTGATACTACAACTAATTCTGAAACTACAACTGCAACTTAGGGTTTTATGAGGAAACCCTAATTTTTCAAACTTCAAATTTTGAAATTCTGATCTAGGGGCTAGATGTGCTGAGTTGAGGCAAGTAAGTTGGTGTAGTCATATTTCTGAAAATCCAAATTTTAACCTTTAAAACTAGACTAGCAGAATTGGACTAGTACTAGTTTTGGTTTCCTGGTTTTCTAGTACCAGTGAAAACTAGGGTTTCACTTTCCGGGAGTTCTAACCACTGAAAAAGTGCGCTGAAGGTGCCAAAGAGTTCCCTAGGCTAGGACACACTTTTCTAGATGATTTTTAGGCTGATATTCCTCTTTAAAAAAATCCCTAATTTTCTTGTACAACAATAATGACATTTTTCTTTATCCAGTGAAAGATTCTCTCTTAAATTTAGCTCTGGTACCATGTTAAGTTTTGAGCTATTATTAGGTTTATTTTCAATTTAATAGATAACCATAGCATAGATAGGATCACTGAGAGAAACACAATCACAATATACACAACATTTATCCCAAGAAACCCTCATGGGGGAGAAAACCCAACAAAAACTTCCTTAATATAGATAGCCAATACAATGCCAAGACAATAAACCAAACACTAGAGAATATCCTCCACTAAGAAATGTGCCTCTCTCTTCCTTCTTCTCCCTATTGAAGCTACCAAACTTACGTACTGAGTGAGCGAATGAGTGAGTGAACAAATGAGGTGTTGGCTTCCTTTATTTATACAAACTGGCAGGTGATGGAAAGGTGTCTCTTCATGGGTAGGGCCGACTTGTCTTCTCAGTCGTTAAAACCACTTTAATTAGCCTGGGGGTCGACTTCTCAATTTGCATAATATATTTAGGGTTTGACCAATCCACAAAAGGGGATTTGGTCAATTACAATGCCCGACATGATCAATCCACAAAAGGGGATTGATCTAATTAATAGTGACTCAATAAATAAATATAATACTCTTTGCACTTACAATATTTCAACAGTGCATAGAAAAAAAGTATGAAGGACATTCATAGATGGAATATGTAGGTATAATACTATATTTTAAAGAATTTTATTGATTTGGGAAGAGTTAAAAAGGGTTATATTGAGTAAGCATTTAAAAACATTCTTTTTTTTTTGGTTAGCTAAATATCTCTAACTTTCGGGATTGGCCTGTGGCTGAGTTGACATGACCAAGGGGCATCTAATTCGTCAAAATCACCTAGGGATCACATCCGGCCTGGGCCACACCAGCTCTTAACATGGCCAGATTTGAGGTGTCCCCATAGGTTTTGAACCGATGACTTCACTTACGGAGTGCCTTAACAATGCACTCCCTTACTGACTGCTCTACACCATGGGGACTAGCATTTAAGCATGCTTCTTCTTTCTTTCTCAATGCAATTAATGCACTATCTTGCATTTTTTGTATAACCTGGAGTAAACATGGTGGAAAAGTTTGACTCGACAATATTATAGTAAAGACATCATAAGATTATATACATCACAATTAGGAGTGAGATTGGAATAAGTATTAACCATGAGAATGGAATTTTCCAAAAATATTAATAAAAAAGTCCCTATATCTTATTTTGTGTGGCCTACAACTCGTTGATAGTCAAACCCTTTGTATTGGTAAATGAAATGATAAATTCAGACTTTAATTTTTTTTTCCTCTTAAGAGTCTTTATTTTTTCTCTTACAAGTTTCTAATTAATTGTTAAATGATCATTCAAGTAGAATGGAAAAAAATAACTTTAACTACAAAATTTCGATCCTTTATAAAAATGAGAATATCCTTAAATTATTTTGGCATTTTCATTTGCTCGTATGAGGGTATAGGGGTATGCTAGTTGATAAAATGATTGAACTACATCAAATTTTGTCTTAAAAGTGTCTCATTTACATAGATTTGGTATAAGCCTTCAATAATTATATATTATTTAACATGCATCAATTGCATGGGATAGTTCCATTCCAAATGTGGTTACAGGTAAAATAATTTATATCCCGGATGATAACAAATCCAAACACCATTTGGATGAATTTTTGGGATTAAGCCAAGTTAATGGGTGAAAATTGGCCACAAAAACCTAAAGTCATATAATTAGGGCATGCAAATAATTTTAATCCTAACTTATGGAGTAAGAAGGTGAGATTTATGATTTTAAATCTCTTGTATTGTGTTTGAATTGATTCAGTTAAACTAAATATTGTTTTGGTTGTGGGTATTAATAAGTTAAATAAACATAAAATTCATAGCTGGAAAGATACGAGGGGATATATTTAATTTCGAAGAATAAAAGAAATTGAATTTACATGGGATTTAGAGATGCCAACAAATAAAAAGGTAGAGGCTTTTGTAATGTTTCAAGGACTCGTGATATTAAATGAATAAGGGATGTCCCAAATCAAAGTAATATGTGGTTCATCCATTGTTGTTTGAGCTCTTTCTCATAAGTGTTCTCCACTAAACCTCAATCTCTCTTGCATGATACACATGATTATTAATCTAAACTTGTGCTTTGAGGAGATATCATATTTTCAGGTGTTGAGAACCCAAAATGGGTGGGTAAATGCCCTAGGTAATATAGGAATGCAATTAAGAGGAGTCCAAGCTTCCAATTACAAAAACACGTCTTTCGAAAAGTATAAGCTATGAATTCACAGGCAACAATATCAATCGATCAATCATGACCAACAAGTAAAGATAACAAACCCAAAATATTATTATTATATCATGGAATCACATAATATTATTATTATTATTATTATTATAGAATATTAAAATTTAATACAACTATAATCCACCATATATTAATATAATTAACACGTGACTCCAAAAAACAAATACAGTAATAATATATAATTATTATTATTAATATGAATCACATTAATATACTAAACTAATACAATTTATAATTAAACTATACTAACATATTATAATATGTAATTACACTAAATAATATTATAATACCATTTATCATTTATAAAAAATATAGTAAATCACATCATGATACATATTATATAATTATATATATAATTAAAATATTATTTTTTATATTATGAAATCACATAAAATCACAATTTTATGTTTTAATATAATTAATACACAATCTATAAAGATATATATAATAACTAATATTAATAATGATGATGGTTAAGTTACGTCCAATGAGACCAAAATTGGTCCATTCGACCTTAAGAAAAGTAAGAGATTACTTGGATTTCTTTAAATATGTTATTTTGATGCTTGAAAATCATTAAGATAAGCATTCCAAGATTGCTAAAATTTTGATGACTTAGAAGGTTAGGAAGGTCAGTATTGTGACAAATATTTTGAATTGAGATCTAATTTGGGTATATGTAGGGAAGTCTAGGAGAAAGTGCTTTTCATATTCAACCCTCTTGGTGTCACAAAGGTGACAAATTATTTCTTTCTGTGGTGTTTTGGGGATTGTCCAATGCCTAGTTTCACTATGCAGCTCATGAGAATTGGTTCTTATTTTAGCAATATTTATATATTATTTATGCTAGTAAAAAAAGAGAGATATTTTTTATCGTCAAGGTTAGGATTAACCGACTCCTTCTAATATCTTAATTTTATTTTATCCTCTAATTCCTTATAACACCATAGATTATCCTTAAATTTAGCTTGTACAATATTTTTAATATCATCGATATTCTGTAGAATAACTTCTTGTTTTTTTCCCCATTGATTTATCCAAGACTTGACATCATTATGACATCCCCCCTTGAGCCTTTGGTGGTTTTGGATAGAGTCTAAAGAAATTTTGGGGAGCCTCTTGTCATCCATGTTGTTTAGTACATTAAGTACCTAATCATAATTGTGCTCTCAATGGGGGAAATAGTCGCTTCCATGAGGAGGATAGGAAAGGAACATAGTTACCAACTTAACGAGAACTCTACATGTTGGCATTATTGATTGTGTGTTGTCATTGATGACAACATGAGTCAAACATATACAGTAATCAAAGAAAAAGGAAGATCACCTCGGGGCAGAGGAATATCACCTTGCAATAGAAGAAATTTGTGATCAATGTTCATCACGATAGGATCAACAATGATCCTATGTTCCTAAATATCAGGAGAGATAGTGGGGAAAGGATAAACACACAAAATCAAAGCATGAAGGAAATCTCAGAGGAGAGATCACATTATAGAAATACTATCAGGATTGAAATCCCCATAGTAAAACTCCAAAAGAATCGTTTCCATTGATGTAGTTCTCAGGACAATCCAAAACCATCACATCACGTAGAAGCTAGAGCCTGCAAAGAAGAACCCTTCATGAAGGATCCTAGAATCCTAATCTTCCATTCAATATTTAGGAGTAATCACAACCATTAAATTAGTTCGGTATCTATCCTGATCATCATATAGAACCAAGTGGAAGGAAGGATAAGAAGACCCCATAATACACGAGGTCTTGAAATATCTAAAGTCGTGAAGTGAGCGTCGACCATCATATCTTGTGGAGAAAATTTAGGTCAGTTCTCAACTATCGATGATGAAGTGGAAGGATAGGATAAGAAAGACCAAAGGCACAAAGTTCTAAAATCCAAACAACTGTTAGATCGAGGGAAAACATTTGGGAGCAATACAAACCATTAGATCAAGAAGGACTAGACCAATTGTGGAGATAAACTCGGGGTGATCCTGATTGATGAATCTAGAGGTAACATGTGGCCACTACTGATTGGTGTTCGTAGGAAGCTATTCAAATTCCAGTGGAGAAGAGTTGTTTTAAAACTCCAAAATCAGAGTATTAAAACATAATATTCCTTTTCGATACCCTTTATTCAATGTCCAGAAAGGTAACACATGGTGACTATTGATTGGTGTTCGGAGGAAGGTATTTAGAGTTCAATGGAGAAAGGTTGTTTTAACACTCCAAAATCAGAGTATCAAAAGAGAATATTCCTCTTCGATACCCTTTATTCAATGCCCATAAAGGTAACACGTGGCGACTATTGATTTATGTTCGAAGGAAGTTATTCGGTGTTAATTTTAGAGCTACTATTAAGTTCTTTTCAATTTACTAGAGAAATAATAGCATAAGTAGGATCAATGAAAGAAACACAATCACAAGGTACACAACATTTTATCCTTAGAAACCCTCATGGGGGATAAAACCCAGCAAAAACTTCCTCAATAATAGATTGCCAATACAATTCCAAGACTTAGACCAAAACACTAAATAATATCTAAGACTGAGTATGCGTCTCTCTTCTCCTTCTTTTAATTGCAACTACCTCCAAAATATGTGCACTTGTTGAGTGATTGAGTGTGTGTATGAATGAGGTTCCATCCTCACTTATTTATACTAGCTAAGGGGGCACTAGGGTTATGTCTCTTCACCAAGCAGGTCTGACTTCTTCCAATAGTGGTTAAAACCACTTTATTAAATCCTAGGGGCTGACTTATCAAATACCACCATATAAATATTGTTTGACCAATCCACAAAATGGAATTTGGTCTTATACAAGTCCCGACATGATCAATCCACAAAGGGGATTTGATCTATATAAAAATAACTCAATTATAATTAGAATATTCTTCGCAGTTACAATATTTCAGCACTCCCCCTTAACCAGAAGGGTATTGTACTGACATAACCCAATACAACATCATCAGGAGAGAGAGAGGGAAATGACATCATCAACATCTGGAACATTGATTGGCACATCTACAAATCATCAAAAATTTTTCTCATAATCAATAACATCATCGTTCACATCATGGAGCTGGAGTAGCATCATAATCATCATCTGGATCAACATCAATTAGTATAAAGCTAGTACAACATCATCATCAACACCATGAGGCTAATACAACATCATCAACAACACAAGGTTGATACAAAATCATCACCAATAAAATGAGGCTGAAACAACAACATCATCAACATGAGGCTGTGATAACAGCATCATCATAATATGGCAACAAAATGAGCCAGGTGCAACAACAACATTTTGTGGTACTTTGACAGACCGTCCTTACTAGACCTTCGGGATTTCCCCAGGAATCATAATATTCCCTAGGATATAAAATCCTAAAAAATCTACCACGTGGCACTTTGACATACTATCCTTATCGGACCTTCGATATCATCCCACGAATCATAAGATTCCATAGGATATAAAATCCTAATGAAGCTACCACTACTGACCACACATGTCATATACATGAACATGTATTCTGACAGACCATCCATACTAGACCTTAGGGATCTTCCCATGGATGATCAATCCCCTAGGATATAAAATCCTAATGGAGCTACCCACTGTTGGTCAAGATACTATAGTATCATCAACGTCACTCCCCCTTTCAAGGGAGGTCCTTTCGGATAACACCAATATTGTCCCGGAAGTGCTCAAACTTCACACAAGACAAAGGCTTGGTAAACACATCTGTATGTTGCTCATCTGTGCCAACATATTGGAGTTTTATAGCTCCCCTCTACACCATATCATGAATGTAGTGATAATGGATCTCTATGTGATTCGACTTATCATGGAACACCTGGTTCTCCTTAATATTTATGCAACTCTGGTTATCACATAGAATCACGGTGGCCTCCATCTCCAGATCGAATGCACTTGTCAACAACTTCTGAATCCATATGGATTCACAACTGACGGAACATGTTGGAATGTATTCCGCTTCTGCCATGGTAAGAGAAATAATGGATTGCTTATTGCTCTGCCATGAAGTCATGGCTGACCCCAGACTGAAACAACATATTGAAGTTCTCTTTCTATCAGAGACACTTCCAGCTCAATCTGAATTAGTATATCCATACAGTATCAATTCATGATCTCCAGTATAATAGAGACCATATTCCAACGTACCCTTAAGGTATCTCATCACATGTTTTGCAACTACAAGGTGAATGTGTCTTGGATCTACCAGATACCGACTCAAGATGTTCACAACAAAACACATATATGGCCTGGTATTCATCAGATACATCAATAAACCAATAATGTGTCTGTACAAAGTAGCATCAACCAATTCTGACGAAGTATCTACTAGGAGATTCAACTTTGTTTCCATGGGTGTGTTCATGGCTTTACATTCCAACATGTCAAACCTATTCAATATTTCAATTTCATACTTCCCTTGGTTAAGGAAGATCTTCTCTGGGATCTTCCTAACTTCAAGAGCGAAGAAATAATGAATTAGGACTAGGTATTTCATCTCAAATTCTGCAGCGATCTTATTCTTATAATCCGTGATGAGATTTTCTTCTCCTATTAAGAATAAGTCATCCACATACAATAGATATATAACTGGCTCATCATTCATAACCTTAAAGTAAAGGTTAGAATCAACTTTACTCTTGGTGAAGCCCAATCTCGTCAGGAAACTATTAATTCTTCCATACCAAGCTCTAAGAGCTTGCTTTAACCCATACAGATCTTACTTCAACCTGCATACATGAGTCTTTCTATATTCAACTTCCCACCCTTGTGGTTATTCCATATACAGTTATTCTTCAATAACACCATTTAAGAAGGTTGTTTTCACATCCATCTAGTGTAACTTCCACTTCATATTGGCTGCAAGAGCTATGATTTTTCTGATAGAGGTGTATGTGGCTACATGAAAAAAATTCTCTTCATGATCAATGCCTTCATTCTGAGAAAATCCACGAGCTACAAATCTTGCTTTATGTTTTTCAATACTTTCATCTGCAACATGTTTTATATTGTATATCCATTTGTAATATTCCACGTATTTTTTCTTTGGTCTGGGAACTATTTTCCATACATCATTCTTTATAATGGACTAGTGTTCTTTCATCATGGCATCCACCCATTCTTTCTTCTAAATTGCTTCTTCAAAGCAAGTGGATTCATTTTCTATGAGTTCACATATCAAGGCCATATAACTGGAGTATGGCTTAGGTTTCTTGCTTTGTCTCATGGTTCCTTCTGGGGCACCATACTTCTCTCCATCTTGAATAAGTTCTCTTTCCCAAGCTGAATTTCTCTTGTGAGATATCGTCATCTAGGGAGGTTCTTGAGATTCTATCATATCATGATTTTCTGGAATCTCATCATTAGAGGTAACTGTAACTTCCTTCACAGGTTCTTCTTCATATACTTCTTCAAACTAGCATTTTCTTGATCTTTTGAGTGATGCATCTTCATCAAAGGTTACATATCTATTGATCTCAATCTGATGGTAACCTGGTATGTAAATTCTGAAGGCCTTAGAGACCTCACAATATCCAACAAATATTCCCTTCTTTCCTGAAGGATTCAACTTAGTTCTCCTTTCTTTTGGAATTTCTATAAACACTGGACATACAAATATTTTGAGATGGCTTACTTCTATATTCTTCCCAAAGAACATTTCTTCGGGGGTTTTGAATCCAAGTGGACTATGGGATAATCTGTTTTGGACATAAACTGTTGTTCTTGCTGCTTCAACCCATAAGTGCATTAGAAGATCTTGATTTTGGATCATAGTCTTCACTACTTCCATTATTGTTCTATTCTTTCTTTCTTCTACACCATTTTGTTGAATATTATAGGGAGATATGAGCTCCCTCTTAATCCCAACATCTTTGCAAAAGATTCCAAATTCATTTGAGATGTATTCTCCTCCATTATCTGACCTAAGTATCTTGATTTTTCTTTCAAAGAGATTTTCTACCAAGGATTTGAATTCCTTGAACTTTCTGAGTAATTCATCTTTCTATTTCAATAAATAAACCCAAGTCTTGTGAGAATAATCATCAATAAATGATACATAGTATATATACCCACTTAGAGAGGCTGATGGCATTGGACCACATACATCTGAGTGGATGAGCTCCAAGATTGATTTTGCTTTGCTGTCACTCTTTGAGAAAGGATTATTTATGTTCTTTCCTTGTGCACATCCCTTGCATACACCTTCATGATCAACCTTGAATTCTGGTAAACCAGTAACTACCTTGCTTACATATGGTAATTTTTTCTAGTTGATGTGAGCTAGCATTCTATGCCAAAGTTCACATAGACTCTCAGTGGAGTGAGTCAAGGATGTATCTGAGTGACTTTTTAACTTATACAAACCACCTTCTTATGTTCCAATAACAATTGCATATTCTATGGTTTTTCCTTTAGGCCACATAAGAACTTCACCATCTATGAATGCAAACCTGAAACCTTTCTTATCTATAGCTGAGATAGAAAGTAAGTTATTTTTCATACCTGGTACATAATGTACATCATTCATTCTCATAGGAGTCATTAAATCAAGTTTGTAGGTGGATTCTCCCATTCCTTTGATAGCATATTGATAGTCATCTCCAAGTGAAACTTTATGGGCAAAGTACTTTTCTGTAAGGCTAGAGAGAATGTCTCTCTGACCTGTCATGTGCTTAGAGGCACCATTGTCTATGAGCCAAGTATCCTCTTTAGGTGTCACAGATCTTGAGAGGGAAAAAAATAAAATATAATATTCAATATTTTCTTTATTCAACTTTGTGGTTGGCTCATCATATTCAATTGCATGGGCATGCTGTCTTTTGTTATTTCTCTTCTTTTATTATTCCCTTCTGGCAGGACAATTCTTAGACATGTGTCCCATTTTATCACAATGATAACATTGATAAGAGGATAAATCCTTTTATTTCTTTCCCCCTTCTGATATTTCTGGAATCTCCTTGGAGGATGAGATTTTTTATCGAGGTGGGTGAATCTCTTTGAGGAGTGATATTCCTTATGAAGATGGGTATCCTTTTGGAAATGAGAACTTTTCTTTCCTCCTTTAGTATGAGCAACTAGGGATTTATCTTAATCCCTTAAAAGTACGGCTTCTCGATTGGCTACTCTTGCTTCTTCTTGAACAAATTCTTCCCATAGACTGTCAAATTGGAGTTTCTCTTTTCTTGCACAGATAGTTTAAATGAAGGCATCCCAAGGTCTTGTGAGACCATTAAGAGTTGTCATTATGAGTTCATATTCATCTAGGTTGTCTCCAATTTCTTCTAAATGTTCCCTGAATTGATAAACTCTATAGAAATAGTCATGAATGGTTTCTCCTTTCTGCATCTTTGTATTCTTGAGTTGGGTTCTCAAGTTCATCTTCTGGTTGATGTTCTTTCCTTCATACATTATGGTTAGGGCATCAAACATCTCTTTTGGATTATTATTAGAAGACACTTGAGGGATCAAGTGATATTTAATGGAGTTTTCAATGATCCTTTTGTCCCTAACCATATACTTCTTATACTTTGCTTTGGCTGCATCTTCTTCGGGTTCCGACACATTTTATTTTATGAATTTTTCAATGTCATTCTCTTCAGGAATGAGTCCAATTATGTACTTTTAGCATGAAAAATTTCCACACCTTCTAACTTGTCAACAAGCTTGGTGCTTGCAGACATCTTGACCTGGAGCTAAGAAAATGACCAGAAAATGAAAGTGCTCAGAAAGTGAATCTGAACTTACCAGAAGATGTGTTGGTCTGAGGTGAGTAGGCTGGAGTTGTCTATTTTAAAAAAATCCAAGTTTTACCCATTGAAACTTGACCTACACAAATATGGAATGGTACTTCTAGTACTGAGATGGTTTTTTGGTACCAGGAAAAACTAGGGCTTGACTTTTCGGAGGCTCTAGCCATTGAAAAGGTGCGCTCAAGCTACCAAGTGATGCACTAGGGTAGGGTGCACTTCCCTAGATGGTTTTTAGTCAGAAAATCCCTTCCAATAAAAATACCTAATTTTGTTGTACGACAACAATGACGTTTTTGGTTACCCAATGAAAGGTGCTTTATTCAGTCAAGCTTTAAAACCATGTTAATTTCAGATCTTCTATTAAGTTCTTTTCAATTTACTAGAGAAATAATAGCATAAGCAGGATCAATGAAAAAAACACAATCACAAGGTACACAATAGTTTATCCCGGGAAACCCTCATGGGGGAGAAAGCCCAACAAAAACTTTGTCAATAATAGATTTCCAATACAATGCCAAGACTTAGACCAAATCACTAAAGAATATCCAAGACTGAGCATGCACCTCTCTTCTCCTTCTTGTAATTGCAACTACCTCCAAAATATACACACTTTTTGAGTGACTGAGTGTGTGTGTGTGTGAATGAGGCGCCATCCTCACTTATTTATACTAGCTTAGGGGGTTCTAGGTTTATGTCTCTTCACCAAGAAGGTATGACTTCTTCCAATAATGGTTAAAACCACTTTATTAAACCCTAGGGGCCGACTTCTCAAATACCACCATATAAATATGGTTTGACCAATCCACAAAAAGAGATTTGGTCTTATACAAGACTTGACATGATCAACCCACAAAAGGGGATTTGATCTATATAAAAATAACTCAATTATAATTAGAATATTCTTCGCAGTTACAATATTTCAACATTTGGAGTCCAGTGGAGAAAAATTGTTTTAGCACTCTGAAATCGGAGTATTGAAACAAAATATTTCTCATCGATACTCTTTATTTGATGTCTAGAAAGGACGTAACATGTGGAATCTATAAATTAGTGTTCGAAGGAAAGTGTTCAGAGTCCAGTGGAGAAGAGTTGTTATAACACTCCAAAATCAAAGTATCAAAAAATAATATTCCATTCAATACCATCCATTCGGAGAACTGAAGAAAGTGGAAGTGGCATCCCTCATAAGACAAAGAATCAAAGAATATTCCTTTTGAGCTTGGACAAGACACATAGTAAGAAAAATATGACACGTGGATCAATCAATAGATGACAAGTGTCACGATCTAGTTGGCACGTTAGGTATATGAAATCCATGAATCAAGGTGACACGTGGCAGCCACTCAACCAGTGCCACGTCAATAGTGACGTCAACAAACCATGTCACTCCAGGATGACTAACTTCAGGGATATACAAGCTTCTTTTATCAGCTAAATCACCGAAGGCTGGAATCACAAAGTAATGCTAATAGTTGATCTACTTCGGGATTATTCTTTTCCATTGATTAAACATAATGGAATGATAGAGTAAGCATCAATCACAAAGTAGCACTAACCATAGATCTACTTTGGGATAATTCTTGATCGTTTGATCAAGTATAGTGGAAGGATAGAATAAAGAGTACTAACAACTGACAACAACCAGTTTCCCACTCTTGATCACCACTTCGGTAGGTCAAACTATAGATGAATACAAGGTTTGCAAAGTTCAATAATCCTAAATAACCAGAGAGTCGGTCCTAGCTCCTGGCCATGTGAAGGTTCTTAAGCAAATCGAGGGCCAAGTTCAATAACTACATGAGAAAAATAAGTTAAGCCTTTGGCTCTTAGCCGAAGGGCATATGACGAATAATGTCATCAGGGAGTGTTTATGTGTACTTCGACGAAGTTTACTTCGAGAAGTATTACTCTGATAAAATGAAAGAAAGTCGAAGTCCAAAGGACTTGGTTCCAACACTTGTATCATGACAACGCTTAAATGGATAATCCTGTGGTTTTGATCCCACATTCATTTGAACATTGGGTTGAAGAAAGAACCTTTACAGAATACAATTTATGTAAAACACTTAAAGGGCTGTAATTTGACAATATTAACACCATATCCGTACATAGAGCTGGTAAAATCTTGAATATGGTTTGAATAAAGAGGTGCAATGGTTCATGTCAATAGAAATTATGGTTCGATGCCCCCGAGGTGTAGGACAGTCGGTGACGGAGTGTGTTGTTAAAGTCACCAATTCGAAACCTGCGGGGACAAAACAATCCAACCATATTAAGGGTTGGTGTGGCTCAGGCTGGGTGCGATCCCCGGGTGACTTTGATGGCTTAGATGCCCCTGAGTCACAGTTTCTCAAGCCACAGGTTAATACCGTAGCCAAACAGGTTCGACCAAATTAACCAAAAAAAAAAATAGACATGATGGTTCAATCCTATACCTATTGAAATAATATATAAACTAGAAATGGTGGTGAATCTAAAAGTGTCTTGGTGGATATATATATATATATAATGGATTGAACGAAAGTTCATTCTATCAAGTTGGTGCATGTTTATAAGTTGAGTTTTGTTATGAGAGTTGGATTCCTCATATCTTAGTTAGATATGAGATCAACAAGCGAGGTCTTATTATGAGGGTTGGATTCCTCATTTCTCAGTTGGATATAATAACTACAAGCTGATTCTTGTATCATAGAGTTTAATCTCTCATATTCAGTTGAAGTTGAAGATATTACAGGATTGATTTTATTTGTATTCATTCAAGTTAAATAAATAAAAGAATGATATTTTATCTACTTCATACAATTTGTGGTATACATGTTTATGAATAATTAATTGAGCTACATATATCTTATTCAATCAATTTAGTTAATATATGAAAGTGTGAAAAGCAGTAAAAAGTTCCAGACACTGATTCACACCCCCCCCCCCTAGTGTCAACGTATGTTTCAACAATTGGTATAAGAGCAGGTTCCTTCACTACAGTTTAACCACTCAATTGTTCTGGAGAGAACAATTGGTATCAGAGAGGGTGCCTTCAACACAGTGTTAACACTAGAAGGTATATTATGAAGAAATGGGTGGACAAATGGATTTATTGATTCCTAAGGTCATTACTTTATTTTCTCCTCTAAGTCAATTAACCTTTTTTCTGCTTCTACCAAAGTCACTTTAATAATATTACATTTAGCTCCTTAGTGACCATGTTGTGCCTCTTAACCCCTTTTTCCCATGAGACTATAGTCTAGAGGGGTGACTAGACTACTAACTTCCAATGTTCTTGTCAAGAATAGGGGAACATTACACCTGCAAAGTGTCATGAAGCCATGTTCACCTCTTCCTAGTCACTGCAACATCTCTAGGTAGATCCACTAGTTATGTTGTCTCTACTGACTCTTCTTGTTAGTTTGAAGGATGAAAAACGAGACTAGAGGGATCTGTACCCTCATTCTTTAGAGCCTCCTGCTTCTTACTATCAATCTCCATATGAGACTCTCTAGACCTCCTGAAGGAAACCTATTCATTAAAAGTAACATCTCGACTAACCTCAATCTGACGTTGTCCTGGAATGTATATTCTGTAGGCCTTCGAAGTCTCATTGTATCACACAAAAGTACCCTTCTTTCCAGAAGGTTATAACTTTTTCCTTTTCTCCTTGGGCACATGGATGTATATTGGACAACCAAAGATCCTCAAATGACTGACCTCTGACTTCACTTCTGTAAATTCCTCCTCAAGAGTCTTATCTCCCAATGTCCGGTGAGGACTCTTGTTTTGAACATAAAATACTGTGCTAGATTCCTATGCCCATAAGAACATGGGTAGATGTTGATTATGAATCATTGCCTTGAAATCCTCCACAATGGAACTATTATTCCTTTCCACAACACCATTCTGTTGAGGTTTGTGAGGAACTATCAACTCCCTCTTGATCCCTGCTTCCTTGTAGAAATAACTGAAGTCATTAGAAGTATACTCTCCTCCATTATCTAACCTTAAAACCTTGATATTCTTCAGAAGGACGAAATCTAAATCAGAATTTTCAATGACATGAAGAATGTCACCAAGCATGAAACCCTAAAATTTCAACTTTCAGGAAATGTCAATTTGAGAGCACTAGTAGACACGTTAGGTAAAGGTGAGTTGATCTGTAGCAAAATTATTCCCAACGTTATCCAATAAATGCCCAATGTACTTCATAGAAACTTTAGATCTGAGACTGTGCAGTGATAGAAAAGTTGTGCAGTGGCAGAAAATTGTGCAATGATAGAAAAACTATGCAACGACAGAAAAAAAAATGTGTTGTAGTAGAAAAACTATGTAGTGGAAGATTTCAACAAAGTTCTAATACCATGTTGAATTTTCTATTTTCAGATCTTATAATTATTTCCTTATGATTTCAATCATAATTTTGTGCTACTATTATTGTAGAATAATTACACACTGAAAATCACATCTGAAAAGAATGCAATGGAAACAACAAAATCATAGAAATATAGTCATACACAATCGACACAATATTTTTACCCTGGGTAACCCAACCTTGGGAGAAAACCCAACAACTTTTCTTAAGAACAAATCAATCCAAGTTCATCACCATCAGTATAAAGAAACCATAGCACAATTCTCCCTTACATGAGGAATATCCCTCAAATATAGTGAACCTTAGACAAAGATAGTGCACCCCCAAAAGATATTCTAAGATGCTCATGCAATGCCACTAGCTTATGCACACTTGATGAGAAGAGGTATTGTGATGTGTAACATGAAATGATAAAGCCTTTATTTATATCATTTGATTAATCTTTAATTTACTTGTGGGGTCGACTTGTACTTTTGTCTTCAATATATTATTTAATGCTTTCTGAGGTTTCTTTAATGGTTTGTCTTGTCTTCTTGCACTTCTTCTTCACTAGAAAATTTTTCCATGGGCCTTGTTGATTTATCATCTCCTAACATCCTCATCTAATTAATATAGGGCTCTAATGTTGAATAAGCCCAACGAGAAGCCCCTCATCACAAGAAGTCTCTTGAGCCTACATCTTCAACATTAGATTAGACTTGTAAACAAGTCAAACATGCCCTATAAAAATATATCACTCCATCCTGGAGCAGGAAGTGTGAGAGCATCTCGAGTATTTTTCATTCCTTGTCAAAACAACATGACTAATAGGAGAAATAATGCCACTAGGCCATTCACCACTATCCAAATCAGCATGGCCCCATGAGTGAATGTATCATTCTCCCTTGTTCAAATCAACATGAACAATATGGGAGAATGCCTACCCCTGGGTCATTCATCACTAGCCAAATAATTATAGTCCCATGAGTGAATGTATCATTCTCCCTTGGTCAAATAAACATGACAAATATGGGAGAATTGTTTTCCTTGGTACATTCACCACTAGCAAAATCAACATGGCCCCGTGAGTGAATGTATCATTCTCCCTTGGTCAAATCAACATGAACAATATGGGAGAATGTCTGCTCAATGCTACTAGCTAGAGAAACATCAACAGGAAGATGTATCCCATACCCACTTGAGGTGAAGTAACAGAGGTGCATACATGGTTAATCAAGATAACCTTAAAATTTAAGGTGAAACACATTCACACCAATGAGGATAAATTAAATGTGTCTTACAATGTTTGGATGGGGCAATAAATACTACTTTGGTCGAGGGATGGATTTTTAGAAATCCTAAAGGGGAAATTCACAAGTTTACAAATGCATTAGCTCAGAGTGCATATTAAAATTGGGATGAGCCCCATGATGTTCAACTCATACACCTATTTTATAAGAACTTGAAAACCGGGAAATACATTGAGAAGTTCCAAGTTTCGGAGTCAAAGGCCAATCTCTTGACAAATTTGGGGTGAAAGATATACATCTCAAATACAAAGTCACAAATCCACCTTGAGGTAACAATGTTTGAACCAAATTATTTAGTAAAGGACATTAATGTAGTTAGAATAATAAAGACTCATGTTGAATCTATGTAGATAAAGGTACTTGGCTCTAATAAAAAGGGTAATGCATATGATTGGAGGGCCAAGGATTAGTGAAAGTTTGAAATTCCACAACTCAAATCCCGTAGTTTTTTTTTCCCAAAAACATAATCTCTCAAACCTAAACCTCTATCATAAATGCTATGATCCTTGGTTTAAGGGACATGTTTGTAACCCTAAAAAACATGATATGGCTGAAGATATGCACCAATATGAGTTTGAATCTAAACCTAAGGTGGATACTCTCTTTGAACAACCAGATCATGATTTTGACACACAAGAACATTCCCGTCCACCATTATAAAGAAGGGAACTTGTAGTGGCCCTTTTTGTAATGATTGGGTTAGGTAGTCTTGATACCTTCAAGTTTTATGCCTACGTTAAAACAAAGGCTCCTTGTTCTAATTGATCTTGGAGCTACACTAAACATTCTTAAAAATAAACATGTTAAGTGAATTAGATATGTTTTGAATACTTATGGACACTTTTCCATTATCATTAGAGGCCATAAACATATTTATGTGAAGGTGTGGTGCACAAGGTGGAAGAAACAATGGATGATTATAACCTCAAACATGAATTTTATGTCACAAACACCATAGTAGATGTTTTTGGTATCCAATAGCTTATTTCCATGGGGACCAACTCCATTAACCTCTAGGAGAAGGTCCTCTAATTTCACCAAGATATTGATGATTACACTATCTAAGGAATTCCACCTACAACTATCAACACCATTGATTCCACAAACATGTCCAAATTGGTAAAGGAGGGCCACTTTGGCTTCATAGTTTGTTTGTGTGTATGAAGGTAGTTCCTTCTCATCAAACATATATTCGAGGCCTCTCCACCCTACTCCATAAATAAAAGTTGTCTTCCATGAGATGCCCATATAAATCCCCCCTTGATGAGATATGGAACATTATATTGAGCTTAACCCTACTAAAGGTTCCACAATGTTTCAACCTTATCTATTTGGCCATTTTTATAAGTTTCATTCTTATCGATATGGCTACTTCACAGCAGGACACTCACCCACACAACACACAATGTTCGATGGGCGTTTGATAGAGGGAACTAAAATCACCCTGCACCCACTGGAATCTAGTAGATGAAGAATTAGTGAAATGCCAGTTTCCATTGCTCAAATTGAAATCTTGATCATCTGGGTAGATTCAACGCCCCAAAATTAGTCCAATATTGTAGTTTGCAATTGTTGAAATCGTAGTTTTGCATCGGATTGAAAATTCCAACCATATTTTGATTGAATTATGAAGGAAAAACCACTACAATAATGGGGCGATATGATGATCTTGTATCCCATGCTATGTTCAATGTCCTCTCCCACGTGTTGTATGAATCCTTCAATAGAGCAGTGTCTGAATGAACCTATGTTGTACGGAAATGTATGACCACCATGTCCTTTGCATGCTGCATAAAAACTGTTGTTTGCTCAGATCTAGCCTTTGAATGGTCAAATCAATTCTCAACCAACCTTTATAGAGGATTAGATGATTGAATTTCATAAGAAAAATGAGCATTTGTTGCAAAATTTGCATGATTTTTTTAGTGGAATAGAGCACGACCATTTTTTTGAAATTCACCTTCACCTTTTCATCGATCTCTTCTTGGTTGTAGACACATTTTTTTCGACAACTCAAAATATGAACTAATTTTGTTGCTTGTGCATGATTTGTGAAGTTTTCTACTTCTTGATGCCAGATGCATAAGTTCAATACTTTCTTTCTTCCTTTATATTGTATTTTGATTTCCTCCATGTGATAGAAACACTTATAAAGGGCATCTAAGAGCTTGTATGAGTGGTTTGAGCTAAGACATTTTGAAAGAAATTGTTAAGGTCCTAACCCGCACATAGGTAGATTAATGTATTCGGATGTAATAAAGGTCAATATTAATAAGACCTTTCAATAAAATAGAATAAGGCGGATGTAAGAAGACCTAATAGAAGCTTCCGCTTCTAGAAGGATC